>JALXJV020000005.1:17074379-17614379 GCA_024633595.2 Lepomis macrochirus | reverse complement strand
GGGGACAATCCATAATATGTATATATATATTTATGTGTATATATATATATGTATTTCAACAATGCATACATTGTGAAGTGTCCCCTATAAAATATTATTATAATATCCTAGTGTTGCAATACATTTATTGTGATTTGTCCCCATAAAAAATTGCACATACATTTGAATATCTCTGTATGCATATTTGCATGGTACATCAAAATCACTGATACTGATACATTTTTAATATTTTCTTTTGAGTTGAAGTGTTGAAGTTTTCATCCACCACATGATTACACACTCTTTCTGCTGACAAAATGTGTTTAAATTGTAAAACACAGAATTCAGAAAAATTAAAAAAGGAAATTAAAAAACAGATTCTGGAAAAAAACAGATTTCATAGGGCCCTATTTCATGTCTGCCAATACTTATGCTAATATACCCCTACATCTTACACACTGGTCCTTTCAGAAAATAAGGTTATTCAGTTTTAAATGATTAATAGAACTGATTTGATTATTTTTTGGACACTAAAACAGGCCACTCTTTCTCTGAAATCCTGTCAAAATATACTAAAGCATTTCACTATGATTAAATGTGATTTCTCCAGAGCAGATAATACAACCAATAACTACCATCTAATAACAGCATCTTGTTTCAGGCACTAAAGAAAACAGCCAGTCTGACTGTGATAAACTGAGTTGAGCGTGCCCCTCAGGGCTGCATATTGTAACTCTTCCACTCTGTGTCCACATGCAGAGCGAGGTGAACTATCACGATGTTTACCAACAGGCCTGACACAGTGGCACACGGTAACACACAGTGTACACCCTCCGCCCACTCAGCCGTGGCTAATTGCTCTGCACTTTGATTACTGCCATCTATTTTAATGAGAGCTTACCAACACATTCTTTCCTGCCCGCTTTCTCTGTCAAACAAACATGCAAATGCAGTACACACATGCCACTTGGAACACACACACACACACACACACACAGAAGAGATGAGAACAATACTGTGTAACATGTTTGTCCCGGTGGCAGGAAATTGGAGGGTGTTCATTAGGCTAATGGATATGAAGAGGAAGGGAGAAGGGGGATGAAGACAGGACGGGGGAGGACAGGAGGGAGGGAGGACGGGAGGGTGGGAGGCCACTGAATTATACCCCATCAAACTCTGTACAATGGCCCAACAAGTCATATTGCAGCGTGTAATTTCCTTGCTACATATCAAGAGAGGAATACCTCAATTACATAGACTGGCTTTAATTACACTGAATGTGCCTCATAAGTCTGCTCCTGTTGAGAACAAATGAGCTATTGCGTTTTTGGTGATTCTGCTCACTGTTCCTGCAGATCGGCTGGATGGACTCCGCCTCATTGGGATTGCTGGTTTACCAGCACACACACCAGGATGACAAAGCCTAATCAATGAACTCACACTGTTCTAAAGACTCAGGGAGAGCAGAGACAGAAGATCCCTAACTGGACAGGGTTGCTGATCGATGCTGAAAATGTGTGCTTTTCAGTGCCGCTTCAGTCATCCTTTATTTTCCTTTTCACACATTGTAACGTCTGTCACTGTGGCTGTACGGTGTCTTATCCTCAAAAGTTACAATACTTTATATTTTTTCCCCTGATGGTGAAACGACACGAGCAGACTAGGCAGCCTTTGACTAAAAGTGTGCTTCACAAAAAACACGTAAGTAGAAAAGAAAAAGAGAAAAAGAGAAAGGGAGAGAGGCCACAACAGGAAAAAAAGCACTGAAGAAAGGAGGAGTGTGAAAGGAATGAGTGCTTCAAAGGGATAGAGCGCAACAACCGCACTACAACCACAGCTATGCCAGATCACATTGTCACACTCTGGCTCATCACTTTGCGAGACGCTAGGTCGTCCATGAAACTAGTTCAACATGTCTAGTGTAACAATCATCAATACCACACATGCGTACACATACAGTACGACTGCTAAGTTGGAAAATGGTGTTCCAGGAAAATAGAGTTCCAAATACTGCCACGGTGAGGTCACAGCCCCGTGCAGTAGGTCAACTACAAAAAGGTGAACAGTTGTGCAACTTTAGGACATAGGACTTATATGCATCCTTGGATGTCAAAATGTAATTTCAAACATGTTAAAAACTCCCGCCTTTACAGCCTGAATGAACCTGGAACTGATCCTCACTCTGGCAACAATAACCCCTGTCTCTTGGAGACCTCACATTGACCTGACCATGAACCCTGTTTGCCACTGTCTTCATAGCAAAGGTAGCACTTGAACACAGCAATCTAAAATAGTGGCACAGAACCCTTGGATACAAGTTTCTGGAACCAAATTGTTAACAATTTCTACAACAATCAGGTTTAATGTAAGGAGTCAAGTATTTCTCACATACCCTACCAACTCCTCCTACTGGATATTACTACTGAATTGTCCTGTTTGAGCACACAAGCCTTCCTATTCCCTCGGTGGAAGTATCTCACGCCTTACCAATTAAACACACAAGACACACAACAAATACATCCCACACATAACAAAGAAATAATCTGTAGTGTAGGAAGAGTGCTCTAGCATATACTGTAAAAACTAGCTGCTAATCCAATTGTTCCCTCTATGGAGACAGGAGAGAGAAAGATCCTAATGAGAAACTGGTGGCTAAATAACCATGATGGTAAAAACAGTGGGAGCGTCTGTCTGAGCAGGCGTTTGACTCTGGTGACACACAGCCATTACGTATTCATGAAAACAGATGTTGCTTGGCTCGCAAGCTCATTGGCCCAAACACCCCTCAAAAATGCCAGAATCCTAAATGAATTTCCCAACGGAAAGCACTGTTTGATCCCACGCCAAGAAAAAGTGAAGAGATTTTCATGCTATAGGAGAGAGGGAGAGATCGCAGGAGACGGACGAGAAGGAGGGGGAGGGACGGAAGATGAGACAGGGATAAGAAAGTGAAGGGAGAGAGAAGTGTGGTTTAACTCATGTGAAGTTGCTGTCTTCTCTCATAATGCCTCTTCAATACCAAACCTCATCTCTTTCTCCTTACGTCCAAAGATGCCATCTTTAGCATGGGCTGAAGAAACAAAATCCTATTAGCTTGGTACCAAAGTGAATTTGTTGAAGCAGTTTCAACCAAGTGACGCTCCGGTGGCTTATCACTGGCTCAGCAGACAGAGCTTACGCAAGAGGACAGAGGAGAATAAGCGAGGAGACGTGTGGTGGGGGCGAGTTTAGGTGCTTTTATATGCAGTACTGTGTACATAGTATTGTATAAGCATGGCTCATTATCAAGGTTTTTATCACTTCACTTTCCCCAAAGACCAGACGATATTTGATTTTCTTCTCTTTTCTTTTTTTTAAGATTTATGTGACAAAAACTAATTTCATACTTTTAAATTTTGTATATTATTTAAGTTTAGTTTGTTTCTGTCCCCCCGACTTAGACTTTGGTGCATAATCAGCAGCACATTTGTACTTTCTCCCCAGTTTCCCCCAGCATCCTATTGTTTTTCATAGCATCGAAAATAAAAAAAACTTTTCAGTGTGTGGTGATAGCTTTAAACTAATCTGCGTCTATAAAAAGAAACCTGGATATTTTTAATATTTTAAACCCAAAATGATAAAGATAGCCCCCCCCTTTCTTGTGTGTGTGTGTGTGTGTGTGTGTGTGTGTGTGATTTTAATAAGCTGCGGATGGACTAAAGCTTCAATAAATTTATAAATCATCATTCTTTCCTGCTACTTTAAAGATTACCAAACACTAATGCAGAGGTTAATCACTCTTTCTTTTGTCTCTTGTTTTGACTGCGTCCATCTTTGTCTTCTGTGAAAGAGCAAATGTCAATGAGCTGTACATTCACCTGAAAACATGAGGAAGAGGATGAGGACGTAGTTCAAGAGGTTGGGGAACGAGATGTATAGCCTTTGTTCCCTTTGCTTTTCATAGCTATTGATATTACAGCCATCATACTTACAGTACAAAGATCTTCTATTTAGTGTGCCGGCAAATTGACCACGGCTGGTGGTTTGGGGAGACAGAGGGAGGAAGACAGAGTAGAAGAACAGGCTTTAATGGACAGTGTTGTTGATGGATGTGATTATAGCCTCTTCATGCTGCCCATCCATTCTCTATAGATTCCAGATGATAACAGTCCAGACCCCTGCTTTCTTCATCTCCCTCTCAATGTTTTTCTCTCATCCTGTGTTTTTCACCCCTTTATTTAAACAACCCGTCATCTTTTCATGACTTTCAGCTTTTCTGTTTCTATTTATCCCCCTTTTCTCTCTGAGGCCTTGTTCTTTCTCTCTGTTCTCTAAACCCTGTGCACTTTCTTTAATTCCCTCCTCCCCATAACACCATCTTCTTCTCACAATCACTTCCCCTCTACCCTCCTCATGTGCTTCACAGGGAGCCAACAAACCACATAAGACCTAAGACACGAAGACCCCCCCCCTTTCTCCTCCTGAACCCCCCTCTTCTATCCCTACTAGCTCCTTCTTTTTACCAGTGCCTCTCATCCTTTCATGGCCATCATCCCAGTGCGCCTCCTTACAGTTTACGACAGTGTTCACATTTCCAAAGAAAAAATACCCCCCGACGGGTGGTACGTGTTCGCCTCGAAACACATTAGCAGTGTTGAGCAAAACGCTATGACAAATGACAGGAGACTAACAGTGGGGATCCTGCTGGTCATTCAGCCAGCCAGCAGAAGCACTGGAGTGCGCTCCACCACAACACTGAGGCTCAAAGTGAAACCAATCCTCCAATGCCATACAATATCGGCCTTAATCTTACTCAAGCTCCGCTCATTACACACTCAGCATGGGCCGAAGACAGGCAACACAGAGAGCTGTGCAGCTGGGATTTGTACACCAACTGTGTGTGAGTTTGCATGTGTGGCGATGCAATGATGTGGTATTGCTATCACTGCAAGACGAAGCCACAGTAAAAGGGTGTGTAATACGCTGTGACACTGTACGCAGATCAAGTAGATTTATAGTCCATATCATCCCATCCCATAAGAGACAAAACCATAGAGAATGTTAATTTCCACTGCCATAAACAACCATAATAAGCATCACACTGACATGTGAGCATGTTTGCATGCCTGCGTAATAATCAGAATTCTGTGATACAGAGTCTGTGTGCATGACATGCACATGACTGTGCAGATTTGTAAGCATGTGCTTGTGTGTTTCACCACATGAATGTGAACAAGTGTGCATGTGCATGTAAGCGGTTGTGCACATGTCTCCTTTTTACCTCATTACCACAGTAAAAAATCTGCTTCGTTCACCGCCTCCATCATGCAAGGTGAGGTCATCCAGAATAAATTCAGACAATCCTAATTGTGCAGGGTGATAATGCACCCACATAAAGACTAACATATTTCAACCCGCAATAATACTCTCTGTAATCCAACCACTTTTCATCACCCCCCGGTATCCAGCTTACATTCAGGGACGGGTGGAGAACAGGCTGTGCCAAAAGCTAGAGGGCTGATCTCAAAAACAGAAGCAAAAATCTGAAATCTGAATAAAAAAGAAATTTTGAGCACAGAGACACACACTAATGAGCAAGCAAAACTCACTTCCTTGCATACATTATTTTCTCACATGCTTAAATAACCGTACACACACACACACACACACACATACAGAAAGTCTACCTAGCAGACTGGAGGGTTGGAGTGGTACAGCTCACAGTCTGCCAGTTCAGTTTTATGTCTCGGCTTTGATACAAATCCACACAGCATGGGAGCTCACTCCACCACCTGAGGTGTGTGTGTGTTTGTGTTCATGTATATTTGTGTGTGTTTGTATATGTGCGGATATGAATGTCCAATCCACCACCTGTTTGTTAGCATAAAAAGCCAAACTCCATCCACATCCAGAGGGTACACTTGGATGCTTGTGTGCATGAGCACGAGTACTATCATGTGTGTATTTTTACGTGCACATGTCCTGCGTGCAAGTGTGTACCTGTGGTGTGTGATTCATTCTGTTTTCCACATGAAGCTGTTCCTCATTAATCAATTTATGGTGGGACGGCTCTATGAGCCGAGGCTCTCTTCCACTCCTTCACAATAAAACCTCACTGGGCTTCTTTCCTCCTCCAGCTCACATAACCCACCTTCTGGCCAGATCAGGTCATACACAAAACCACAATGGGGATCACTAGTCTGGGCCAAGCACATGCTATGAATATTCAGTTTTTCATCTGAACTCATGTGGGTATAAATACACTGTATACATACTGTATGTGTTAAGTTCATAATTTCCAGGACAAATTATTTTCGATTGTGTGAGTGAACTAATATCTGCACTGAAAGAAATAATAAACATATTTTGCCACCAAACTGCATCATCATTTGTGGTCTAATATAAGGTTCCAATAACAATGTTAAATCCTGGTAGAATTGAGGTGCAATGACTATTAAGTGTGTAACAATGACAACTGGCCAAAAAAAAGTGTGTTAAAAAATTATGCATCAAGACACCTCTGACAGCCGTGGCCAAATCTGTTCCGCCACATGTCCTGTAACCTAAACTTTTCTCATGAACCCCACAGAGAGGACACGACAAATGCAGCAGAAAAATGTTTTATCTCATCTGGCATCCCGACAACAAGGAAATAAACATAAGCTGACAGCCAATCAGATCGCCCATCTGCTGGTCTGCCTCACAGTGGTTGGATCACCTGTCAAGTGGTGAAGGAATAATTTCTGTGAGGGACACACCCCAGAGATGGTAAATGAAGGAGCAGGGGGTTGAGGTAAAGAGAGAAAAGAAGCAACAGAGAGGGAATACAGGGAGAGTGGAGCAGGCAGCCACATGGCAACTCCAGGCTATTTGATTGGTGGACGCATGCAGGCAGCCAGGCAGGAAGACCAGGAAATGTAATTCAGGGAGGCTGTCTGAATATGACATCTCTGGGAGCTATTCAATCTGCAGCCAAACCCTCAAGTGGCGCCTCGCCTGGCATGGTGGCAGGGAGGTTACAACTGTGAGCTCACTGCCTGTCAACCCCACTACACCCTCTGTGGAGAAAAAGATATGACGGAGAGGAGAGGAGAGGAGAGGAGAGGAGAGGAGAGGAGAGGAGAGGAGAGAAAGGGCAACAGAAATATAAGAATGAAGAAAAGTGTATCTTATACAGACAATATAACTAAAAAAAGTGCAGCCAAGAATAAACAAGACTTAAATTGAGTGGGTGAACGTCTGAAAGGAAAGGAGGAGGGAATGCCAAGAGAAAGACGCACAATGGGTCTCAGCTAAAGATCCAGAGAATGAATGGGAATAAGACTGAGGAAAGGCTGTGTGAGTGAGAAAGTGATCCAGGTGCCGGCTGTGATTCTTCCCTGTCACGCATGGCTCGTAGAGAGTAGTGATAATTGACAACATTAAGAAACCGTACTGCATAGCAGTGTCTGTGAAGTGTAGTGTATCTAATACAGAATGTCTTGTATTAATGTAATGTATTAGTGGCTACTTTATTAGACATACTTATAACTAACACAAACAATACAACTGCTCTGCCATACAGTCTACTCTTATGATGTGTATAACGTTCAGTTTTTGTTGACATGATCATAGAGGTGTACCATAAAGGTCATATTAAGTGGTAGTGTTGTACTGAATTGCATTATATTCAGAGGTGTTTCTAATGTTCTGCCGCCCTCATGTATGGAAAATCAAACTGGAACCAGCTCTTAATATAATGTAGTCCAGTACCAACACCAGCTTTAGGAATAACCTCAGTAATTCAATTCAATTCAATTCAATTTTGCTTTATTGGCATGAGCCAATATTGCCAAAGCATCATACATATAACAATCATCCCAATACATATAAAATATCAATCACCCCCATACTCAGTAACACACTATAACTGAATTCATATTAGGGCTGAACAATTAATGGAAATATTTTTGCAATATATGTCAAAAAGTCATTTTCTCCAGACCTAAAGAACATGCTTATTTGTTATAGGAAAAATCACATCATCATCTTTTGTATGTTTTTTCAGTGAAAATTTAATGTAAAAATGATCATACCCATGACTCATATTGCAATTGTAATAACTGTCAGAATAATTGCAATATGATTTTTTTTGTATATTGTTCAGCCCTAATTCACTTATTTTATGTCACCAAATTTTTATATTATAAAAAACAATATGTTACTGCAGATGTATTTTATTGGACTGCATTAAATTGCATAGTCTTACCTAAGTTGCTACTGAGTGAATATTACCTAATAATGTCTTATTATATGAATATTAAATAGTGATATAATTAGGTGTGTGTTTTCTTGATTGACAGGTGTGTCAGCCTTTATCACTCGTGGTGTTGACATTGAACTCAGCTGCAGCCAGGCTCAACCTCATTCCCCGAATTTGTGTTGTCTTGTGCCAAACGCAGACAGTGACAGCATTAACCCAACCCAACGCTTCCAGACTCCTTTTTCAAATGCCATTTTATTGAACAAATACGTCCCAAACCTTCAACACAGCAAATCAAGAACATTTATGAACACATGTACACAACCACACCACCACATACATCTTCCCAAAATGGGACGACGATATTCTCTCGTATTTCAACAGAACGCACCTGGACCATAGAGGAATGACATCATGGGAGGAAATGAGTGAGCATCTGTGGGAGCTAATAGTTCAGGTGCTGCCATTCAGCTACACTCTCTGTCATTCACATCCATTTGGCTTCCCTGCTGTCTTTCCTGCTGGTTTTCTGGGTTTAATAGCAGTTCTTGAAGAATCTTATCAGTCAAGTTGTGACTTCACTGTCTAGTCCTCACCAGTCAGCATTCAACCTCGGAGATAGACGATGACAGCTCTCTATTGGATACAGCTCAGAAAATCCTTTATCAAACCCATTTATTCATACTTGCATACAGCTCGAGAAATTCTGAGACACACAAAGAAACACAAACAGAATCACTCACCCCTCCCTCCCCCCCCCTCCCTCCTACACACTCATCTACTATTTCATCCCAAAGAGACTGTACACATTCAAACAAACAGAGGAGACGGTTATTGTCCGAATGCAATTATCTTGTACTGTCCATCTCCTTGACTGCTGTGGGACAAAGAGCCCTCTGTTGATGAGGCTCGCAGCGTGTGAATAGGAGGTTAGACATCCTTGGCCTTTTCCATGGCTGTGGACATTCAATCTGCCATCCACACATCCCAGTGGATCTGATAACACTAAGCAAACCCCAGAGAGAGAGGGAGAAAAAGCCAGACGCTAATGGCTTTAGTATTGTGTGTAAATCCTCTCTTATCTGCCTACTCTCTGTGTTAAGAGACTGGTCAAGGGCAATGGGAAAGAATAAACTCTGTAACCGCAATGTTGTCTGGCAGTGTTCACCTCAACGTAAACAGTTTTGAATAGGGCATGACCATGCAAAGGCAGGCACATGTTGACAAACACAACGTGAATTTCCATAAATGAAATGCGCACAAAAAACACGTATTCAAGTACACATGTACACAAAGCTTGCTCTCCAGACTGATGCCAAAAAAGGCTGACCTGGCATTAGACTGAAGCTAATTATTCTCAGCCTCTCAGATTCTCCCACTGGAGTTGTCTCACATAGACTTGCACAGGCGCACACACATAGACGCATGCACGCACACTAATTGTAGTGCTGACTCTCTCTTTAGAGCTGTCTTGTCTGCATCTTGTGGCGACAGAACAGTAAGAGGGAGAAAATTAGTTAAAAAGGTAAAAGCAGTGAGGATGGGAAGAAAATAAAAGACATGGTGGATTATCCCCCTAATCCCCCTGTCCCATTATAGGAGAGAGCTTCTAATGCATTAAGAGTACAGTACGAACCTGCTTCTCTTTCTTCCTCTCTCACTCCCCTCCTCCAGTTCTATTTTTTCCACATCTCTGTTTGGGATGTTTCTTTCTTTTATTTTTTTAACTCCTATGTTTTCTGTAGACTAATTTAATCTACTTCCTGGAAACACAAACTATACTAATGTTATTACCTAGCTGACAAATCAAATACAACACATACCAAAGTGGGCACTTTGTGTGCAGCTAAGAGAAAATAAAGATTATGTTTTTGTAATAGCAGTAGAGAGAAGACAGTAGAGAGAAACCATGAAGTGGGAGGCCATGCAACAAATGACCCCAACTGGATGTGAACTGGGCCACAACAACAGGCCACAAGGGCATTATGCCCATAATACACACAGGTTCAATCTGTTAATTGTTTTAAGGTACATGAACACAATCCTCTTTTTTAGTTTTTAAATGCTTTATGAACACAATTTTCAACAATAAACATTCTGCTTTTTTACATAATTGTTTGACCCCGCAGAGAACAGTAGATTGCCAACAATACATGACTTTTCTCTGTCATTTAAAGTCATTCCTGTAAGAGAGAGTAATGTACAGCCTTTGCCGTTTTCTTGCTCTTTTTTCTTGATCTTCCAAAGAAAGAAACATCCCTCTTCAGAATTTGAGGACCACTGTGGCATCGTTGTCTTTGAAAAACAAAAAACAATCTTTTATTTTATTACTTATAAGTAAACAAAATGAAGAGGTGAGCACTGATGGAAACTGCACAGCCAACATAATAAACACTTTGTTGAGCTAATGAGAGTCTTGCAATGATTCATCACTCTTCCTCTCTTCCTCTCTCTCTCTCTCTCTCACACACACACACACATCCTCCCTAGTTCTCCCTTTGTTCAGTTAATAAACAGCACAACAACATATTGATTTATAAGCATATTTGCAATTGTAACTTGTTTTTTGGACATCTGTTTACAAAAATGTGACTAGAACATTTTCAAATCCTACAAAAAAAAAAAAAACGGTGGATGAAGTTGTGGCTGAGAAGACGAAATCTGCATGGCTTGCACGTTTTATAGAGCAAGCAAGCACACAACATACGGCTGGTGATGATTCCCGGTCAGTTGGCTCTCATTGGCTATTGCGGGTTTCTGCTCAACATTCCATAGATGTTCCTTTCACACAGGAGTTACTCAGATCCAGTCGGTAAACTTAAGATTATGCCTGTAAAGCCCTCAGACTACACTATCATTAGTTTTGGCAGATAATCTGTGCAGACCATCCTTGAATCGGGAACACCCCCTTGTTGTTGGGAGGGGCAAATCGGCTGCAAAAGTGGCTCTGTTATCCTCTAGTGTGCACCAGGCATAAATGGTGCACTGGCACACGATTCCTTTAAATGTAAGAATTCACATTATTGTGGATGTTCTCTGCATTAGCACACACAGACAATGCAGTAGTAACAGCAGAAGTGGTTAATAATCTAATCTAATTATAATAGTATATAGTATCAAGGGTCACAGCAGGGCAACAGTATATTCATCCATCACAGCAATCACTGCCACACTGTACGTATGAAACAATTCTAAATGTCAGGCTGCAGATTATACAGGCCAGAAAGCAGTTACCACTAATTTATGAATAACCTCCAACTCTGACTGTGTAATGTAGCAGTTAAAAGAACTCCAAGACAACAGTGTTTACACATACTGTATGCATCTAGGAACAACTCCCACCATTACAGTGACACAATCCTGTGTCTGAGAGGTCTCTGTAAATGAGGACATCTCTACTCCAGTGTCCAAAACACAAAGGCAGAAAAGAGGCCTGAGAGCTGAGACTTGGTGGAGTTGGGTGTCACCTTTTAGACAGGTTCCAGGGCTGTGGGCTGTCAGAGGCTGGCACTCTGGCTGTCTTCTTCTTAAGTTGACAACAATGCCTGGTCCCTGTTAGGTGCCTTCCCCTGAGAAAAAGACTATCACTGATGGAGTTGTTGCTCCTCACATGCGACTCAGAAAAGGAAAGGAAGCTCCTCTCTCATTTAGAAAAGCTAGGCGGTTCAAATGTCAACAATCTTTCAAGTGCGTACACACACTATAGCTGCAACCTCATGTCACTCTCAAACAAGACTCAAACACAGACGATCGCAGGTAACTTACGGAGAATTCACACACTTGACTTGCACTTGCAGGCAGTGCACAGTATGTGACGGAAGTAGGTGTTGGATCTAATGAGTTTGTCTGCAAGCTGCTACAAATGATAGCTGGGAGTGTGGACCCCATCAATGGCGGGTACACCCCCTTTTTGTCTAGAAGTACACACAAACACACACTGCTGCTGCTGTTACAGAGTACTTCCCCAACTGCATACTTCTGTCAATACCACTTGTCTTTCAGGGAGTGAGTCAACTATTTGAGTAGAAGAGAGGAGTGTGACAGAGGTGGTTCACACATCTGCGTGTGATTGTGTGGGTGAGTGGATGAATGTTAACCTAAGGGGTGGACAGATGTCCTCCCCATGTGTGATGTGTGTGGTAGGTATGGTAATGTGAGAATCATTGTCACACGGACGCTCCTTGGTGTGTGCATCACGTAGTCACATCTCGAGAACATGATCGCACTGCCAACTACTGCAGTAATTCACTCCATCTCTTCCTTTCAATCACTTCCTCAATCTGCCCATCAGTAATTCATCTCCAGGTACCACGCTCTCGCTCTCTCACCATTCTTATCAGAATCATCATCAGACTCTGAGACACTCTAATTGACAAGTACAAGAAAAGGGAACCTTCCTTGTTAACGACTGATGCAGAAATGTTGGACACTTAAAGACAACTAGAAAAAGGCAGACTAAAAGCCACGCTATAAAAGGTGGACAGCACATATTGCCATATTAAATACATTAAATATGGTCTGCATTCGAGATACACTACATAATTTCCTTTCCATCCTGCAATCTCTCCTATCTTCAATCCCCTACTTTTTGTGAGGCTAAAAGCATAGAGAATGAATACATAGCCACCATAAGCTGTTCTTTATTCACCTGTGAGCGGTGTGAAGGGGACGTTTATTAAGATGAGAAACCAATATGTATTCGCTAAGGCTGACCCTTAGCGAATACATATTGGGTGAAAGCTCATCCCGGGCAGGATGAGCTTGCTCTCTATGTCCCTTTCTTTCTTCGTCTTTCCTCACCTTACTGCTAAGCATGGTCTACCTCAAAAGCTCTCAAAAAACACAACAATTTGCAATCTTCTATCCTGCTATCCATCTATCCATCTAAAAAGCAGCTCAGCCCCTTCCCACCACCACTCTTCATCTATCCATCAATACTCATGACTCTACCCGGTTTCCATTCCTTCATATTGTGACCATCCATCCATCTTCTTCAATAAACAGAAGAGAAACTGCAGCATGTCAGAATATATAAATTATCTGGTGCTGAAATAAAAGTGACAGCACTTTTTGACATATTTCAACTCATGTGAATTCATCAAAGCTTAATATTGAAGGCTGTGCTGTGAATCCACAGGCAAAACCATTAAAAATTCCATTGGATACTGGATGGTGTTGCTACTTTCTGAAATTAGTTAGTAGGTGACCAACAGAAACATCTTTATGCTTAAGCCCAGGGAGAATCTCACTGATTGACTTTAAGCCAAGGACATTTATTCATTTAGCTAACGCTTTTATCCAAAGTGACTTACAATTGCTATACATATCAGAGGTCGCACATATCCAGGCCTCTGGACCAACGAGGGGTTAAGTGTCTTGCTCAGGGACACAATGGTAGATGGTGGGGGACAGTGGGGGATTGAACACGGGTCTCTCACACCAAAGGCAGGCATCTTATCCATTGCGCCATCACCACCCATAGGTGGACACCAAAGGCAGAAGAAATTCTCAGGGCTGGGGTAATATATGGTCTATATATTTTTTCGACAACGCAAAAAAATTCTGGTTTAACCTTGTATAGCGAATGCGCCAGCATGCACACATGCACACACACACACACACACACACAATCTCAAGTTACTATAGCGAGGGGAATTAGTCTAAACAAATAGCTGTTTATTCTCAGCTTTATCTGCAAACTAATCCGGACAAACAAAAAAGCATCTAACATCCCACTACCTGTGGCGACTTGATCTGATAAAAGTCCCCGACAAAAAGATTCCCCTTTGTGCAAAACCAACTCATCATCTCCAAATGTGAACAATGTATCTTTCCCTGAAAACTAATTTCCCTGTGAAAATGGGGTTTTAAGTCTTTTGAGGCTCCTTTTAGATTCTAATAAACTAATTCCGAGGCCGATGCGGAGAGAGGCTTATTTCAATTTCACAAGGCTTTGTTCGAATTTGTTTTACATTAGGATGCTGGTGGGCAGGGTGCTGGGCAATGTTTTGTTTTAATGCATTCAGGTATCTTGTTTTGTTGTGTGCACTACTCACACCATAAAAGCAAAAATGGAAAATAATGTGTACAAACTCTCATCCCCATTCCTCGTTCTGTCTCTGCTGACACAAATACCGGGATATGTCCTGTAGACAAAAATACACAATGTATATTAAAATAATAAAAGTCATGCTTTAAGAAATGCCTATCCACATTGATGGAAAAAGCCTGTCTGTACGAACATGTACCACTGTAAGATTGTCTTTCTATGAAACAATATTTTGCACAGAGCGTTACACCAAAGTAAATCTCGATAAACCCAGTGATTATTCTCACTATTTTCCAGTCGGCCTGAATAAGCCAGGCAGTCTTATACCAACTGTTGTGAGTCCCCAACAAACAAACAAACAAACAAACAAACACACTCATGCACACAGAGAGTGAAAGTCTGAAAAGTTGATCCTTTTCTGTGTGTGTGAGTTGACAATAACAGCAACAGAGATGGATTTCTTCACATGAAAACAAAAACTACAGAACGTGAACGAGTAAAGTTGCAGGCACAACAACAGGCTCCCAGGGAAAGCAGCACATGCAAAACTGTGGTTAAGATACAGGGTGCAGAGCAGTATAATAGTAATTGCAGCCACTAATGACTATAATAACATACCTTAACACTGGGCTGCTCAACTCTGGGCTGCCTCTGTTGATTGCAATCATTGTTAATTGCACGTGTTTGAGCCAATTAACAACAGTAGCAATTTCAACTGTTGCTGCTTTGACTAGGTCCGCTTCATTGTAGACAGTTTACGGAATATCTACGCATAAATACTTGTCAACATAAAACTTTTGGGGAAAATATAATTATGAGAATACACAAACAAAATGTTTAGAATATTCAAGAACAATCAATAACTTTAACAAAATCAGCATCATCACAGCAGCTAGTGCTTGACAGGCCTTTCCCAAACCATAAGAAATGTGTGTATGTGTGTGTGTGTGTTCAGATTAACAGCACTGCCTTTATAGCAGCTTTACTTAAACTGTTATCTCTCCAGGGACAGAAAATTGAGTCCACATGGAGCACATGCAGAGCAAAAATAATAAATTACATTTCCAAAGAGGACTTTTACCATATGCAGATAATCATGCATGCTCACAAAAACACACAGATACAGTGCATACCTGAGGCAAATATGTAGAAATCTCTGCAAGGCCATGATTAAGCACATGCAGTGATGAGTTGGGTCAGCCAATATGGGTGGAAAGTAGATGGCATAGAAGAAAAGTATTAAAGTGATAAAGTAATATATTGTATTTTACACTCCCTGCTAGGGAACAGGTCCAATCCATGATGTTCTATATCATCTCAACAAAGCTGAGCTCACAGGATTGGAGAGAATGTGCTATATCTTAGAGCCTTCAGTAAGTTCAGTCAGTTTGCTAAACCTGACTTGCAGTGTTTTAGAGTTATGGTAAGCCTCCTATTCTTTTCCATTTATCCAACATATACAGAATGGCAACAAATTAAACTAAAAAACCTACATCAAGTGTCTTACTATTGGGTCAGACACCACGAGCCTCCAGAACAGCTTCAGTACCCTTTTCCAAGTCTGTGGAACTCCCAACATTCCCTCATTTATGAATACCACTTTTAATTAATCATCGTCTCGCTGAGTTCAGGAATTCTTCTGGATGAGAGACCGGAGTACAGCAGCTATATCAAACATATCCAGACAGAATGAAAGGACATATAGCACCAGAGACCGTCACAGAGATCTCTAAATAGATTTGAAGATGAATGTTTATAATTGTTTATAATATATTATTTGGTGTTATGGGGATGGTGGTGGAGAGCATTGTTGTTGGTCCATAATATTCTAAAGGTGTTCAACTGGGTTGAAATCTGGTGACTGTAAATGCGGTAGCATTTTAATCAAATCATTTTTATACCACTCAGTGTGCCCAGTGTTTTTTTTTTTATCCACTGGCAGGTTTATCCCCTTAATTTGTCCCTCGTCTATAGCTGCATAACTGTTCCTTGGCTCCCCCAGCAGCCATATCGATACTGTAATTTCAGTGTTAATATATTGCTAATGAAAACCAAACATTTCCTACTGCTTCACAAAAGAGTTTTGTTGTGAACGTGCTACAATAAGTGCAGTATTTGCCACAAAGGTTTGCAACTGACTGCTAACTCTATGGTCCACAGAAGAAGAGAGGCTTTTTGCCAGCAGAAGAAGGCTGTTGTTTAAAGTGTTGTTTAAAGTACCCACACTGAATTGATTACATGAAAAGGTGAAATTGACAGGTGCGCAACAGATTTGGGTAAATCTCAAGCCTCCAACACATCATAACTGTGCCATCCTGACGTATGAAAAAACACTGTAGCGTGGCACATCTGTCTTAACCGTAACTGAAGGCTAACAATATTTCTTACGTACAGGCATCTTTACATTTTTTTCAGATGCTGGATTACAATGATCTACAAAAAAATATAAAAAAATACCCACATTCCAACTTCTTTTATTCTAAATCGGCACAACAACATTTTAACAACAATCAGACTTCCTCACTTTTAAAACCACAATAACAGCAGTAGGCACTATGCGGTTTTACAGTCCTGCAGGAGTCATGCCCATAAAATATCACCCCTTGCCAACCCCTGGCAAGATGGAACCAGCGGAGCTAGCTAGACGCTGAGGTAACATGTCATTGTGCAGGAACTAAAGCTGTTGACATACTTCCAACTGACTTGTACTGCTGTGAAATATAACCCCTAAAGTTATACAGGCATACTTGAGTCATGATACAACAGCTTTCCTTGACTTTTACTACATGATTTTTTATTACTTTTAGGAACTTAATGCCCCATTAAGTATCCCCTCTACCAGTCTTTAAGGTAATAGAAACTTTTTGTATGTACTGTTTAGCCACGAGACTGCTACTGTGACTAAAAATGTTCTAAACCAGTACATGTAATGTACACTATACTGTTTTTGTTGTTCGCTGAAGACATTTTGGTTTAAGATCAAAAGGTATTTCTTGGTATTCACATCTAGATGTGTTAAACAACTTAGGATATGTCAGCATTTGTATTAGACTACATAATTCTCAGGTGAGCAGAAGTAAAGGAACAAATAATATTAAAGTAAATAGCTAATATTTGATGGCATAACCCTTGCTTGCAATAACTGCCTCAAGCCTGCAACCGCCTGCAACCCATCAACATCACCAGACTGTTGCATTCTTCATTTGTGATGCTATTCCAGGGTTTTACCGCAGCTTCTTTCAGTTCTTGTTTGTTTCGGGGTGTTTCAGTCTCCTCTTAAGGAGGTGAAATGCAGCCCTATTGGGTTAAAGTCAGGTGATTGACTTGGCCAGTCTAAAACCTTCCATTTTTTTCCCCTTATAAAGTCCTATGTTTTGTTGGCAGTGTGCTTTGGGTCATTGTCCTGCTGCATGATAAACTTAGTTTCAATGCATTTCTCCTTAAATTGTCAGACAAAAGTTTCTGTACACTTCTGAATTCATTATGCTGCTACCATCATCAGTTACATCATCAATAAATATTAATGAGCCTGTTCCAGAAGCAGCCATGCACACCCAAGCCATGACATTACCAATACTTTCTTTTATGACTTACAATACTTTTGGAAGGGACTGTATATCTCTACAACTTCTTTCACAACTGCAGACTAAAGCTACTTCCTATCTTTCAGCAAGAACATGTTCAATATTTAATTCTCATAATATGTAATACTCATCACGTAAATGTAGGTGTCACTTCATTTAAAAGATTTAGCATTACGAATTTACGAAAGAGTTTCCAGTTAACCAAACACCTCACTAACTGCGGTCTTCAGCGATTGTCATCAATACATAAAGCATAAATACATCACTATTAAAACCAGAGATGTGTATGTCTCCTTTATTATCCCCATTTCCAAGTTGTTTCTGATGAAAATATAATGGCTTTACCTTGGTGTAAAAACAATATATTATAATACAAGAAGATGCATGTTTGGTTATGCCAGTTGCACGACAATCATGTAGTTTTAAATGAAGCAAAAATTAGCAGCACTCTGGTGTAAATTACAACTCTTTCAAGGTCTCCTCAGGTGTCCACAACCAACCTTATTCATTATCATTATCCTTTTTGAGGAAAGACAGCCTTGGTCAATCACTAACCCTCCACTGAGTGTGCGAGTGTGCACATGTGCACTTATTGAGATTCTCAAGGGATTGAATCCTGAACCTCACCTGCTGCACGCGTGTAGTTTGCACACATTGAGATACACACTGCCAGCAGCTATTTCACCATGCTGCTGAATGCCATTAATTCTTGTGCCACATCTCCTTAGGTGAGAAACTGGTGACAGAAGCAACCTCAGTGAGAGGAACATTCTTTCTCTCTCTCTCTCTCTCTCTGCTTTGTATTCCCTCTCTTCCCATGCCTCCACCTGCATCCATATTCAGCAGATCAAGGCATGTGCAATGAGAGAGAGAAGGAGGAGGATTGGGAGTGGAAGGTGGAGACAGGGAGGAGGGCGGGATGGTGTGGGTGATTGTAAATTCAGCACCAGCTCTTCTTGTTGCGCAGGAATGACCCATCATTTCACACTGGGCCAAATGGCATGAATTCATAAATATAAATAACGGCAGCAAATTCGTCTTTTCAGGATGCTGTACAGAGGCACAGACAGAGACATATTAGAATAAAGATGCTTTTTCTCTCACTATCTTTCTTATTATTACCCACCACACACACCTTTTTGCCTTCTTTATCAACTTCCAGATTTTTCCTACTCCTTCTACCTCACTCCCCCTTTGCCTTTATCACTATCTCTTTCTCTTTTGGTCTTCTGCAACCCTCACTTATCCACTGTATGTACGTACTGTATGATTCAGAGTTATACAGTATGTGGGAAATGTAGGAAAGCACAATGGCAACATTATCTTAGTTCCTTTCCCTTCAGTCTGAAAGATTATGTATTATTTTTAATTCATTCCATACATTTTTCTATACATGCTGTTGTGCTTCTGTGCGTTTTTTTTGCCAATTTGGTGAAGGTTTGTGGCTGTAAGGGGGGTTGCTCAAGACCAGTCACAGTCAGTGACTTGCCAGGTTGAACTGTGATGTAGTGCGAAGCAGCAAAAGAGTGGGCAGAAATTGGCCTGGGCTGCTGACAGTTGGATTGATAAGCAGCTTGGCTGTCCCTCTGCACAACCAACGCATCCATTTGCCTTTTGCATGGTTTTACAGTCCTTTTTGCTGTAAATTTCCATCTTTTCTACCCCCTTGATTACTCAATTCTGTGCCTTTTTTCCTCTTGGCAGCAGTAACACAAACAGACACACAAATTCAAAAGTGTTGTTATGTAGCTGTACTCATACACACAGAGAAACACATCAAGCTCTGAAGCTAGGGCAGATACAACTGATTAGTCAAACTGCCACCTCTCCACACAACCAACGCTAATGGCCACGATAGTCAGAGATAAATATGGCCAATCAGAGACAATCACCGGGCGGGCTGAAGAGGCAGGTGAACTAATGACAAGGATGGAACAGAACGATGAAATTCTCTCACAGAGCCTGACAGTCATTTGGCAGGACTGAAAACAAGTGTTTTTCTCACGCATCAGGTGGGAGCAAATGACACCCACAGCCTCTCTCTCTTGTTCACTCCTCTATCAGACTCGCCCCTCACTATCTCTCATCGTCTCTCCAATTCCATTTACCACTTTTCTGTAATAAAATCTCAAACGGATAGAGAAGGGATCAAATGAATGTAAACACAGATAAAGTACAGACAAGAATAGCACACCACTGCTCTTTGACGGAAATTTACGGGTCAGATGATCATGCAGGCTAGAGTAGAATATATGCTCCTGAAAAAGAGTGCCTACACCTGTATGCTATAAATTCAGCAGAACTGTTTTACTGAAAATGATTAACTTAATTGCTGCCTCTGAAAACTTGTTTTTTTTTTCTGATCAACACTAAAGCATAGACTGTATGAAAAGATGGACAACAGGTCTCCACTTACTCCAACTGTATAAAAATGAAGCCAAAAGACCCCGGATACAGGCGTTGCAATTTTTTATTGGGGACTTCATTTGGAGCCAGAGTATGTAAATTAGTGCAATCAAGATGTTCAAGATGCGATCAAGATGTTTTGGCTTAACTTAAAGCCAAAGATTAAAAGATAAGATATTAACACTTGTACTACTGCTACTCAGGACTGTTTGGGTGTGATTTGATCAGACTTGATTGACTGTGGACTGCCAACGTAATCGAACAATCCAATAACTAATCACATTTGCTTCAAATATTGCTTAACCCTGACTAGTGTATGGATGGATGTAACATCACCTTTTTCTAACCGAGTCCTGTCTATTTCAAACCAGTAAGGACAAAGAACAAAAATAACTTGCTCATGGTGGCAGAAAATTTTTAATTGTAGGACCTCTTCACTCATAGTAAGTAGCTGATGGGTGAGGTTTTCAGGGCCTTTAAAGTCAAGCGTACAACAAAATATGGCCAATAAATTGCTTTCTCTGGAATTTGTTTTGCATATCTGTAGGCAATAGGCAACCCCAAAATATCTTTGATAACCCAGTCTATTTGGCACAGTCCACAGTGAAAGGGACCCTTTCAGCACAGCATATGATCCAGCCTTTTCAGCCAGAGGACCAGTAAATTACTCAGGCCAACACATGCGCCATAAACCCACTGCTGAGTGAATTTAAAATGGAAAAACAAAGCACAAGCGAAGAAGAAAATGCACTTAGGGGCACTTAATCACAGATGTCGCTCTGTGGTCTGAATCAGAAATGAATGAGGACAAACTGGAAGGGTACAGGACTGCGGATGCATCTGCACTTTTGCAGGGAGCAAAGGGGCACGGAGCCATTAATGATGAACACCTTATAGCTATTCCTCTTCTTCCAGATTTAGAGCTTCAAGCCGTTGTTCAAATAATAATGGTTCTGAAAAGCCCACAGAAAGAGGTCTTACCTGGGAAAACAGGGCTCGCCTACTGTATAAGACTTCAGCCGAGGGCAGTGACAGAGATCTTAACTCTCTGAGCCACACGTGACCTTTCTCTTTTATGTTTCTTTTTTTCTTTCTCTCTTTGCTTCTGTTTTCTCTGAATTCATGTTTTCTCTTGTTCCAGACCATTGCTGCTACAGGCTTTTATGAAAAATGAGCACACTGTTACATATCAAACAAAGGTCAGTATGTGATGTTGGAATATGTGTGTATGTGTGGTGTGTGTCTGCATGGAAAATGGAGTCATATCAAATCACAGAAAAGGTCAATGTGACATGTGCTTCAGTATGTCAGGTATGACTTCCTGTGAGCGACTGGTGCCTTTAGTATGAACTAATACACATGACTGCATCTGCTATTAGAGCTCATTCACAGTATCAATACTGCAAATCACTGAAGCACAAAACTACCCAAACAAGACTCTGTTGGATAGCGCTGTGTTCTACAATTGACTAGTAATATTTTACATCTCAGCCTCTTATTGCACAGAGATAGTGTTCCCCATTCATTTCTAAGATTAAAAAAAAACACATTTTCTGCTGATGTATTGCTGCTGCCAGTAAATCAACTATTCCTTCAAGTGAAAATGTATGTGTTTTGGCCATACCCGCAAAAAGTAAACAGATACAGGGTTCATAGTCTCCATCTTCATGTATTATTTTCTGTAGTCTGGCTGTGGGTTTGCAGTTTCATGGTAATCATCTTGTAGGTGTAACTACCTCTGATGATTGCTCTGCAAAATCACATTACAGCCGAGGAATATGAGGCCATTTTGCAGAGTTAAGCACACCCAGTAGTGTTAACACCATTTCCTCATGTTTCCCAGATAGTTACACTCCCATCCTGTACACACTGCTAAACAAATTTTAGAGAGTTGTCATTAACACAAATCACTTTAAACATCAGTGTCACTTTATGGGAACCTCTGGAGCGCCAAATGCAACATACATTTACACCCTCACTGACATCCTTCAAAGAAATGGAAAGTTTTTGGCACAGAAGAAATGTCCCACCAAACAAATGGTGCTCTAATTTCATATGACAAACAACTATCCGTGACATGAGTGTCAGTGATAGACAGTGACAGCAGCAAAAAAAAAGTAAACCCACATACTTGAAGCGGCTTGATTTCTGGAGGATATTTATTTCTTTATTATTAAGTATTTATCAGTGTATTTATTGTTTTTAATTGAAGTAATCAGGATTCACTCATTTTGCACACAGTGTTGAAGGTGCATAATTTCCATGTGTGTGGCAATAATTTTCCAACTTCGAAAAAGGACCTTATACAGAACCAGTTGGAAGTCCCTCTTTTTAAAATATAAGGCAACATGCTGGCGAAGCAATAAGGTTACTTTGGAGGGGAAAAAAGCTATAGTTTAAAAGCCAAGGGTCCACTGCTGACATCTGAGTTCCTTTTGATGGAACCAAGACAAACTCTTTTTATTAAAACACCACAAAAAAAGGTTGAAAAGGAAATAATGTTGACGTTCGTGAGATGAACTAGCAGTCAATACCACTGGCCAATGTCAACGTTCTCAGGTGTTTATTTCCTGAAAAAATAGAAGAGAAAAAACTCAATGTGCATCCCCTACTCCAGTTATGACTAAAAAGCATGAAATAGGTTCATATTTTCTCTACACATACATAAATGAAAGAAACTAAATTAAAACAGTCTGATGTGCAATGGCCTGTAAGCTCATCTCCCACCTATTTGATTGCTGCGGCTCCTCTCTGACTTAGGTCAAAGTAGCATTTGGTTATTCAGAATCATTCAATATAGGATATTCCTACACCTGTAGGCTCTTATTAGGCTTTATCACATACCCTGCCTCTCCTTGCCCCATGTGAGAGGAGTGAAAATGGGCTGTGAGGATGATAATTGATAAGCCCCAGGGCTGAAAGAGCAGGTGGCAGACGTATCAGCGCAAGTGTGTGAATGTGGTTTCATCATCCTGCAGATCAAAACAGATGAAAAATAGGTGCCAAGCACATTGAGGACGGTGTGTTTAATCACACAAAGTTGTGATGTAGTTAACGACTAAGGGGAGCCTGAACCTAAGCAAGGCGCAAAGAAACCAGATTCTGCTGCCCTACCTTGATAGCCAGCAGCCTAGTCCTTCAATGTGAGGAAGATATTAGACAGTAAGCAACCTGCTGAACGTGCCTACATAATGACTTGTGTGTATGCGTCTTGTAAAAGAGTTATTTCATAGCAGGGCAGGGAATGCTTACTATAGCATAGATGAACAGACTGAATCAGTATTTTATTTCTCTTTATACATTCATTATGGCATTGTTTTCATGTTAGCCAAACTCTTGTTGCTTCACCCTAACTAATTAGTAACAATTAATGTATCTTTCCTGCCAAGTTGACACAGAGGCTGCAGAAAAGCTCCTAGGAACAGCATTGAGTTGTAAGGCAATTTGGGCAAAGTGGCAGCATGTGGTATTGCAATTTCTGCATCATCATCATGTGACACAAAGTGGCCCAAAAGAATTTTCCCCATATATAGTCATTGGAAAAGGAGCATCTGTGAATACTGAATCACAAATCAGCCGAGGACTCTTTCTACTCAGTCCAACAACATTTAGAAAGTCTAAAAGCCTTATGTTTCATTTTTTTACCCCATTCATGTGTTGGATAATTATGGGGAAAGCCAACAGGAAGTACCCAGCCCAAAAATGCTCTCAAATGAGAAAGCCTGCTGAAAACTTTTCTGTATATGCCCCCAGTGAGCAACTTTCATAAATATTAATAGAATTAATACATCCATGTAGTGGTTACTAGGTTTTGGCATTCAAATAAATGTTGATTTAAGACTTATTTCCGTTGGTTGACTTACAACAACTCCCCCCATCCCCCGTGAATGCAGCTAGGTAGCTAGTTAGCAAAGTAGGGTGATGACCATTAACTCCGCCTGTTCGACTGTCTGACTTGTCGATTGTTTCTCCACCTGGTGGAAACAGCCGTCAATGAGCACAACAGCCCACCTATCTGAATGACTAAACAAATCATAGTGGCAGCTCAGAGGTCTGCAACTAAGCTCAGCAATACTTTAATAGTATCATATGTACTTTTTTAACATACTTGAAACACATACACACATTATTTATTCGTACATCTATATTGAGATGTTTCAGTATGAAAAAAATATCCCTAATGTTGTGATATTGATTTCAAGTGTATCACCCAGCCTTATATTAAAGTTACACAAACTATCTCTCATCCTGCCCAGACTACTTTTGACATCCTACTCCTCTAGTCCCACATCCTCTGCCTCACTCTCTCCTCCCTCTCTGTTCACTTTTACCGCCTCCCTATATGGCAGCATGATGGAGTAGGGGTGTCTATGGAGAGGTATGAGAGCTGGATCGTTGGCTGTCACATAGACTGATGTCCATCTCTACCCGCTCAGACAATTTTGACAGCTTAACAATGAACGTCTCAATGTCCAAACACCAGGCGCGCCTACGTGTATACATGCACACATACACAATCGCATGGTGATCGAGAGTGATGAGATGGGCAAACAGCCAGTCGGGCATGGGTAAACACAAACTCTTCTTCACCGACAGATTAGTCCTTTAAATCTAATCTCGTGGTACACATGATGCAAACACACATTTGACTGCTACATGATATGCAAGGTAACCCCTCTTGGAACGAAGCATGCCAGTTTTTCCAAGTAAGCATTGAGCAAACACCGTTTTCAACACTTAGATATTTGGTTTAAGTTGTTTTTTAAGAACAGCCATGCAAAACACTCCAGCTGCCAAAAGAATTGAAACCAATCTCCTAAAGCTAAGTAAAAAAAAAAATCAGCAAAAACTGGGTTTCTCAAATTATAACTTAATGACTCGAAAAGCTCTGGTGTTTTCACACCATTTTTATTTAAACATGCTAGAGCCCAGCATGTTTTTGTTTCACTTTGCACAGACTTAGTGAGCTTACTGTAATGCCATCAGCCATCTTATTGTTCCCTGTAACCTTGAAATGTTTTTCTTGCTTTCAGCCCACACCAAAGATGGTTAAGTACATTATTTTGTGAAGGAAAATTTGAGCACACACTGCAATAGCTGACAAAACAATCTCATAACAAGCTCCACTTAGTAGCTGTTCTGGAGCTTTTGATTGTATCGCACAATAGAGCCCAGCCGATAAAACCGCATACTGATATTACTGTCGATATCAGCTAATTGCAGATAAATCAGTTTCCGTGTTTAGAACTGCCAATAAATGACAATTAAAAAAGAAACAGAGAGATGTAAGACTGATCCTTCAATTATGTTATGAGTGTTGTTATTGCATAGTTTGTCCAGCAAAGAGCACTCTGCAACCGTTAGCGACATGTGTTTGGAGCCCACCAACCCACTACAAAACACAGCAATCAGCTAACATAATTTGCTGTACTTTAGTTCAAAGTACTATTTATAATAATAAAAAGGGTGTATTTTCAAACTGCATCATGTAGGGTGACCAGACATCCCGAAAAATCCGGGACAGTCCCAAATTACGAGCAGTTGTCCTGACTGCTTTCAGGTTTGTCCCGAAAATTAGACCCGAGTTTTGATTATGGCCTAATTAAACATTAAAGGGGCTGTATGTAGTTTTTCTACTAAAATGAATCCTTTTTTTATTACCTGTGTGTGAAGGGGTTGTAATCTGACATTAAAATGATCCACTTGCCGGGTTTGGCTATTAACTCTGAGGGCAGGTATTCCTATTCCTATTAGAAGGCTCTGGGTCGGATTTTCCACGAAATCCAGTGACTGACACCCAGTATTTGGAATAACGGCGTTTAAAAGAACGGCGTTACGTAACGGCGTTATTTTTTCAGTAACGGGGTAATCTAACTAATTACTTTTCCCGTCGTTACAACGCTGTTAACGTTACTGGTCGTTATATGCGGTGCGTTACTATGTAATAAACTGTGTAATCCGAACGCACCAGCTGGCTCACACAGCTAGTCAGGAGGTGGGTTAATAACGAGGTAATTAGTGCTTGAAGTGGACCGGTACGCTGCGCTCTCCATATCAGGTTCTCTGGGCGCAACGTGGCGCTCACCTGTTCCCGTTCTCGCCTGCCTGCTAAACTCTGTCGGCGGGGAGAGACGAGGGACAAGAGAAGCTCGGGTACCTTTCAACCAGAGATTATGTTGGCTAAGGCAGAACCATGTTTCTTGGTAGCCAATCAGAGCCAGTGCTTTTACACACATGCCAGCACACGCGCGCACACACACGCACACACACAACAGCTAAACAGCAGCAGAGATTTTTTTAATAGTAACGCAAATAGTTACTTTCCCTGGTAACGAGTTACTTTTATTACAGAGTAATTCAGTTACTAACTCAGTTACTTTTTGGAACAAGTAGTGAGTAACTATAACTAATTACTTTTTTCAAATAACGTTCCCAACACTGCTGACACCTGCATGCGCGCTCGCTGTTGTCTACTTTGCACTCAGCAGCGACGACACTGCAACTTACGACATGGAGTCTTCTAACACTAAGAAAGACCTGCTCCCAGCACAGACTCCAGCATCAACTCCACATAAGGATAAAAAACAAAAAATAGTTTTATTTGCTGAAGCTCGTCGGGCCAAATGTGAATCAGATAGGCTTTGGACGAAAACACGGAACAACATCGGCAGGACTTTTGAATTGAAGAGAAACCTCCGCTTTGTTTTGGGTATAAAAACAGACCCGGAGTTGGCTTTCCTCCTATTGGACAGCTAAGCTAACATTACTACAAATCACGTAAAATATATTTTGATTTTGTGCTGCAGTTGGCTCAAGTTAGATAGCATTAGCTCGCCGGCTAACGCCGAGCAGTTGCTAATGTTGTCCGGTGTTTCGCATTACTTCACCAACCAATCACCCATGTTACTTTCCTCTGTACCACAATGCCAAAGTGTCAAAGCCTGCAAGAAATGATGTAACGGTAAAAAGCTAATGTGGAGCGATTTGTTTACTATCCCATAGTGACGCAGCCACGAGCAGCTAGCTAACGCTACATTAGCTCGGACCCGCCGCTGTTTGCTTCGTAACGTTCAATTTAGATTTATTGCCTTTTAGCGATAGGTACACAGCTTCTCCACCTCTCAGTCGCTGTAACTAACATGACCCACATAATATACAACCCAGAGGAAGAGCCAGCCACTAACACTAGTTACTGTAAATTTATTTACTGCTGTCTAACTGTTATAAAAATATAAAGTGTGACACAATCTTCTAATATTCAGTCCAGCTCACTACACGTTTCATTATCATCCAGTACATGTAGCTGTGCTGACATTGCTGAGCCTCCGGTGACAGATTCACAGATAGTAAAGATAGTTACTGAAAGCAGCAGGCGAGCTAACGATGTAGCACGTCGGCTAAATGCAGTAAATGTTCCGTGATCATGTAACGAGCGTGGATTAGTTCAACCTGCAGCTGATAAAACTATTACTGTAACGTTGCAGTGGGAGTTTACCTGAGTTCCCAGCTCTGTCTGTCTATAGCCGCTCTCACTTTGCCTTTTTTCGGGAGTACTGTGCCGATATGCTGCTGTCTCGCTGCGCTGAATGAAGTAACTTTACGGCACGGTGTTGATCCGCCTCTGAGAGGGGAACGTTGAGGTAACAGAGCCTGAACATGTCTGAGTGAAAAGCCACAGCCTGCATGCTGCTGTTCCTGCGTTTATTGCAGGATTTCTGTATGAAAGCGGTTGTGTGTTTCGGATTCTGCTCGCTCATGAGTTCAAGCGAGCACGCGTACGAGCACACACCAGGTTGCAATCTTAAACCGCACCGCTAGTGATCGCTGGAAACTACATAATGCCCCTTTAAACAGGCTACTGATCGTTGTATAGTTCTCTTGCTCCAGCAGGGGTTGCAGTTTATCTGTACATTGTGTCAACAGCATTGTTACAGCCACAAAGTAACGCTCGTCGTGCTCTTTCCCCTTTTTTTCTTGTGGTTAATGGAAGTTACAGTAGCGAGGACAGGGAAAGTGTAGCTACAGGGAAAGTGTAGCTTCAGGCAGCCGCGGCACGGCAGAGAGATTTGAATCACGCGTTGCACAGACAGATGTGACACTGCACTGGTGACATGAATAAAATAAATAAAATAATTAGGTAAAAGATCATGACTTACCTACATATCCACAGTTGTGTTTTCCTAATAACAGACAGGAGGTGACAAATCTACAATCTTCCTCAGCAGATGGAGTTCCCTAAGATATTATGGAATTATAGATTGTAGCTATTCGAAACAATTCCCGAGCACTTGAGGTAAGTTAAGTAAACTCCATCTGTTGAGGAAACTCGCGACCAAAAGCTCCGGAACAGCTACTAAATGGACCCTGTGCTGTAATGGTGCTGTTTTAATCTTGAAATTGTGTATTCTTTAACAGGATAGGTTTCTGCAGGTGTTTTTTTCTTCATTTCCAGTGTTTACAGTTGGACTGGGGTTTAGTAGCCTGCCTACCAGCTCAGCTTCTTCAATAATAGATGCCTGTAAGACGTTCCTGTTCTATCTCCAGCTAGGGGGCTGTGAGCCAGTGGTTGAGATGGCTTGTGGAGGGTTATTCATAGATTGCGTGCACACACACACACACGCACTTCCCATTTCACCCATGCAATCCTGCTCTCTCTTCTCCCAGCTGCCCTATTAAACTGAAGAATCTCGGGAAGTGAAATGAAACTAGTAAATCTCAACTGCTTTTATGATTGACTTGATATGATTTGTATTATAATTTGGACCCAGTGCTCCTTCTCACTCTCCTGCTGCCTCCCACCAACGTACTCCCTATCCCCTTCTCACTCCTTTCATTACTTAGATTGGCTCTTCTGAAATAGGCCATAGGGTCTTCACAACACACATATGTCTATATGTATACACACATACATGCACAATGCCCCTGCATGCAAAGATACACACAGTCACACAATCTATAATCTCCCTGTCCTTTGCTGTGCAGGTCAAAAGGCAAGATGATGGTGATAGTAGGTGGATACCATTTAAAGAGTTTCAGTTTGAGGACCAGGGGAAAAAGCACAAGTGAAATGTGGAGATGAGAAGAATAGCTTTAGAGGAAAACTGAGATCTAACAATCCAATCAGACCCCTCCCCAGACAGAATGGGCTGAGCTCATAAATTAATGTATGAGGAAGCCTAGAGAGATAACCAATGGGCATAAGGACCTCAGACAGACGGAGAGAATCATTATATCGACTAACTGATGGACTAACTGACAGACAGACTGACAGACTGATGGAGTGACTGTCTGAATGGACCCTTTGAAATGCAGGCAGGTTTGAAGTTGGAAGTCTCGAGGTCTTTGACCATCAGAGTCAAAACAGACAAAAGGCGAGAGAGGGCAGCTTATTCGACTACGGGCCCTTTAGCTATCTGTGGCTTCATCAAAAGAAATGATAACCACATCTCCCGACTTCCTCTCTGCTTGGCTGATGTGCCCTTGGGTGACACTTTTCTCACCGCTCTGTTTGTGAGTGCATCTGTTGAAAATGAAGGCCAAGACGTAAGTGCTGGCCAGGCCTTTCTACTTCACACTCAGATCAGGGGCCTAAACACCTGCAATATCCTCTCTCTGAAATTACTTTTTTTCCTTTGAAGCTTCGCCAATAAAAACTCAAAACTGGTCTTATCTGAAGAACAGCAGAGTGCAGGCTTCACCCTCAGCAGCCTTCTGAACCTTAGCTTGAAGATAGCATAAACGTACAGACAGTTTACACAAACGGTGCCGTGACTGACACTATATGTTCTGAGACTGACCATTATTGCCTTGTTGAAAGGGGAGTCCATCATCTTTAAGGTCATCGGGAGTTAAAATCCAGCTCTCTCGCCATCCTTGTCCTACCATCTTTCCAGTCTCTAACCACTCTCTCTTTCGCAGTACAGCAGAAAACAATCTTTTAAAAAGCCTCCAATCTCTTAGGTCCTTCTCTGCAGCGAGAACAGACTCTGGCCGAGCTTCTGACACAGCCACAGAAGGGCCTGCAGCCACACATCTGTCACCAAAGCCAAACTGACTCACAGAAGCCTGGGCCCAGTTACCTGCTGGGGCCCTGTGTCTGTCCCAGTTACTGACCACAGGAGCACACATGTATATACTTTAACACAAGGACACAGGCAGGGTGACAAATACACACCTGCTACCCGGAACACTGAGACACACTCTCACTCTCTCTGCTTTTCCAGTCTCCTGCGGATGGCATGCGTTCTTTCAACATCATTTCCTGCCAATATCAGCTCTTTTTAACAGAGTGGGAGCAAATCATTCAGTCTATATTCAGTGGTAAGAGGCCAAGGCAAACGGGGCCTGTGGAGGCAATGGAATAGGAGCTGCTGGCACCGTGAGAGGAGAGGAAAAGAGAACAGAAGCGAGGAGTTGCAAGATGTATAAGATGAGTAGGGGAGAAACAAGAGGATAGGATACAAGATTAGTTATAAGGAGAAGGAGATTTGAAAGGAGAGGAGATATGAGAGCAGAGGAGAAATACTTTGTAAGTTACAAGAGGAGAGGAGATATGAAAGGAATGATATGAGATAAGAGAAGAGGGTGTGGCACAGGAAGCAGATTAACTCTATCTGTATGGTAATACTATTACCTGCCAACTGATCAGCATGGTCCCCTCCACACTCAATGGCTACCTCCTAGCTTTCATTAGCAACATGAATTATGGATCTGCCCTCGCATCTAAATGCTAAGCATTATGCCATTTTTGATGCAGTTTTCCACCTTATTTTCTCTCTTTCTTCCCTGTCTCTCCTGTCTTCCTCCACTTCACTCTCCCGGTCCTTCTGAGAGCTGCCTCAGACTACGATTACTGCAGAACTATTAGGGGCTATGCTGAACAAATTTCCATACCATCATGTGCCCCTTGAGATATTGATAGAAGAATTTGCTGATTTCACACACACACACACACACACACACACACACACACACACACACACACACTCTCACGTACACACACACCTTAGAAAACAAAGATTTTTAGTTGCAAGATGTGACAGTACCAAAGGCTGTCAGGATGAAGCTGGAAAAGAGGGACAAATGAACAAAATAAGGACATTCTATAGACAGATATAAAGAAAAAAGAGTGAAGCAATGTGTAGAGACGAGAAAAGAGATATGGACTAAAAGAAGAAAGAGCCAGCGGGTAAGAGGAGGAGGACAAGCGGTGGGAAAGATTGAGCTTGCCCGTTTCAAGCTGCAGGAAGTCAAGCCACATCAATAAGCCCGGTGCAGTGCAGGTTTTTAGAGGATACATCATTGGAGCGACTGAAACTGGACACTGTGTAATAACAGCTCACTAAAAACATTACAGCCACTCATAAAGATCCCAAACTCACTTTAATAGCTGCCAAGACGTTTCCTTTGGCCTAGCTCGGGGGAAAGCGGACACATCAGAACTGACAGGAAGAGAGCTGGTTTTGTGTGTGTGCACTAATACAGGTCAACGAAGCTGTCTTCAGCTATATGATCCGTAAGACTTTTCTGTAAAACCCCAAACCAAGTTCATCTGTCCATCCAGCCGTTCTTTCGTTAACGGAGTCACAAATAGCCCAGCTGTGGTTGGGTGAATGACATCAACCTCTCATTGACTGTTTTATGAGCTGCTCTGACCAGCGTGAGAAACCATGGTACTCTAACCTCATGGAGGTACAGCCCAAAGACCCAGCTGAAAGTGCACACACACTATAGCACTAACCCAGACCGCACATACTTTCCCATGCTGATGGTGGAGTTACTGAGTTTTACAAGTTGAGCTTATCCTCCTTGCCGCATTTCTGAATAAAACGTAAGATCTTTTTTGGAAAACACACACCAAAGCAGCCTTTTAACTGATGATTCAGATTGTTATGGTTGGAATGTGAACTGAGAGCAAACACACATCACAGAGAACATTAGCCCTCGCCCACTGTTTTTTTCCCCACGTGCAAACTCATAAAACATCATCAGATTACAACAGCAGGTCAATCAAAAGGCAAACAATATACAGACACAGGGGCAAACTGCATGAGAGACATGCACAAGGTGTGCTCAGACTGAATGTGAATTTACTTTTAGGGGGACGGAATCATTCTAGGCAAGTTGAGACGCGTTCATGTGAGTTGCAATAGAGATGGGAGAAAACAGGAGGGCATCTGGAGGAAAATAACAGAAAGATGTGGCATTTCTGGGTTTGAAAGTTTTGAAATTGGGTCAACAAGTACATTCCATGAAGTACAAGTAGCTAGCTCCGGCTAACATCTGTCTGGCACCTCCACTGGTTATTGCTGGGTCAAACACAGGGACAGTGAAAACACATGTCAGCATGTCAGATTAATGCAAATAAATCAAGGCAAAAAAGTGCTTTCAGCTACATCTGAGCAGTAAAAAAGAAAGAATGAAGACAAGAATGGCATAATTTGTGCTTCTAATTATGTTTTAAAACCAAAAAGTACACTTTATTACTTTAAAATCAAAAATCAAAACAGATTTGAAATAGTACTAGAAAAGCTGGTGGGGCAGAGGTTCTCTGGACTTCTTTTGTTTAGGAAACAACTCAGTATTTCGCTCTGTATGTTGAAATTGTTACCTCTGTTACAGGGAGAAGATTTTGCCTCAGTGACAGAGCTTGTATTTGACTTGATTTTGCCCAGTGCAGATTTAAAAATCAAATATTGCATGTTAAACACACTTACCTTTAATACAGGGTGGGAAATAAACTGTTTTTTGCTAAACTCGTTCATATTGAACCTCAAAAGTCACACTAAAACATAGCAGTTCTAATGTGTAACAGTGGACGTTGACAAAACGGCGAGAATTATCTGCTGAAGTCCTACCAATTACCCAGACAGACACACTGGAAGCCTGTTATCAACACCACTAATCTGACAGCATAGCTACAACATGCCACAGAGAAAGCAAACAGATAGAACAAGATTTTAAAAGGTAGAAGGTGTTCAGATGGAAAATCATCTCATCTTACTTTTTAAAATCCACTCTGCAAACTCTGCCACGCTATCCACCCGAACCATCAGCACTCAGCCATTGGATCAAACCAGCTCTTGATGCTATTTCAGCCATCATCATTACAAGGGTCACGTTGTGTGAAGGAGTAGGAAGTGAACTTACGCAGCCTGAGGTGTTCCTGCCAAGCTGTGCCGTCAGAAACATCAACAATCAAAACAATTACAGCAAAGTTTGGCTGTCACGTTTCTTGCAGCTGAAAATGACTCAAAACAGTTTGGTTACCTCAAACTTAGCTAACTTGCTGTTATGTTTATATGACAACTCTGCCATTTTGCACATTTTGCATGGAAGGGCAAAACAGAGGGGGGGATTTTGGGGGTTTAACGTCACATGACATTTTTTACATTGGGCCAACACTTCATGACGTGGGCATCCAGATCTTATTTCCTGGGGGCTGTTGAAACTAAAATTGCTGGAATGGGATTCTGCCACAAAAGGAGGAGCGAGAGAGAACAACAGGGAATGTGTGGGAGAAAGGAACACAGAAAGAGACCTTCCGCCTAGCCTCTGCGTCACTGTGCCTTCTCTTTACTTCCAGGGGAGCTGGCTAAATGATAGACTGGGGCACGGGCTCTTTTTTCCCTTCATCTTTTGATAATCCCATCGTTTTTTGTGTTTGATGTTCCTCTCTATGCTCTCTGAACAAATCCCATGTCCCTACCCCCCTAATCGCATTACCTCCTAAGGTGTAGTGCACGCTGGGTAGCTGGACATCGCCAGTGCCAGCACACTACTCCACCATGACCCAGTACTGACTGCCAGCAAAACATACATGCACACACAGACACACACTTAACTCCCTGTAATACACACACAAACAAATACAGGCATACAGATAAAAAACAACAACAACAAAAAAACAGAAAAAGAGGCCAAACTGCCTCTTGCCTGAGCAAGTGACTAATACTGTGATGGCGCACGGCACTTGCAGTTGATTCGGGCCTCAAACTGGCATCAGAACCAGAATCACACCTGACTACAGCAGCGAATGACCTAACTACTTTTGTGTGAGTCAACAGAGTCCAGATCTTGGAAAATAAATGTTGATTTCTCTGTCTGTCTTACTTTTACTGCACACCACCAACATGAAAGACGAGATGGAAGAGGAGAGAATGAAAGCATAGAATGAAAAGAGAAGCGGAGAGAAAGAGAGGAAGAGATCTTAAGCTGGGAGAGAAGGGTGGGTGGCGTCCAAAAGCTACTAAAATTGTGCTTCATGTGGAGCCAACAAACATAAGTGAGGTATTAAATATGAACCCTATCAGACCAGGGCCAGAGAGGAAGGAGCAAGTAAAAGGAAAAGAAAGAAAGAGATGAAAGAGAAAGAAAAAGTGGGCTGTGTTTCTCTTGCCATAGCAACACCAAAATGTTTCTCAAATATCTTTCAGAGAGATATGTTTGCTATGAATGATGGTAGACAAATTTAAACCTCTCGTTGTGCAGAGCACCACAAAATACCTGTATGATCAAAGTAGAAACTGAAACTGAAATAAGCACATGTGAGGGAGAGAGTGAGACAACCAAAATAAAAGGAGGGAAATAATGAGTGCAGAGTCTGACAAAGCAAAGCTGAAATTACTGGTTTTCTTACCTGGATTTGACGAGGCAGCATCAGCAGCAACATGAAGAAGACAGAGAGAGAAGGAGGGGGGTTAGTTAAATGTTCATACAAACAGGATAACATAAATATTCATAAGTGCACATGCTGTGTCGGTGTGTGTTTCCAGCCTTCTTGCCTGACTGCCTGTCCATTGGGAATCTTTGCTCCATGTTGCCTTGTGTAAACATGATAATGAAACCCTCCATGATTTGAAGTCTATATCAAAGTTGATGATTCACAATCAGACTTGAATCGTTTAAATAATCAATAGAAGCGTTGAACACTAAAATAATCGTTAGCTGCAGCCCTACAGAAAAGCATGTTTCTAACAAGTCAGTCAATACCTTAAAAACATTTTTCTAGTTTTTATGTTTCATCATGTGTGTTTAATGTTCTGCCCTTGTGAAACCACTTTGTAACATGGATTTTGAAAAGTGCTCTAAAATTAAGATTATTATTATTAGTAGTAATTCATTTTGATAATTAATTGGTTTGGGTCATTTTTTTTAGAAAAACAAGTTCTCTGAAAGTCTCTAGTTCTAGCTTCTTAAATGTGAACATTTTCTGGTTTCTTTACTCCTCTATGGTGGCAGTGAACTGAATATATTTTGGTTGTGGACAAAAATGACATTTGAAACATTTTCTGGCATTTTATAGACAAACTAATCGATAAATCGATAACATAATCGACAGATTAATCGACAATGTAAATAATCATTATTATTATTATTATTATTATTATTATTATTATTAGTAGTAGTAGTAGTAGTAGTAGTGACAAACATACACAAGTTACTTCCAGCTTTATGTCTGGGTTTATTTACAGCTTCACGTGTTGGTGAATTTTGTCCACAGTCCCTCACACTGCAAGAGATACTTTTGTTTGGAGCTTAATACTGGTAATAGAAAAGGCTGATTAAAGGCATACTGAATTATCCAAACATGTGAATAACAATGGGGCAATACAAAAAAACCCCAAACAGATTAAGTCTGTTTCCAATCAAATAGTGTTTAAGGTAATACACAGTTCACCTTGTTTAAAGTAAACTGTGTAGGATTAAGTCAAAATACATCTCTATGCTAAAGAAGATGCTTTTTTCTAAAACTGAATTTGACACGTAACTTTCCTGTCTGGTTTACTTGCCATGAATCTTATGTTTGCTGATTGATTAATCCAAGGAGGGAAATTGTGTCATTGTAGCGGCAAAGAATTAAGGTTAGGGAAAATAATAAGAGAGGTAATGAGGGCTTTGAAAATCAATAATAATTCATTAACACCGTGTGTCTGTCATACGGCATGTTGAGCTAACTCTGTGCAATTTTATTTTTCTTTGCAGCCTAATTTGAATGTGTCATCATGACTAAATTCAGAACATATTAATGAGAAATTCCTACAGGTACAGTGAGCTGAAAGGTTGGGAGATAAACAACTCATTAGAAGGGGTGCAGAGTGTCACTCTAATTGATGTTTGGTAAAGACGAAGCCACCACCTCTTCACTTTTCAAAACATTTTAAAAGCAGAGCATGTTGACGGCCAATGTGACCTGTGAGACCACACTAAATCAAAAACTTCTCACAAGCACAGAAAGAGGCTGATGAACAACGGGGACAAGGTGCGAGATGTCAAAACTATAAACAACAATCATGGTGGTGGCAGCTAGGAAGGTACAAGGCGTGGAAACTACTGATGCACACAAACAGGCAAAAACACACTCACACAGCCAGACGGAGGCGAGCACATGCTCACTGACACACAGAGGCAAACACACACATACACACACAAACACTCTCACCAATTCAGACACACAACAACTCTCTGTTGGCTTTCAAAACAAAGGTATTAATCATCATTACACACATACACACAAACGCAGAACACGGGTGGGCCGGGGGTTGGTGCGCCTGCGGGACTCGTCAAAAAGACACACTGACACCACAGCGCAGCCTTTACTGCTGCTGTCATAGCAACCAAGGTCAAGTGGTCTAAAGCTGTGTGTGTGTGTGTGTGTGTGTGTGTGTGTGTGTGTGTGTGTGTGTGTGTGTGTGTGTGTTGTGTGTATGTGTGTGCACGTGCATGAGAAGGAACAGTAAGATGCTCCCTGAAGAACTGGTAGGAAATAATGAGCAAGTCACTGTCAGGGTGGAGTTGGAAGACAACACAAATCCCTCAGCTGTGCAGCAAGCTACTACCTGTCCAGACCCACTAGACCCACACACCAAAAATATTTCACCTGAAACGACTGTGTTTAGCCACAATAAAGCCTTTCCAAAATATTGTCCAACAAACTGGTGTCTTGAACTTGAAGGTTACTAGCTATACACTGGATGATGCTATTGCCATATATTTCCATAACTAAAGATTTATATTAAATTCAAGGTCTATGACACCTGTGGAGCGAAAATAAAAAACGTTCCTGTAAAACAGGGTATTCCCGAGATATTCCAGAGCTGAGGTGGAACACCCTGAAGCATCATATCTATTGATCAATTTAGTTCGTAGATGAAGACTTTAACAACACTCACACTCAAAAATATATCATATGGTATGTGGAATAGCATCACAACACTTACCCTGTGGCGACACAGGTTTATTTCATTTTTTTTCAAAAGTGTAATAATTTTTATGTTAGCGGGGGAGGTTTTTGTTTCATTCAAGCTGTCCTACCTTAGATATAAAACACTGTGGGAAAACTCCGTATAGAGTAATAATAGTTTATTTACCCAGTTGTACAGTAATACAGCGGGTAATGCGTGGTTTGCTTAATGTGTTGTTTTTTTGGTGATTTTTTACCTGTTCAGTGCCTTAAACCAGTCATGCAGTCCGATCTCAAACCACTAGATCTCTTTCTGTCTGAAACCAGTTGACCTTCACGTCTTTTACTTCTCACCTTACATAAGTTATACTTCATGATAGACAAACCTTGTAAAATTCATATTAAACACCATGCTAACCTTCCAGTCAATAACACCCCTTGACACAGAGAAACTGATTCCGACATCCTTCATGCACACACTGAACACAATGTCAATGATGACTTTGTGCAGAGGATTTGAAGAGGGAGCTTTTGAAGTGCAACTCAGTGGTTTGAAGTTCAGCACTCTCTTCATTCTAGTCCAATTTATTCTTGTTTCAGTCACTGAGGCATCAGTATCCTGACTCCAAACACAGTGCCTGTCAGAACAGTTGTAATCTTCAGTGAAGTGGTGTCACTCCTGACACAATCTGTCACAATCCACCGAAGGAGGTGCAAAAGTACAAAACATTATTTCTTTAATCTCATACATGATTAAAAACACAAGCCAATGGCCATCATTACAAACACAGCCTGTCTAGTGTGTATACAGGCTGGGATCGTGGGGACAAATACATGCTGTTTTAATGAATAATGACTTAAAAACACTTTAAAATGCTAACAAAACATGTGCACACAAGTCACATACTTGCACAATCTCACATACAAATTCCCAAGACTCACTTTGACAGAAAAAAGTAAAGAAAACCACATCAGTGCCTAAGCAGATACACTGCACTTATACAAATGGATAACAGCACAAATACACACAAGTACTTACTGGATGGGCACAAATACGCGCACACAATCTGACAAATAGCGTCTGTGCCTGAGAGCTGAATCACAGATCTCGGCCAGTGGCTTTGATCCCACTGGCTGCAGATCAGCATCCCTTTCTGGTGCAACAAATCTTCAAGACCTTGCAAAGTAATATAAAATGACTCAACAGATATTCGCCTCGCCAAAAAAAAAATGTTTTGACTTGGACCCAAGCTGGTAAATATGTTTCTCGTTTTGCTGATGACACCCAGCTTTATCTTTAAGTGTTTCATTTTGTACTGTGAAATTGAAAGCTTAGGTTATCTGAATTTGGCAGGCAAGCCTATCAGCCAAACATTTTAAACATGTACATGGCCTTTTTCAGACAATGTGCAAATTGTTAGTTGTTGTTTTTTCAATTATTCAACTTACAAAAACAAGTCAGTTATTTCTAGTTAGAACTTACTGACAATACCAAAGTCAAGGCTAAAAAGTAAAGATTACCTAACTTTTTGCATCAGGTCCCATGGGCTTCCAAACTCCTCGTGTTATATCTTTGTACTTTTCTTGTTTGACTTTTATGTTATCTTTTTATCTTTTAAATGGTAAGTTATTACCATTTGCTATACATGTATTACTCTCTGCATTTAAACTTTAAAATGTACCAAAAAAATTAGAAAGTTATTATACAAGTTATATGTAACCAAAAAGGATTGTTTCACAATATCAGCATGTAGTGCAAACAACAATAATGTTAATCAAGAGTTATAAAAATATTCACCATAACTCTTAACAAAAGTTAGCCGAATATATGTTTTGTGTTGGCGTCTGGAAAACTTTCATTATTTCCCGACTCACAGACAGTATATTGTAGTACTTTCAATCACTTTATAAGGGCCAGGATATAAAGACATTAAAGCTGAAGGAACGTATGCAGAAATATGATCTGTAATATTAATTCATTAAGACACTGATAATTTCTTAACGCTATTGTAGATACCTGACTAAGATGAGCATCTCCTGTTGACCTGTGGTCTCTGTTGATGCCCAATTTATTCAAACTTGCCTTTGTCTCGTGTCTTCATTTCTAGTTTTTTTTTTAGTGTTTTTATGGCCTTATTTTTAACAATTTTCCTCTTGTCGAGCTCTGTGAAAGCTACTATACTCAATAAACCTTACTTAATTACTTACCTCTCTCTCTGATTTCCTATCTTTGTCATACCTTTTTCTTAATACCCTCAATTCCCCCTCTCAATCTCTCTCCTTTCCCTCTCTTTCTTCCTCTTTCTGTGTCTGCATTACTCATCCAATGTCCCTATCTCTCTTCTATGTCTCTTCTCTGGTGTGTTAATTGCAGGAACTGGGGACTAATCTGACCTTTTCAGAGTAATCATCCCTTTGGCTCCATTAGATCTACAACCCCGGGCCCAATCTCCTGCACACACACACTCAAGCACACCTCAATAAAACACCCCACACACAACCAGAGGTTAATCACAGAGTAAAAGTAGCTATATCGGCGGGGACATGATAATCATTTCATTCCCTCTGGACACTCTCTCAGTGCCCTGAAAGGCCTCCAGAGCTACCAAAGCAGCAGGCGAAAAACTGGAGAAATGTCCCATCAGTGGTCATACTGTACTGTATATACTTTTTTTACCATTTCACAGTGGTTTGGAATTACACACGGGTCGTAAAGAAAATTCAACACACGGAGAGGCATGCCTGCTATGAATTACAACGACAGTGTTTTGTGTCTGGCGGTGTTCATTTCCAGATGATAAAAATCAGTTAGTAGGGATTACATCTGCACTTTTATTGTGTTGGCAGTATGTACTTAAAGTTACAGTTAAGTGAAGCAGAGGTGGAGAATGCTGATACACTGCCATTGTCCAACAAAACCTTGAAAGGCTTTCTTAAGAACCACAATGAAGTCTTGCAAATGAAATATCAGCTAGAAGACAAATGCTGTGCTGCCTTGATTTCTGACTGTCAAAAGTTGTTTCGTTGAAGAAGAAAAGAGGCTTGGCTTGTTGAGAAAGCAAGCAAAGAGTCAGAGACAGAATTAGGAGGAGAACAGGACAAGGACAGGTTGTCTCCTGACATGCCTGAGGAGGACAGGTGACATGGACAATATTAGCCTTCCACTCACATTACCTCACACTAACAGTGATTAGATTTATAGCACACACACACCCACACGCCACTGATGAACTTGCTCACTGGAAAGCAAATGGATATTCATATTCCTACATCAGCTCGCACCATCTGAAAATGGAAACAGGCAAAGAAACGCACAATGACCGAGACACACTCACACATCCCATCAATTAGGAAAGAGCCATCCAGTGATCAGTAAAAGCTGACTTCCAGCTATTAGTTGAGACAGCCGTTACAGATTGTGGCTGCTCCTCTCTTAACTCAACCTTTCTTTTTTTCATTCTGTCTTTTTTAAGAGGGGGCAGAATAATTAATAACTGGTATCATTCCAATAAAGCCATTAGCAATCACTACATTTGTTCATTCTCTCACTCTTCTCTCTCTCTCTCTCTCTCTGCCCCTGTTCCCTTTGCTTCCCTCAGTCTCTCTTCCTTTCTGTGATAAATGAACGTGCTTGAAAGCAGCTGTAATGTAGGATAGCTTTTAGGCAAAAAAAAGTGAAGCACTCTAAATTGAAAATAAAAACAGGCCTGCCACAACAAAGCAGACCAGGGTTATGAAAAACAACATGTCGCTGCTGGAGTCCTTCTGTGCCCTTGATCCCTGGATGTGGCCATAATCAACCATCCCTATTTTGAATTTCCTGTTTTCTGTAGCAATGGTGGGCCATAACATTAGCAGACATACTTGAAAGAAAATGTTAAAATAAGAATGAATGAAATAGGTGTGTTTCAGATCATAACACAAAATAACTAAGATCTTAACAAAATTGTTAGCAACCAGAATGGATCTACTCATTCAAAAGATCAGTCTGGATTTATTTACCGAAGAAAACTATATGTTAACTAGAGGCCGACCGATTTATCATTTTGCAGATACTATTGGCCAATATAAGCTACTTACAGCTATATCTGCATCACCCTTTATAACAGCTGATATATGACTATTAAAAAATAAACAGAGTCTGATCCTTCCCTCATGTCATGAGTGTTGGATAGTTTGCCCACCAGAGGGCGCACTGCAGCTCCTCCGTTCAAAACACAGCAGCACCACAGAAAAAAACATCAGCTGACCGGAGTCTATTGTAGTCTACCAGAGCTATAAAGAGTAGCTCCTAGTAGCTCTCACACTCAGTGTTCCTGGTGAGTTGGTCTTTTGTCACGTCAATTATATGAGTTAAAGTCCCCCACCAGAGTATTTTGACATTTCTATGATATTTAATATTTTTCTAAGTCATTTCCTTATAATATTGATTACCCACATAGTTCTCCAAATATTTTTGGACAAATAGCTTAATTTTGTGCTCAAAGTTGAAAAAGTTGCTTAGTTGTTAAAACGAGGTTGTGACGTATGACTATAATAACTTCCATAAGTCATTCGTCATTCTCCTAGCTTGCGCAGGCGAGCTGTCATGCCTTGTTAAAAAAATGTCATGCCGTCACGCCTCGTTAAGTCCGAGCATCAAACCGATAAACATCGTTGTGAGCTAGCTAACCAAGTTATCATGTAATGTACTTAGAACTTACCGTAGGTATGTTCATTATGGCATCTGTGCGTGCGGTGTTGGAGGACAGATGATAGAAAATGTGTCGCACTTTCACCTGCCACCATCTTATATACATCTGCATCATCTGCAACATGCATTTTACTGACGGCCGTTCTACCAATGCAGCGGCGGAGGCACCCCCCACTCCCCCGCGTTAAAGTAAGCGCACTATAAAACATAGAGTTATCGTGTGCAGTGCGTGACAGGACCATCGACTGTATGATTGATAACAGTTGATACGAGCACATTAGTTACTATCATGAGTGGGTAATAGCTACTCCTGCCAGACAGTAAAGTGTACTAAACTTTTCAGTGTAGTGATGTTAACACAGCATATTGTTAGTGAACACTCCAGCCGGTCAGTTTTTGGTTGTCATGGTAATGTATTATGTCCGACTATTAACCACACCCCCATTCTCTGTTTCAGAAAGAATATTCACCAAAAACGGCAGTTAAAACTGGTTGGAAGGGGGCTTTAAATAATAATAAAAATATCACTTTTCCACTTCAGAGACCAGACTTGCTAAAGGCTCGTGCAGACTACATGACTTGCAACATTGGCCGTTTGCCGTGCTGTTCAGACTACACAACTTGCCGTCTTGTGAAGGCGTTCACACTACACCTGATGATAGTCGACAGGGGGTCACACACTACATGAACTGACAGTGACTCTGTCATCCGACGCTGGTCTCCAAACCAGGTTTTTTTCAATGAAATGTGAAACGGGAAATGACACGAACTTATAAAGACAAAGAATACGGGTGAAAGAATGGATCACCACACGCAGGAGGGAAGTAAAAAGTGTTTTGCAGAGAAAAAGTAGCTGCCTGCTCTGTCAGCTGCCTGCTCTCATAAGCTGGATGTAGATGTCGAGTCAGCCGACTCCTCCAGATATTTGGCATGCTAGATATCTGGCTGGCATCTGCAATGTCTCAGTGATGTGTCGGGGAGCCGTTGATGCGTTGAGCAAGTCAAGTTGACTACTTCAAACATAACGACTGTCGGGCTTAAAATCGTGTAATGTGAACTAGGCTTAACCCGCCTGTTTTTTCACTGCCGGCTCACAGCAGTGTGTTTAATGTTACGGTAGTAGAGTGTTGGAGGCTACGCTGCTGACAAACTGATTGTAGATTTATTTCTGAAATAGTGTGTCAGTTCTAGCGACCAGTCCTCTTATTTGTTTCTAATTTACTACTTCTAAATAAGCATCTAATGTTGCCCGTTGCTAAATTAGCCACAAAGCTAATGCCATGAAAGAAAGAAAGATGCTTTAATGGCTGTGTAAACTTAGGATAGCTAGTTTGTGCTCTGCTAGCTATCAATTATAAGGTTGCGGGAAACCCTGTTATTAAAGGCTCCTTAAAAATCTGGGCACAGTGTAGGACCCACTATGGCTTAATACAAGCATTCTTTTGTATGCCATTCACATAATGCCCACAGAAATTTATTGCATGCGACCCCCTCCATGTTTTCTGTCTCAGTCTCAACCCTGATATGTACATATTTTTTCATTTATTTCTCCACCAGAAGATGGACACTGATCTGTTTTTCTTCATTTAAGCACAAAACTGTTTCAATTTTCCTAAAATCACAAGATGAAAAAGTCAACAGTGAAAACAGTTTTTCATAACAGGCCTGATCAATTAAGTCCTCATTTATTATTCACATCCTGTTAATTTCCCCAGCTACGGAGGTCAGGCCTGTTATGAAGTTACATTATGAAATAAAGAAAGATAAAAAGAGATAATAAAATGACAGAAACCCTATGTAAAGTATTCTATCCTTTTGAGTATAAAAACAGATTATTATAATATATTCTAAATCCCTTCTGCTGCACATAATGACAAAACCACTGCACCTGTGTGCTGTAAAACGGGGGAAAAAACAAAGCTCCATCTATATGCTGATTCTTCCTTTTCTCCCTGTTCTCACATTCCCTGAGGACGTTCTGTGATAGCATACGCGCCATAATGGCCCGGTGCGGTACAACTTTTAGGAGTAAATTGATGTCACTGACATCGTTGTAGGTTTGCATAAAACCGTGGGAAGAAGAGCAGAAGAAAAAGTTTTGCTGGGGGGTTTGAGAGCAAATTGACAGCAGCCTGCGCTATCTAACGCTTTTCAGATCCTCAAACCCATGCTAACCTTTCTGCAATCACAGTCCAGCATGCTGGATATAGCTTTGAAGCAGTCCATACTGCCAGCTCCAGGCTGTGAACACACCAAGCCATGTGCTCATGCCTCTGCAAAGTTTTTGAAACCCGGAGGGGGAATAAAATCATTTGACACCTGCCAATTTCTGAGATTAATGAATACTTCATTAATCTCAATCATTTCCTAAAACAATCTTAAATGCATTTCAACTATGGAAATGAGAGATATTATTTTTATATGTCTCTGACGATTAGTTAAACACATACAATTACGCACATCAACAGGGACCCTGCATGGATTAAATTAGTTTGCATAGAGCTTTGTCTGTTCTTTTTATCTTGTGAGATAAAAAGCAATAAACGAAAAATGTCACACAGCCAGCAAAATTAATGAAGCACCTTGACTCATCGCAGAAATGCATGATTTTGGGTCAGCTACACCACTTAAGACACAATGGGGTGCAACATCAAACTGTGATACAACATCTGCCAAATTGCCAAAAGGTTGATTTCTTTTAAAAACACAATAGAACCAATATAGAAAAACCTCTGAAGAAATTAACAATTCATAGACAACAGTGGATCATGTGAAAGGAGCTTAGATGGTGCTCAGAGCTCAGCCACAATTCTGTTCTGAAGCTGATTTAACACCAAATTAAGTGACTTAATTGGGGATTCACTGAGCAGGTTCTGTGCCCATGTTTTCAGAGGTTACAGACTAAGGTTAATCCCCATACAACATTTCACCACTGACCACACTAGAGAGTAAGAAAGCAATGACAACAGATGATGCAGCAAGATTTAATCCGAAGCTGATCAACTCGAGAGTTGCACAGGAGGAGGCAACAGCTTGAGTTTGTTAACACTTATCCAAACTGTTGGAACGAGGAGACGACTAGCCCAGTTTTTAGCTCAAACCAGATACATTCGTCAAAGTTTGGACACAGGGTGGTCCTTTCATTAAGAGAAGATCTGTGCCCTGACATTTACAACACCCGTTAAAATGAAGATGTATTACATATTTCACAAGGTGGCAAAAAAGGCATCCATCTCTCTGCCTTACCACCTCTCTCTCTCTCTCATGAAATGTTGTACAGTTAGTGGCTTATTAATTTAAAGTGTACTTGCATCAGCCTATCCTAGGTGAATATGCTAATCAACAATTTTGAGGCCTGATGAAGTATTTTACGAGAGACTGTAAAAGTATTTTTGAAATTCACTGTCAGGATCAATTGCTCAAAGTGACTATCCAAGGAGAACCGTATCTCACCCAGTATATTAAAGAGGAAGCAGACTGATGCACAAAACTGAGCAAGACTTAAGATAGCACAGTGTTGTTACAATTGAGTTATCAGTGACAGTTGTTTTTATTAAATGTAGACCCTCCATATTACATAGAAATCAAGTTTCCATGTTATATTTTGAACAGCAAGTTAATCTAAACGTTTCTACGTATCTGTTTTATAAAGCTGATTTAATGACTACTGTTGCTGTAATATTTAGGCGGGTGGGTTGTCAGGCTAAAGTGTAATATTCTGACAATTAACACTGTCCATCTCCGACTACATTTTATTATGAGGATGGAAAGAGTTAAGTATACATGCACTACCTTATCAATATAACAAATGTGCATTGGTTTACTCTGAATTTGAATCTAAAGTGAGACCATAAACCTAAATTTGGAACATTTTGGTTCATTCCGCTTCATGTGTGATGCAGCCATCTAAATCTACACATAATAAAAGGCTCTTTTAAGGCTGAAAACAATTAAAGAGTCTTCAGTGTTATTGCTTAGAAAAGGAGGTTATCAGACGCTACAGTCATGCATTATACAATATGTACTGCTCCTTTGCTATGCTAAAACGCAAGTCTAATTTATGGTAATGTAGCTGAAGACTTAAGATGAGAAGCAAATAGTACAGAGAGACAGAGCACTTAACAAGCTTCACTGTCATTCTCTCTCCTGATGCCATGACATGTCATCCATGTACCCCTGACATCTTTGAATTAAACAGACGAACTGCTGAGAAACGAGTGAGGACAAAGACAGATATGAGACTGGCAAGAGGAGGGGAAGTAGAAAATAGTGTACCTCACCGCCTGTCTCTCTTTATGTATGACCTATCCTCTGCCCACCTCGTTCTTAACACTCCCTCTCCTCCACGTCGTCAGCATTTATTCCTCTATGAAATTCTCTGATCGAAGAGTGATTTGCATGATTGCATTTTCCATACCTTGCATTAATAGTGCAGTAGGGATGAATAGCTAATGGCTTATCACATTTAAGTAGCCATCTCAACCAGCCATCATATTACAGCTCCTTCAATCTGCTAATGAAACAGGTCTCTCTCTCTTACACATGCTTCTTTCTATCTTTCCAAATCCTTCCCTTTAAATAGACACCTGGTGGTACAGTCAGTTCAGGAAGACCTGACCTCAAAGTATAAAATAAAATATAATATGTGAGTGAGAAATTAAATTCTTAAGCCGTCAAATCACATTAGTACTAAATAATATTTATGATCTTAATGTGATAGACACACAGCCACGCCGCACTGACATACTGGTTCAAATAACTGGAGAATATTCTGATTTGTTTGAGCTTGTAATTGTATGAGACATAATAACAGTCCCCATCCTTATTCAACAGATCTGTGTATGCAGAGAAGTTCATTAAGACAAAAGCAGTGGGTGAGCTGCCTCTAACACTGTGAGTACAAGTAGTGTTCCACATCTGTTTAGTAGAGGTACAGTATGTATTACTATTTGACCGCTGTTCAACTTATTTTTCTATGCCTAGATTAGGGGTTTGAGGGTGGGGGCACCAGACTGTACTGTTTTCAAATAAAACAAACTTTTAGTGATTTGTTGATTAATTAAAGAATGTGCTGCTTTTCCTGATCTTAAATTATATTATATTTAGCATCTTGTGACAAAACTAGACATTAAAAGAGACCATCTTGGGCTCTAGGAATCCAGCAATTTTACTAGTCTTACATTTCATAGACAAAGTAAGCCAAAGATTAATAGATAATGGAAATAATTATTACTCACAGCCCTATAAAAGTAGTTTATATACTCTTTCATGTCACAACAAGTTTTTTGTTTTACCATAATTAAGATTCTGTTTCTCCAACAGAAACGTTGAGCAGGTTATTTTAAGGTGTGTTTATTTATGTGTCGGAGTGAGAGTGCATTTTTCTCTGCTTTTGGGCGTACTGTATGTGCATACATGTGCTCCAGCAAACCCTTGAATTGTTTTCCCATTTGGCTATGTAGAGCCAGAGAGGGACGCAAAACCTCATACCACAAGGTCATCGACGCCACACTCTTCATATTTATACTCTCTCTGGGTTATGGCAAGCTCTTCCAACCCCCAACCACAACCACCTTTTTACTGCCTCCCGCTATGCCGAATTTCCGTTATCTTCTGAATCTGCTGCCAACAGATTTCCCACCAGAGTTCACGCTCCTATTGAAGATTCAGAGGATAAAAAAGGGAGACAACCTCAACACTAATGTGGATATATAAATATATTACCACACTCATGCCTTCATACTGAAATACGCCCACAAAATTCATACTAACTGTACATATATATGAATACACCCACATGCACACACCCATATACACTCACTGCCTAATCTCCAGAGACCTCTTTTAATAGTGTTTGGCTTCTAGGGGCACTGACAGGACCTTGGAGCAGAGGAGCGTTTAAATAGTGATTGCTTTGACGAAAGGAAAGATGACGCCAGAGGAGGAGGGAAGTATGGAGAGAGGGAAGAAGAAGGGCAGGGGGAAAATATGGTTCCAGTAAATAGAGAAAGATGAATGGAGCATGGGAAGAAAACAAAAATGTAAGTCAGGGGGTGAGAATGTATAAGCCTGAGCAAATAGTTATTACCAGTCTCTGAAGGGTGGCGGCGTGAGCTGAATAGACTGGGACTTGGAAACCACTGTTACCGGTGGTGATAGGGGACCGCTTCACAGCCCCGCAATCTGACAAAGGCTTAGTAGGTAATAGAGGCAGCCCTCCAACAGCAAAAAAACACAGGAGCTTTAGCACGCTATAAGAGCTGAGCATCAGATAAGTCCAAACCCTCTTCAGGTCCAACTCAGTAAACATTTAAACATCAGATATGTTTATCGCTCATGATTTGTCAAATGTGAACTTCAATGGGGACTGAAACTATAGCCACAACCACTGGCAGTGTAATATTCATTTAAAGTGCAGGACAGCATACTGATTTTGGAGTGTTTATAGTGGATTGTTCTGACTAAAGGCTTGGGCACGAGCTCCTTTGAATAACAAGTACAGTAAATGCCCTGCTAAAGTGTCCTTTGGCAAAACACTACCCCTGATATTCTGTCTTGTCACTTACCTTGTGATTTTGCTTCACCGTGAGGAGGCACAATTGAAAAGACAAAATTATCCTTCTGTCAGTAGGTCAGCCCCTGTTAACTTAAATAAGGTACATAAATGCTTGATTCTAAATCAAACTACACAGACTAAATGCAAAGTTTAAGCACAAAGAAGTTGGCCTCATCTCTGAAAAAAAACAGCCACTCAAGAAAACAAGAAAATAAATGCATACATTGTACACACATTCACAAAAGCATGAATGTAGGCACACACAGTACATATATAGTCCACAGATTTCTCTTTGGGTTTTTGTGTGTGTGTGTGCTTTTTTGAGTCTCAGTTGCAAATGAAATAAAATTAGAAAGTTAAAGTTTCCAGGAGAAAGGCAGATTTCCCAGATTTCCTGTGGGTGTCTTGAGAGTGTTTATGCATCATCCGGCTCCAGCTGAACATTAAATTTGAGGTTCAGAAGTTGACAACCTGATCAAAACAGACAGGCCATATGTCATGGCTTGGGCAGGTTAGTGTTGACTGAAAGAAGGAGGAGACACGTGTGTGGCTGTGTGACTGCATTTGAGTTTACAAAGTCCTTGGCTGGTTAGCTCACATGCTAAGTATTAACAATGCATGCACAATTACATACATTCCACATAGATATAAAATGCACTTTCATGTATTTATTAGAATACACCATGATCTAGGAGCGTGTTGCACTCAAGATTAGTTGTTACTAAATATTTACCAGTAAGTGCCATGTGTAAGAGTTGTGTAGCTTACTGGACTAACTTACAAAGCTAATGTTAGCTTGTTAATGTGTTATCAATTTTGATTAAAGAGTCAAATATGGTACTTGACACTTGATCAAAATGCTGTTTAACAGTGAGATGATTTCAAAGAACTTTTAACAAGAGTAGACACAAAATACCTCAAATTACAGAATGTTATGCTAATAGCATCAGACTGAATCAATAATAGCATCATTTAGTTTAGCATTATCAGATATCAGATATTTATCATATATTTCCCACTCATTCTAACCTGAACTACTACTTACCCTGAGACATTCTGTATATGCATATATAAATAAAATAAAAAGGCACATTTACAGTTAAGTTTAATATATCACTTGGCCTTCCAAAACTGTTACTTTTAGAAGTCATGTTACAGCTTGTGATGCTACAGTGATTTTCTGTTCCACATAGCTGACTGCTTTTTGATTAAATGGCACTTCAGATGTTCTAAGCAAAGACATTTTTTAAGTTTAAATAGCACAACTGGATTTAATGAATCATTACTTTGGAACTAGTAAGTAGTTACTAAGAAGTTGGGCAGGACTTAATTTAGTAATGGATTTATAAATAGTTCCAGGTTCCTCCGTCTGCAGTTCTGTTCTTAACCAAAGAAGTTGCAAGCAAGCAGCTGGCATGTGTGGGCTTTCCAGAGGCTACACACACACACACAAGCATATGCATACCAAAACAAAGAAGAGGAATAACAATCAGCACAGTATTTGTCCCCAGGAACTTCTAATACAAACCAGGTGGGCAACAACAGCAGTTAATAAACTCCAATTTACTTTGTTATTCAAGTCCAATCACAGAGCACTGTTTAAAATACCAATTTCAAATAGTAAGTCAGCAACGCAGCAAAAACATTTATCCCTGGAGACTAATACACACATAAATATCCCACCAAACAAATTCAAGTAGACATACAGTCCCCTCCATCCATTTAGTATGCTGTGATACCCACAATTTTCCTTTCTTCTTCTTGGTAGAAAATGGCCTTCCTCTATTTCTACCGCACTCAAAACCCTGGGTAATTTTGTTAATCTAGGCCTGATTCTGAACATTTGCATAAAAATTTTCACTTTTGAGGCTCCCCTAACAGAACATGGCTCTAATACGCAATTACTCTCTTCAATAGTGGCGGCTAATTACAGAGGTGTCAGACAAACAGGTAGCAGAACAGAGAGGGGCCTCCAACACAATGGCTGAGGTGCTAGTCCGCCACATGGGACAGAGCGGCTCAATGGAAAGCAGTAAATTCATTTAGGCTGGCTTCATTAAACCCTGTTCCTTGGGCCCTGCATCGTGCACTCCCCTTTGCTCTCCCTCTCTCCCTGCTCTCATTTGTGGGGCAGCGGATGTGCTGTGGTTTATAAGACGACCATCACACAAATGAATGCAATGCAGAGGGAATGGGGGAACGCTGTAGGGAGGAAAGGAGGAAAGAGAGGGCGGCAGAGGGGGAGATTGAGGGAGATATACAGAGCACAGCAATGAGAAGAAATGAAGGAAGTGAGGGAAGGAAGGAAAGAAGGCAAATGGATGGTATCAATAAAGCGGCACAAAAAAGAACAGAGCAATATTACAGAAAGTGCTGGTGGGATAGAACAAGGGCATAAGGACATGTGCTCATTTGATGATAAAGAAATAAGGCATAAAAGGATGAGCATATAAAAGAATAATTTTGAATATGGCTTTTGTTTTATTCATCTGACCCAGTCTTCCAAAAGCCACAGAGAACACAGAAAACAGAGAAAATTACAGCTTTGGTCCTCAAACACAGGCCAAATGCCAGGTCTCCAGCATGGTGAAACAAGGGCAGCCGAGCCCCGTGGTCTCTTTACCATTTAGATTATACTGGCAACTTTCTGACCCCACAGTATGGATAACCATAATAAGCCATAGCCCCCACTGAGTACCACCTGTAAGCCAAACATATTCACAAACAAAAAAAACTCAACTTGTGCACAGAAATCCTGGACCACAAAAGAATGCACTAGCACAAAAAACAACTCAATAGGAGAACTACTCATAAGAGCTTTCCACTTCTGCACAGCTTTGTCAGCCTCAATTCAACACCGCCGCCTTTCATTTGAACCATTTTGTTCCCAATTAATGTCTGTTTTAAAATGGACACTGAGAGGAGGTACACCATGAAAAGAAAGAATCCACAGTTCTGAATGTAATTTGAAGGCTTGGAGGGTTAGGTGAAAGACTTGTGCTGCCTTCAGGAGGGGAACATGGAGCGCTGATGGTCACGCATTTCCACAGAGGAAGTGTCACCATCCTCAGTCCATTGCTTTGGTTCCTAGCCAACGGAGCACTTTATGAGAACATTTCTGTGTGATTACATTACCTACTTGCTCGGTTGAGAAGCTGATTCTGAGTGACTCAAATCATTTCTACACATGACCCACACATCCAGCTGCAGGGTGGATGTATACAGCCCACCTCTGGGGAGGAGAACCAGCAAGGCTCTTTGGGTGAGAGTCCCATACTATACGCCCTTAAGCACCCATTCACAGGCAGGCATCTACAAATATGAATACATACTCTGTATATATATATATAGGTTTAGCCACAGAACAAAGTATTCATGCATATGCACAAGCATATGCACAGAAAGACATGTAATGATAATTTTGGGGTGGCAAAGTTAAAATGTAAATATGCAGGACTGACTGGGACTGTTTTCAGTCTTGAATAAAAATAAATAAAAATTGTTTTCAAGCAAGAAAGGTCTAGCAGAGAAAGTCAGAAAATAGGAAGAAAAACGCCCTTTCCCTTTCTGAATATTCCATTCAGCAGAAATTCAAGCTTCAGAGTGGAATTAATATGAAAAAAACATCAACCCACAAGAACTAGGGAATTGGATAAAAGCTTAAAATTTATATCAACTCTCAAAACAAAGACATTAAGTAAGATCAGAAGGAAAATCAAATGCAATGTTTTCTAATCATATTCTATATGGGCTTCTTCTGTTATCTCCTGATCTATTAATGGGCTAAAGTAATAATTTTCCCAGCCTGACAGTGCATAAGGTAAACTTTAAACTTAAAAAAATTTACAGGAATGTATTTGGTCAAAACGAAACCACTCATGTTGTTGTCAAGGGTCAACAATTTTGTTAACATGGATTTTAGCTGAATTTCAGCGCCAGGTTCATGACTCATTTTGTGAGATAATAGCGCTTCAGGGCCTGTTTCTAATGTGGTTCCACAGCTGTGAGATGGTGGGTGTCCCATTTTTATGATTACATCTGGACGTTCAACAATGTAATTTAAACACCTTTTGTTTAGGATTTAATGCGATACTGTGATACTATGTTATCTGACAGCAAAAGTTGTAGCTAAAATGTCAACATGGCTCACGGAACATTAAAGCCCTGTTTTAAAAAAAAGGTCCACTATTTGACAATGTGAAATCATGGCTCCTCACCACACATTTGTGTAGATTTGAGCTCTCATTAGCTACCTAATTAGTCTCTATTGTGGAAATTTGACTTTGTGGTTACAAGCCACCTGACATGCACCAAAACTTTGCTTAGACTACGTTCAGACTGCAGGCGAAAGTGACCCAAATCTGATTTTTTTTTTTTTTTCGCCCATATGTGACTCGGAACTATGTATGACTATGTGAAAACGTCAAGTCACATGGAATCTGATCTTTTCCGGTTCGGATTTGGGTCACTTTCATATGTGGTCCAAATCTGATCTAGATCTGATCTTTTTAAATGCGACCTCAGTCTGGACACTCAGGTCGGAATTGATGCGACTTTGCAGCTGTTCCTTGCCAAACGGACCCGCAGTAAATGAAAAAGCTCCTTAAAAGCCATTATTATACATGTGTATCTCTCTTTCTTCATTACCTTGCTATCATGTGCTCACAAATCCCTTTTTTATACCTGAAATCTACCACATCGCAAGCTCTTTTCTGAGTTATGTGCATACTATTTGTCCGAGTGGACACAGTAGGGGGGGAGAGAGAGAGAAAGAGGGAGAGCGAGAGGGAGTAAGTTGTGGGGCAGTTACGTTGTACAGCGCCAGAAACCGTGATGAAAAGAACAGAAAGTTGTGAACACCTGTCATAATTCGTGAGAAATATGACCCCTGAGAGGACAATGAGAAATGGGAGTGTCCCGTGAGCTACTCAGAGCTAACCTCTGTTTCTGTTTTCCTTCTGTATCCGACAGCATGCTGCGTGTGACGTCATGTTGTTGTTCTGTGCATGCGGGTCACTTTCAGGCCGCGGACCACATTTAAACAACAATGTGAACTGTCAAAAAAATCGGATTTGTGGAAAAAAATCAGAATTGAGCATTAAGGGCTGCAGTCAGAACGTAGCCTTAGTCACCGAGAGAGGGTGATAAAAGTCAGAGATTACTTAAAGCCCCTTTAAATTCAGCAGATGTCTAGCTGTCACTGACAGTGTATCGCAAATCAAATCTTATGACTTCCAGAAATGAGACCAATCCAATCAAACTAAAGACCCTGGAGCAGCAGGGTGGCGTGGTGAGCAGGGAGACTTCATCTGAAGAGGTCAGGCCCAGTCCCCCTCTGAACTGAACACCATCACCAAATAAATTGGCTTTTAGTTAAGGGTTTGACTTTTCAGAGCATACACAGGGAGTTGCAGGAGGCGACTGGCTTTGGATCTATGCCCGAATGAAGCAGAAGCTCTCATGCTGTTGTAGCCCATAAGCTCCAGCTGCTTGCCTTCATTGTGTCTCTGCGCCGCGCCACAAATGTTCCTCCATCTCCGATACTTATCAAGGCACTGGGGTTTGACGCTGCCATTACTCAAAATTAATAACCACGGCAGCATGTTTATCATAGCACACTTTCACACCCAACCTGCCAGAAATAATCACCTCAGTGTTTGTGTGCGTGACAGAAAGAGAACGAAAGAAAGTAAGAGGGAGAGAGACAGAGGAAGAAACACAAAAAGACAACTGTAGGAGAGATGAAGTGTGAAAAATAGACAGAACAAAGAGAATAAGAGCCCGAAATGAAAGACTGAAATGAGAGGGAAATTAAAGGAAAATGTGCTACATGCATATGTGTGCATCTGCCGTACCTAATCACTCTGCCTCCATTACATCTTGTTGTTTTTTCCCCCGCACCTTTTCCTACCATCATGTCTGACAACAGGGCAACACTAGCTCTCCTTGTGTATTCACTCTGCTAAGCAGGACTCTAATCTCCACTGACAGCCAATCTGCTCTAACAAGGCAGGCCTGAGTAAATAAAAAAGGCCCTGGATTTTTAATTTATAAATCATGCAAGAGCAGCGCTGGGTCTGGTTCCCCACTGGAAAGAGAGAAATGAGAAGCATGAAATTCTTAGCGGTGTTGCGTGGCCCAAACCGTAGATCCTTGTGCTCTAGGTGTGAAAATACAAGAGCAGAAAAGTGACAATGACAGGGGAAGTCCGCTCAGCACCTCTCCCCAAATCTGGAGAGACAGGCGGTGGAGAAACAAGACAAGGACAAATGTCTGTCGGTCACTGGCGCGGGCTGCGCTGACATTTTCCATGGCATTTAGAAAACATCCAGCAAAATCAAAAGAGCAAAAAGGGGATCCTTAAAATTGTTGGCTAGAGGAAACCTAAGCGTTGTTAGGTTATACAATAGACTTCAAATGACCTATTATCTGAGAGATTTGCTCACTTTCCCACAGTCTCCCGGTTTCTTTAACAGACGATGAACCTTCATGGCAAAACTCAGCAGCTACTTAGGTCAGTTGGAGAATTTGTACTTGGCAGAAACCACAAGAGTAGGTTAAAAGTGGAGAAAGAAAAAGAAGTTCCTTTCGATACCACAGGCAGCATTCCAAGGCCCATATTTATCAACACGTGACAGTGATAGATATAATATTAAAAAGTCTTCACTGTTAAGAATGAAAGCTTCTTATTATACTTCATTTTACAGAAATGCTCCTAACCTCTTAGTTGGAGGTCGGACAGGCGAGTTGCGTATAATTATTCCAACAGACAATGTTACACGACTCACTGTTGGAGCACTTCTACATGCTAAAACCTCAGTTTGAAAATATGTGGTTCTTTCATAGAAAGTCAAAAAGGTACAAGTCTACATAAAAACATAGAGGTAAACAATAATTACAACTCCCAGGGAGCATTTTGGCAAGAAACACCCAATCACTGAGCTTATAATTCTGGTGCATGAGCTGCTAACGGCGGGTTGAAGCTAAAGATCACAATGTTGAAGAAACTGAAAACCCAATCTGCAGCTTAAATTAATTCAGTTTTGGTTCAACTGTAGGTAAATTCAGCAACTATATTTTGAAGTAGTTACCGCTCTGAATCGCTCCTCTTACTGGCCTCTTTTATATGAACAGCAGCCGGGGCTCATGGGTTTTTGTATTAGTAGCATTAATATACTGGACCAGTCCACTATCCCAAAATTACAGGCAAAACATGTTTTTTTTCTTAACAAAGTTAAAATAAAGTGCTGGCCGTAAGTGCTAGCGACAGAAAACACACATTCATTTTTGAATGACTACAACATTGCATTGGGCATGACAGACTTTTTAGGAGATTTTACAGATTTCACACAAATAAAACATTTGAATCATATAGGCTTTGCAGAATAACTGCTCAGTGGGGAGATGTAAGGACTTTCCCAAAGAACGCTCAATGTGGTTAAACCCTCTTGCCTGATTGGCGATAGCTTTCTGGCTTTGCTGTAAGTGGGAGCAAATCGCCTAGTAAATGTTTTTTATAGACTTAACTTTGAGCAAATTTCTTTATTTTTTACTCCTAAGTTGGTTCTTTAAAGTATTCTTAAGTGTAACTCTCAGAACTTTGACAAATACATGCTCTGGTCACCTTCACCGGGGCCAAGCAAAGTAGAGCAACCAACTTATCTTTGTCATCTGACACGTCATTGATCACACTGATGTATCATATACTCATTCGATTTTGGGGTTTAACACTTCTCCAGGCACTGTGAGATCTGCCAGCTGGCTACAACAGAGGCCATTTGGAATGAGCTTCCATTGCAAACGCCTCCAAATCCATACGCCCTACAGTTTTAGAGAAGGTGTGTTTCTGGGAGAATGCTTCTCCAATTATTTCCTGCTTAATAAGCTCTAGAAAGTCAGACAGGGCCCCCGGTCATCCCTCATCTAGTCAGACTTCTGTGAGAGGGGACAAAAATGTAAAAAAGCCAATTTGGGCTGTGATTTGTGATGCTCATAAGTGACAGAGATATGCAGAGGTTGTTGGCCTGAAGAAAAAAAGCAAAGAAGCAAAAAGGGATGAATATTGATTCCCCTGTTAAGCTGTCGGAAAGACTGAGAGATGAAGGAAGAGAAAGAAAGAGAAAGAAAGAATGCCAGGGCTTTTGGGAAATGCCCAACTTCCAACAATACAGATCTCATAAAAGAAATGACTCACTCACTCCATGCATCTGCTTTCTGCAAAGACTACAGGCCAACTGACCAGCGCTTGCTCACAAACACACACGAACAAGTAAAGACGGACACAGACGGGGACACGCAGAAATCTGCATGTAACCAGAGGCCTCGTTTCCAGCAGAAGGGTTAATGTTAGCAGAATAGATGCTGAGTCTGTGCTTTGGGCAAAACCACTGAGGAGGCTTCACCACAAACTGTACTGCAGCACACTTAACACTTGCACAAACATGAGATTTGTATAAAATACATATTTAATCTCTTTACTTCTGACAGAAAAAAGTACAATATGTTAATAAAAAAATATATACAAATGACAAATTATACTAAAACAAAATAAACATGTTCTCCCCTAGGTAAAAAAAGGCTATCCAGATATAAAAGAATCTTCACACAGAGACACACATGATCAAAAATCTCCAAGGCACAATGCACACAACACAGAGGCACCCGGAGTTTGTGAAAGGCCCCCCCAAAACATGAAAGAAAACCGTTTAACTTTGACAATGTGTTCTCAACTTGGTTCTAAAAAGTGAGCGCTACCATTTCGCTCTGCCGTTTCACTTCGATCATGACTTGCCACCCATTTTCAAACGCTCTGACATTTGAAAAACACAATCCCACTTTGGTCTCCTATCATCGCTGGAAGAAAGATACAGGGAAATAACGGGGCCAACACTGCCCACCTGCCGCACATCAAATCCTCACTCCCCAAGAAATGACAGTGACCAAAAAATAGGCGTCCTACTGTCACAATCTGCCCGTCGGACTGTGACGATGGGAAGTCCGTATTTGGTCATCATTTCTCGCTTTCTTAAACTGAGACGCTGTTTTCTGCTATTACTAAGGAAGATGAGGGGAGCCAGAGGACAAAGTGTTGTATTTTTTAAGATGAGAGACAAGAAGAAAGAGAAAAACAGAAGAAGGGATAGAAAAAGGACTGAAATGCTTTACCTCCCGCAGAGCTCTATCTGTCCAACGGCCCCTTGTCGGGGGACAAATTGATCCTGAAAATAAGGGGTAATTTCCTCTGTCTGTTTACCTGCTCACAGCACACCGTCATCCGTTTGAGACACACAAGCAAAAGCTGACCCAGATGTACCCTCAGACTGAGGGAAGGTTTAGTCATTCTGGTCACTGTCACAACAAGCAAGGACCTGGTGTGTGTGTGTGTGTGTGCTGGCTTCCCTGGCATCAGTGGCCCTGATGACCTTTGACTCTTTGAACTTGAGCCAAATAAACCATTTCAGCCTCTCTCTCTATCTCTGTGTGGAAATACACTAACATATAGCAGAAAACCATCATAGATAACATCTTTCTTTAAAACAGCCTATCAGATGACTGTTGCTGAAGTGTGTGTATGGCTGGCTGTCTAGGTTCATACTGTGTGTGTGTGTGTGTGTGTGTGTGTGTGTGTGTGTGTGTGTGTGTGTGTGTGTGTGTGTGTGTGTGTATAACTTTAATTTTTAATTTAGATTTTATCAATTCTTACTCAGATTCACATTCAGCTTATCGATTCAGATTCCTATTGAATCATGGCCCTTATTATTATCATCATACTATTGGAGTAGAAAGAAATATGTTGGCAAAAAAAATGTATTTTCCGCAGATTTTCTTTTTTAACACAAGCTTGGTCTGCCATACTAGGAATACTACATGTGTTTGGACTCATGTGTAACCAGCAAAGTAAGTAGAGCAGCAGGTGCAAAATTCACCACAGAGGACTGTAACCACGTTTAGTACATTTAGAATCGGCTCCAATGGAGAACTGTTGTATTTTTATCAAAATGCGTGCATGTGATTTCTCTTCCAGTTAAACATTAAAATATTTTGGATGACTCATCTAGAGCTCATATACATAAAATATTTAATTGAATGTGATTTAGGGTAAGGAATACCACCCATCATATAAAAGTGCTCTTGACCGTTACCTCATGAGTTGTAGCAAGCAGAGCAATATAGTAGGAAGGGTCTCATGAGATTCAGTTCATTTGTTTAGATTTCCTAAAAACTGTTGCTGAGGTCTAACTCCATCATTTCCCCTTCATCCTCTGCCACCTGTTTTAACACTGTTGAGGGAGGTGCGGGTAGAGCAGTCCAATCAAATCTGTAGAACTTGATCTAAATCCTTAAAGTGTAATTTCACTCAACCACAGTCTTTAAAATCATGTGTCTACAAGCCAGGCTCTCCCTTTTTCGCCTTCTGTCACACATTTTAAGATTATTCCATTTTTGCAATGAAGAGCCATGAGCAGATGAGCCATGTTGCCTACCACACACCCCTAGCTCATGTGTGGGGAATTTCTAACGTCACATGTCTCCTCTGTGTTGAAGTAAACCACAGGTGTATCAGGAGAAAGATATTATACCCACAATATGTCCAAGGTGTAAACAACATCAAATGATAACATTGTTGAGCCCATCCGGTGACTGTGACGATACAGCACTTGAGCCTCTCCATTGGCTATGATGATACAGCTCTGGAGAGGGGGGATTGCAACCCCTGCTGTGAGGCTGTAGTGGAAACCCATGTCATGGCGCGGCTTGTGACATCGCGACTTGGGGCGACTGAAGGAAAAACCCACACACCTCCACATAGACCTCCTTCAATTGTGACTATCAGTTGACTACCCATCCAGCTTATCCCTTTTTGCATACCCCATACTTTCCTCTTCGCACCAAGCTGTGTGACCGTAACAATAAAGGAGCTTTTGAATGGAGGCTTTTATTTGCTGTAGTCCTTGAGCTTCAGTCAGTATGTACTGTACAGTACACATAACACACTAAGACACACACACAGATCTGCAGGTCCAACAGGCAGGGCAGAGACAACGACCCAGCGTTGGGGTGGAGCAGTGTAGCATCAGATTAGCAAGCAAGCAGCTATGACTGTCCACATTGGTCCTTCACATCCCTACTGTCTCTGCTTCACTCATAAGCCAAAAGCATACTGTATGCTGCCACGCACAGCTAGCACACATCCTGGCTTTATCTCCCACCAACACACACACTCACACACCATTTTAAATTCCAATATTCCCACAGGTCACCCAGACAAATCCATTCAAACACACATACACCTTCAGCTCCTGAACCAATGCAGTAAATATCATTATGGAATCAACGCAGCCTTAAATCAATCGAGGCTGCGCCTGTCTGTGTGTGTGTGTGTGTGTGTGTGTGTGTGTGTGTGTGTGTGTGTGTGTGTGCGTGTGTGAGTGTGTGTGTGTTTGAGAGAGAGAGAGAGTGTGTATGAGTGTGATAAAGGAAAGAAGTTGATAACACCATGTGCTCCTGTGAGGATTTCACCGAACTCCATGTTTTTTGATTGAAAGGAGGCAGGTACGGTATTACCATAACCTTCCCACCACATGTCTGCTGTAAACTCAATAATGCAAGAATGATTTCACACATGCACACACATGCACATGCACACACACACACAACCATTGTTGCTATGCACCATGGTAAATTCAATATTGTGTTCACACTCCTAAGCCAGAGTGGGAGTACAGTTGGCAGAGAAGCCACAGCCTTAGCTGTAAATCAATAGATTAAATAGAAACATATGAATAAAACACCAGATAATAAATAAAAGAGGAGATGGTTTACTCTAGCCATCATACAGTGTACAGCTTCTCTCCCATTTGAGAAAGAAAAGGGAGGAAAGTAAAAAAGGAGTGGGAGCAGAAATAAAAATGACCAGGGAGAAAAAAACAAAGGAAAAAAAAGTTATTGTTGTGCTTTCAACTTGTGTTTTTAATTCCTAGGTCTATCTTTCCTTGTGCCCGTGTTTGCACACTTGCATAAGGAGCATTTCTGTTTAAGTATGTATGTATGATGTATTTTTACTTCTAGTATTTGAATGCGTGTGTGCACACGTGTCCTTGAGGTCTAATTGTGGTGAATGCATTGTGTTGGATTTATTTTAATCAGTTTTGGACAGTAACGCGTTACTGTAATTACATTACTTTCCTCATTAACTAGTAGTGTAACGGATTACTTTTCATTTTATTCCAGTTACGGACCCAAGTAACGCTGCGTTACTGTGTTACTCAAAGCACCATCCTTGACGTGAATGCGTGTCTGTGAGGCAGGTCACCTTATGTTGTTCAAGTCAGCTGTTAGCCAAAAACTAAAGGAAGAATAGAGAGCGAGTGAGAGAGGCGTTCTTTCCACAGCTTTAAGTATCTCCGTTATTGTGTCACAGTCTATGATGCAAAGAACATTGTCGTCTGTTGTAAACTTTGTGCGACCAAATAGCTTTCAACTGCAACAATTCTACATTTAATTTATTGAACCATCTGCTAAAGCTGCACAGCCCCATGAAATTTACAGAAAGAAACCTCAACCACTATTGCCAGTGATGCTTGGACTCGTGGGAGAAAGTGTCGTTAAGCAACGCAACATTTGGTAAAAATACTCATTACTCACTATAGTAAAGTAACTAGTTACTTTTATCACCCAGTAATAAGTAAAGTAATATTATTACTTTTTAAGGAGTAATAAGTAACTGGTAAATTATTACAATTTCTGAGTAACTTGCCTGACACTGATTATAACATCACTGCTGGATTATAAAACTTATACTGTTACATGTCACTGTGTGTGGTACTAAGCTATACAAACAAACATACTTGATTTGACATACCTGTCATTGATGCTCCAGTTGAGGCAGAGGTTGAGGGAACTGAGGTTGCGACATTTCCTCACCAGCTCCATCACGGTCTCATTGTTGAGCTCTGAGATGTGCCGCAGGTCCAGGACATTCAGGTTTCGTAGCTACGAGAGACGAAACACAAAAGCATTTGATTGATTTAATCCTGTCAAATTCACACAAAGTGCTGGCTGTGCAGCACAGACAACCTATTGACGACGTCCAACTGCAATTACATTTAGTCATCCCTTTTTGTAGTACAAAACAATGTCAACTACTTGTAGTTAATAGTTTCTATTATTAAAAGGGAGGAAAATAGTCTTTAGGGAAATACCTGAAATGCTCCTTTTGTGTAGTGTGTGTGTAAAGGGCTGACAGCATATTGTTAAAGGTTTTGAAGAGTAAGGACCACACCGGCATCTAAATGGACATAAGTGACATTTGCAGATACCTTTACACCTTTCAGCCTACAAACTGACGTTAGCAGTGCACTTTTCCCCGAATATTGGTTGTGAATGTTAGTTTGGTCACTCGTTCAACAGGCAAAGCTTATGTTCATGTTTGTATGTTAGATAAGAAACAGAGACGTTTATAGAGCCTGTAATAACTTTGATTGAAATAACTAATGGTAATCCACAAAATTTATACAAAACTGGTTGGACCATCATAAAATCAAAAGAACTAAAATTTAAATTTTTTCGCTTTTGGTTGATTTGTTCCCTCACAGGACAAGTAGCTTAGAGCAGATATGTATGGTGTAGCATACCAAAAAATGCAATTTATTTCCAGTTGGACTTTAACAAGGTAAAATCCAGCTCTTACACTTTATCTCTTTCACACAAACAGGTATACAGACACACAATTTCCTCTCTGTTCATGAAAGAACCAACAGTTGGTTCGTTACTACAAGCAACACAAAAAAGCACAAAATACACTCCTGCTGAATTACATGGATGGTTTAGATGAATCCCCAAGCAATGTGGGAAAAAATATCTCTCTATACACTGAGTAAACTTGTATACCATCACATGTACTGAAAAAGTAGCATGAACGCAGAATAAAACCCAACAATGCAGATAAATTATACAAAATTGCTTGCTGTTACTGTTTATCATTCTGTGCCTGCATGCCTGGTGTGAGGGGTTATGAGCCAATATGAACATTCACTTTCCCTCTTCCTTTCATCTCTCCGACTTTCAATAATCCCTCTTTCCGATCTGAATACCTTATAAGAGGGGGTTTAGATTAATCCTCCAGTCAGAATCTCTACTTCCTGACACACTCTTAGAAACCCACATTGACACACTGTTCAACAAGCGTCCCTGCACGCTGGAAATTACCAAAGGCTTTATCAAGTCATAGCACAGGTGTATTTTCTCTGATACATACTCAAAACTATTTATGGCACAGGTGCACACACACACACAACACAACAGGGATGAAAGATAATAGAGGTATGATATTCCGGCCAGCCGCCAGGGAGGCAGGGAGGTAAATGTCATGGCCAAGGCTAAAGAGAAAACAAGCTTACAGTTGGTGTTAAGATCACTGAGCACTATTGTCGGCCCCATAGGCATGACATATAGCTACCAGCATGAAGGCACATGGGGGGGAATGGATAAGGACAAAGGCTTACTGGGTGAAGTAAGCACACATGTAAACACTCTTCCCTGTCCTCACATACTAAGAATCAAAACACACCAACTGCAAACAAACAGGGTAAAGTGTGTGATGATGCCCTGCGCCGAAGGTAATAAAAAGGGCTCCTCCATTTGTCCCTCTATTTTACGGAGCCTGGGGCATTTTTTTTGTCACTCCTTAAGAGAAAATTGGATGCACACCTCATGTGATAAAAAGGTCTGCTTAGGCATGAAATAAACATGAAGCAGATTTTGTCTGTGGCAAGTATACTGTCAAGACACACTTAGATAAACTAATGAAATAAACATTAAACAGCTTATGTGTGCGAAGAAGTGTAGAGAATTCAGCAGTTGCGTGTTAGGGACAGCTAAACTGACGTGATAAACAATGGTATTTAATGAAAGGGAAACCCCTTAACTATGTGAATTATCATAGACGTACAGTATAGGCTCACACGTGCACGAAAACACACATTACCGCCCCCCACACACACACCCACAAACTGTCTTGTGTCCCTGTGGCCAGTGTTATGGATCAAAGTGCTAAATTATTCATGCAGAATTAGGCTGACTGTGTACGTGTGTGTATTGCAATTGTCTGCAAAACTAAGGCATTGTAAAAATCAAACCTGCATGTAGGCTAAGTGATTGCTTCCACTAATATAGCAACAAACATCCACACACACTGTCAAAAGAATTAAAAAATCAACAGAACACTCCACACACACACACATACAAACAGAGTTATTTGCATTCAGTATTTATAGTTATTAAGCCTGGAGTAAATTTTAACAGCCCCCACATCAAAAGTAGTATTTGTTCTCCAAATCTTCAAAACTGCTTATGTCTGCTAAATAGAATCTACTACAAACCAATAGTGACTGTTTCATTGATGTGGACAACCAATGAGAAACCAGGCCAAACCAGTGTGAGTTTGGATTGGCTGAGAGTGTAGCTGGGTTGAAGAAAATTTGAAAATTTAGCAGATGTCTGCATGAAAGGGAAGAGGCAGAGTCACGGCTGAGACTGTAAGTTTGTTAATCCATCTGTGAAAAGCCACCGCAGGAAAATAAATTCCACAGTTTAGGTTTAGCAGACATTTGCCAAAAAGAAAAATATCCTCCAAATCCCTGAAATGAAAAGTCACCCAAAAAACAAACCCCTCAGTAATTAGTCACACCTCCAGAACGTAACAGGCCACAGTGCCAGTGATTGTTTTCTCAGAGTTGACAGATTATCATAATTTGACTCATAGGTGAAAGGTTTTATTGCTTCCAATCTTATTTAATCATTTCCACTCATAATATTGCTTATTTTCTGCTGGTGTATTTCTGTGATGCACGAATAAACGGGAACAGAAAGAAAGAGAAATAAATGGAGAGAAACGGGGAGGAGGGAGTGCGAAAGCTTTAGACAGAGAAGAACACAAAGCGAGTGATTCACACAGCACAGAGAGAGAGAGAGAAGGGGGGGGGAGTGAAAAGACTGAGGAGAGCTAAGTGTGAGAGAGAGAGCGACAGAATACAGAGCATGGGATTTGGTGAGGGGTTTCGGCAGGTTTTTCTCTTTGTTGGCTGAGCTCTGTAACCAGGCAGAATTGGTTCCGTCTCCTGAATTGGCAGCTACACCTGGATGATTATTCATTCAGTTCATAAAAACACCGCAACCTGCATTCTGCAGCAGCTCTGAGGCCAGCGTGTCGTCCCCGGCCCGTGAACGCACATGTGTGGCACAGAAATTGAGGCGTACACTGATTATATGAATATTCGACTACACGCGTGTACACATGTTCACAGGCACAAAAACACAGGTGGAAAGTATCTACGTACATTAACTCAAGTACTTTATTTAAATCCACTGTTGAGGAGATTCTACTTTTGAGATTTCCATTTCATGCAAAATTATACCTAGTTAATTTTCAGATTGAGGTAACTACAAAACATATATTTAGTTTATAAAATATGATGTATTGTTATAAATTAAACTCCCCAACACCACCCAGAGATTAAATAAAAAGAACTTATTCAGGAAAGCAGAACTTTATATCAATGACAAAATGAGCTAAATGTACATGTAAGACATGTAAATGTGTAAAATGAGCATAGTGCAATATACGACCCAGCCCAGTGCATCTAAGAGCTATCTGCCATTGAGCATAACAATTATTCTTTTAGTTCTGCAGACAGTAGTCCTGAAACAGTAATAATTAGCTCCACCTTAGCCAGCTAATACGGTACTGCTTGTGTGTTAATGCATCAATAATGATTATTCAATATTTTAATCATATCATACTGTGTCTACTTTTGATATTTGACGTACATTTTGTTGCTACTACTTCTGTACTTTAACTCAAGCAAAATTATGATTAATGCCAGTAGCAATTCAAGTAATATAAGTATGCTATTTTATATAGTAGAATTACTAATCACAAAATAAAAGTCATTTTTTTACTTCTTAACCATCAGTAAATCAATTCACCTATCCTAAAATGTTTTTTGGTAAGCTCTTAAAATCAACCTTCTATTTCCTTGATTCAAATGTTCAATTCTGTCTGGAAAAACCCTGCAGTGCATAAAATGACAGATTCAAATTAAGCTTCCCAGAATCACAAAACTGGATGTGAATCTCAGTTTATAGACCAATTGCAAATCAATTCAAATATAGAACACATAATGCCTTATGCAAAGATAAGGGAAAAGCAATTACAGCACATTTTTTACAAGAGCTGGATGAGCAAACAGTACCCGTCTGAGAAGTGGGTACAGCACCACATTTCTGTGTTAAAGAGGTTGTTTAATTCAGTCCACATGACCAGAGGAGATCTGTGAGCTCCAAGCAGCTTGGATCCCACCTGCTTCAATTAGAAAGCTCTTTTAAACAGGAAAAATGAGAGAGCGAGTCAGAGGTCAAACACCAAACGCCACTTTAAATGAAAAGAAAAATAACTGGGTGTTTCAAAGGTACGTTATCCTTCAGCCAAGCATAGGCTGGAGTTCATTATTTGGAGAGGTTGATTTGACACTTTATTGCATTAGTTTATGTCACAGTCTGGCACACAGCGTGTGTGTGTGTGTGTACCTGTCTATGCTCAGCCAGACTACAGAGCTATAACTACCTGTGCTAGTGCTTAATTTATTTACACAACGTCAGGCATCATGATGCCAAGCAGGAAGTTGAGGTCTGGTGGACCCCATGCAGGGGATATGATGTCATGGTATGAACGCTGGCACAAAGCAGCATGAGTTCATGGCTGTTGCTGTCCATCAACCTCAGTGTCCCAGCTGACAAGCGGCTAGATGACATTTAAAAAGCATGGACAGAGCGAGCATTGTTTTAGTCATAAATAGCGAACATGTTGGATTTGGAAAATATGAGCTACTATTTCATCGCTGTAGTTCACTTATAACCACTTCATGATTTAGTATGTGAGTGTAGTCAATGAAACATAGGTCCTTCTGTGGGAAATGCATATATATCGACAAAAAAAAAATACACGCTTGCGAGCACAGTCTCTAAAAAAAGGAAAAATAAATTGCTTTTCAGTAAAACTAACCGCCGTGACAGTGGAAACTCTCACATCTTAGACTGGCAAAGATGAGTAGAAACAAGTTTAAATCAACCAAACAATGCAGGCAATGCAGGCAGAAGTTTAGACAGTCACTTTGAAGTAATATTCAAAGTCCTGAGCAAGAAGTCAAAGTCACAGGGTGTTGTTGAGGTGGCATTGTGACCCTGACACATTTTGCTCAGCTGTCCGCATGTGTTAGAGACTGTGTGAGACAGGACGAGGCGGGTGGCAAAAAAGGTGAGACGAATGGCAGCGGTGTCACTAGGTGAATACAAGTGTGCACTCATGCATACACGCTCTGTGTTGGGGGTTTTTTCTCCATATCGGAGAATCCCAGACAGTTCAGTCAGACTGGAGAAAGCTGTGTCGAGACAATCCCTCTGCGGCAAGACTAAATCATGCACACACACCCACCAGACGCATTCAAAAAAAAAACACACACATTTATATATAAAATGCATAGAGACCAGTGCAGACTGCGTAATATGAATATCTGAAGAAGGACTGAGGCAAAAACTAGTAAGGCCATGAGTCTGATATCTGATATATGAGTCTGAGTGTGTGTGTGTGTGTGCGCGCATACGTGGTTAACTTCTCTCTTTATCTGTCTTGCGCCCATCTACTGTCTATCACTTATTTTCCCCCATCAGACCCCCTTTTCCTCTCTCCCTTTCTCCTTTTCAGTCGCTAATCCTGCATGTGTTGGTGTTGATAACAAACTCAGTGGTGAGTAAAGGCTTGAGGAGATAGAGAGCGTTTGTTTCTCTTCACCGCGCTAAGCTTAATGACCATATAGGCACGCACACACACGTGCGCACATACACAAGCCCGAGCTAATGTGATAACACTGGGTGACAGTGACAGTACGGTGACACTAGTTGGGCCAATAATGAGACATGATACCCCCCTACACCCTCCAGAGGTCAAAAAATGCTCTATCTCTGTCTGTCTTTGGGTTAAAAGTCTTAGAGCCAAATGAATTATTCTTCAATTACTCTTGCAAGAGACACACATCATCCTTAGGCTCTTCTCTGCTCATTATATTCATAAAATCCCCCAATCTTCTCCATACAGCAGTGAAGAAAATCATTATTACAATTTCAACTCATTCTGCGACCCCCACGACCCCATTACCTTTCTTCCTTCAAATCCCCTCTGCTCCTTCGTTTCCCCTTTATCGTCTCTACCACCCCTGAGACACAATACACATGTACAAATACAGTCTCACACACACTGGTACACAAGAAAAAAGGTGCACATAAACATGAACAGACACACACACACACACTTACTTCTCTGGTTTGTGTTGGGGGTTATCAGTTTGACACAGGGCACTGTGATTATGTATTTTCTGTGCTCCAGTCAGAGGGAGGAGATAAGGGGCCAGCAGACTACAGAAAAGCCAGACACCACTCATCCTACATGGGGAGGAAGTGGTGTAGTGGAGGGTGTGAAGGTGACAGTGGGTGAAGACCTGTATCTTAACCTTTTGTGTTTTACCACTTTAAAACCTCTTTTCCAGCCTGTGCTTATGGTAATTTTGGGGAAAAATCAGAAAAGAAATAAACAGTATTACTTTATTCTTTCTCTTTCCCCCCTCTTTCATAGGTTGTGAGCCAAATTCAAACTCAGTATGTTGTACATACTGCTCCACTAAACCACCAGGATGGATAGAACATATGATTCTGGTTATGAAATTAAATAGCTTCCCTGTCATAAACCAGACTGTTTTATTTGCTCATAAACACACAGAGAGAATGAGGTATTGCCCACGGTCCAATTCTGTCAAATTTAGAGAGCATTTATCAAAAGGTCCCAACTTTTTTCTGTAGAAGAACAACAAAGCCACTGGAGCGCCACGGCTGAATTAATCTACAAGGCCCAAAATTAAGACCAGAAACATCCAAGTCCTGCACATCTGAGAGACAACACATAGCTATTACAGTCTCCAAATATACCTCTTTTCATCTCTGACACATTCTTCAACAGTCTCTCCATTTGTTATGTCTTTGGCCTCTTCTCTCTTTCCCAAGGGTGGGAATTTTCACACACACAAAAAAGGCATTTTGAGGCCCACAGTGTCTTAGGGCAATGATAGGCTGATGTATGAGGAGGGGCATTGTGGGTAGGCATGACAAGCAAAGGGAAGCCATCATTGGGACATCTAAGGCTCGGGGAATGAAGGCTCTCTGGCACCCAGAGCTGCTCTCAAACACTGGCTCTCTGATAGAGCCGACCTTGGACTTAATCACTACCAGAAGAATAGAGCCTTGCTTGACAGAAAGATGGAAAGACGGTGGGAGAGTGTGTGTGTGTGTGTGTGTGTGTGTGTGTGTGTGTGTGTGTGTGTGTGTGTGTGTGTGTGTGTGTGTGTGTGTGAGTGAGTGAGTGAGTGAGAGAGAGAGAGAGAGAGAGAGAGAGACAGAGAAAGAAAGACAAAAACACAAATACCAAGAATAAAAGAGAAAAAAGATAGATATATACAGAGGGTTACAATGACCAAATGCAGAAAGAGATTGGACAGAGAAAGAGACATAAACAGGTAACACTGTTCAAAGAGATGAATAATGACTCTGTTGGTGTTGTTTTTTCAAAGTCAGTCAACAGCAAAGTGTGACAGAGGCTGCCTGAGACGCATATGGAGAGCACAGAAAATACAGTATATCACCCACTTTTGAAATACACACAAATCCATTTCCTGAAAGACACACACACACAGACACACACACACACACACACACACACACACACACACATCTTAAGAGCGTAGGTTATATTCAAGCTGGCTAGGTGAAGCCTACCATCCTTTGAACAACACCCACCCACACACAAACATATACACAAAATCTCTTGCACTTCCACGTCTGTGGCTTGTCACAGGTTTGACTAAAAGTCGAAACCTGAATAAGGGGAATGATAAATCTCACACAGGTCCACAAAAAAAAAACATGCATATAAAGTTCGCAAATTAGATGCTGAGGGAGAGCGCCAAATCATTGAAAGCTCTGGGACACCCACAAAGCCTCCATCCCAAGATGTTTTGTATCCATTACACAGCCTTGGGATGTGAAAAGCATCATCAATAAAACTATTATAACTGTCAAGAGGTTAGAGCTAACTTTGAGCTTCAATCTGAAAACCAACCATAAATAAAAATTTACAGTGTATGCTTGGCACAGCAACACAAAAGACCACATCAGACACGTGTTTGCTCTAAAAATCATCACAGTTTATGTTATGACATTTGAAGCCGTATGTAATATCTGACTTCCAACCAATAAGGAAAGTGTTAGAGATCTTGTTTTCTATTAGGAGCCTTTGCTCTCTCAGCCAGCAGAAGTGTTGATTTTGCCTTTAAGTCACTAACAAGATGAAGATTTATCAAACGGTGCCTGGCTACAAATATTGAGTTGTGTTGCACCACAGCATCACAGAGGAACCGCACAGCTCCCATTGGACTGAAACACTGAAAAACCATTAGAGGAGCATCAATGCCACAGCTTTACAGTTACTCTACAGACCATCTGCATCAAACTCTGCACCATGGGTGGCCTATTTCAGCCACCAGCTCACTTGATTAAGAAAATACGATTTCAATTGATTTCCTCCTACCCTAATTTGTGAGGAGTCGGTATTAAAATAATATCAATCTGAAATGAGTGTGTCATATGAGAGAAGTTAATAAAAGTAATGGATTTTCTTCCCTTTTATTCTGGTGATAGCTGGATGGCAAGTGAGGAGGGTTGGGAAGATTATCAGAGAGACAGAGAGAGAAAGAGCAATCGAGGAAGAAAAGAAGTGGGAGGGAGCGTGTAATAATCGAACAAGAGAGGAGCGCTGCAGTCCTGGAATCGCATGCAGGTCCACGGAGTCATCAGAAATGCAACGATTCTAAACGCAAGAATATGATTTTCAATCGACACTGGATGGGACCAAGTGGGAATGAATGAGAGGAGGAATCAACTGCTAAACGAGATAATTACTGTCAGAGATTATAGAGGGACGGTGAGAGGAAGAGGCAGAGAGGGAGACAGAATAAGATGACTCACCGAAATGATGACTGATGATCTGACTCTGAATGTACAGACAGAATGAACGCGGTGAAAATGTTACCCTTAAACATTTCTGTCTCATCACAACTCTTGAATAATTAATACCTATACTAGAAACAGTCTTCAAAAAAGACTTTTTAAGTATCTTAATGCAAATCTGTTTGTGAGAAAGATTATCATCAAATGCTGGATTTCTAAAGATGAAAGATTGATAATGAGGTATAGCCTGAGTGGTACCGTATTTTTTAGGCCAATACTGATCAATATTTAAGAGTCTAGAAGATCCAAATAACAATTTCTATCTTATTTATTTACATCAAACATAACAAATACTCTGATACTCTTGTTTTTGCTGACCTCCAGAGGTTTATCTTGTCACCGCGCTGCAGTGATGTATTAAGGCTCGTGCAGACGACATGACTTTCAGCGTCGGCAGATCGATGTACCATTCACACTACACAACTTGCCGTCTTGTGACGGGAGTCTTGAAGTCGTTGTGGTGTTCACACTACGTGACTGATCGGTGACAGGAGGTCACACACTACAAGAGCTGATTAAGGACTCTGTCACCCAACGCAGGTCTCCAAACCACGTTTTGTCAAGAAAACACACGTGAAATGTAAAAAGGGAAATGACACCAACCTACACACAAAACAGCTGTTGTTTGTTATTATAAAGATAGAAATTATAAAGACAAAGAATATGGGTGAAAGAATGGATTAGCACATGCAGGTAGCAGGGATTGTCTGAGTTACAGAGAGAGCTGGAGGGAAGTACGCTGAACGAAAAAGCTCCATAATAAGCCATTATTAAACAAGCTCTCTTCTGAGTTGTGGGATAGATGCGTTGTACAGCGCCAGAAACAGTAAAAAAGAACAGAAAGTTGTGAACACTTGTCATAATTTGGGAGAAATGTGACCCGTGAGAGGGCAATGAAAAACGTCTTCCGTAAGCTAACAACAACGTGCTGCTGCGTGTGAAGTCGTGTTATTCTTCTGCGCATGCGGGTCACTTTCAGGCCGCGGACAGTTCACACTGGAGTCTGATATGGGCCGCATTTAAACTATAATGTGAACTGTCAAAAATCGGATCTGGGGGAAAAAATTTAACCATTAATGCCTGCAGTCTGAACGTAGTCTTAGCAAACGGTACACTTTACAGTAGAAAAAGAAGAGTATCAGTGCTGTAGCACAAAATTAAAATTGTGGAAAAGTTATTTTTTCCATTATTTAATTAAAAAAGTGAACCTTTCATTTATTCTAGATTTGTTACACATCAAGTGAAATATTTCAAGTTTTTTTTTTTTTTAACTCTTGATGATTACAGCTGATAGCTCATGGGAATCTGAAATCCACTATCTCAAAATATTACAGAATTTTAGAATAAATAATTTATAATTCAGAAATGCTGACTCAATCAGCTAACTTAAAAACACCTACAAAGAGCCTTTAATCCCTCACGATATTCAAATTGTTTTAGATGCTCTTGTATCTAATGTTAACACTGTTTCGAAACCACCATACATTAATCTTCTACAGCTCTATAAAGAGGAATTAAAAATATACTCAATCGTCACTTCATTAGGCGTACCGAATAAAATGGACACTATTTGTATTTTGTTTGGAGAAACTGACCTAAACTTTACACAACAATATCAAAGGATTGCTCAAGTTGTGACAACCAGTAATTGAAATAGTAGATCTCCCTCTGGGGTTATACAAATGTATAACTGTAAGCAGGTGTGTGTAGGGGTATCACTGCTGTGATATTATTGTGTGTACACATGCATGTGTGTGTGTTGCCACCTTCTCAAGCAGATGTGTTGTTCTGTCAAGTTTGTAAAGATGAAGAATGTAGCTCTGTATGCATCTCTGGTATCTATATATATATATATATATATATATATATATATATATATATATATACACACACACATTTTATCAGAATTATGAACTTGCTCATCTAAACTCCTAAAACTTCACCTTGGTTAATACTGTAATAAATAATAATGAGGTATGCTAGACTGTGCGTGTGGGTGGATGTGAATGCGTCCACCTCCAGGTATGCTAATGCTGTTATGACTGGCTGGCTTCATTACTGTCTGTCTAAAACACACTGGCCAAGGTCAGTGGAGGCTGCAGAGATGATAGGGGGCCAAAACCATGAGCACAAATTAATCTGCTGTTTAATCTAATAATGCAGCGTGGCATCGGGTGTCTCAGTCCTATTAACACAACTGTAATTGCATTTGAGGAGGAATGGACCCGCACAGCCCACAAGGGGATGTTCACACTAGCGTGTACACCCAAGTACATAGAACATAAATCGAATTGTATTAACACAAGCATACATGGGTGCAGACACACCATACACACTCGCACATAGGTGCAGACACACACACACATTATAGATGGATGTTATGTTAGAAAAAGGAAATAAATGAGAAGAAAAACAAAGTGCGGTATTTCCTGGTGAATTCAACTCAAGCAGTCACCATGTGAGTACGTGTGTCCATGTTTATATGGCATGGCACATCTTAAACCACGGAGCCCCGCTCATTAGCATGGTAATATCCAAACAGCAGGGTGTAGTCCGAACAGCAGCGTATTATTAGGATTCATCTCATTAGGCTTTCATGAGATTTAAAAGTTAACACAAAATAACTTCAAAACTAAGTCTAAGATAAAACACACAGCAAGGTCCTGAGTTTACTCTGCAAAAGTTAATTTCCCCCCCTGGAGACAATGCATGGCCTGGAGCAACATGGAGAGCTGGCCTACGGTAACAGGATTAGACAAAAAAAACGTCACGCTAAAACTTCTGTTGATATTTACGGTAAGTAATTACTTCAAAAAGTTAAACGGGTGATTGAAATTAACCTTCTTTTAACTGTGCTGCAGGAACTATGGTGTCTTCACATTTACCGTAAGCAAACACACGACTTGAGTTCTTACAATCGGTCACGACTGAGGGTCCAAGGAGCACTATGATAATGCACTTTGAAAACTGGCGTTACTTACTGCAGTAAGATGGATGACTCCTTGAGAGGTCACTGGACATCCCATGAAGCCAACAAACTGCAGCTCAGGACAATGCTCTGCAACCGCTCGCACGGACCGATCAGTGACCTGGAGAACAGACCAGAAAAAAGAATACAAGAGAATAGAATAGCAGGGAGAAGAGAAGAAGAGAAGAGAGTTTAAATTAGTATCCCAGGTAAGACACCTATTTATCTTCACAGTTAAAACAGTTAATAGTTAAACATGATGTGGTTCATTTTTTTTCTTCATTGTACCAATTGTATTTCATCCATTCACTCTACTCAGGTTGAATATGTTTCATTCAGAGTGAAAAGACAGTTTGCAGCAGAGAAAGCTGATCCTGACAGAAATTTTAGCAAATAATTCTATTAAGAGTATTTTTCAATGCCAGTGAGGAGACAGGTGCTGTCAGATTCGAGCCTAAATGTCTACTCCATCTGTGTGGAGGGTCGTATGTGTTTTGTGTTTGATGAGCAGCAGAGAAAAGGAGTGAGAGAAGGAGGATCGCATAAGAAGTGGAGCAGGAGGAGAATAACGGACAAGCTAAACAGCTTAGAGAACATGTCTGCCAAGCAGCGTGGGCGTCGACTTATGATGGATGGGCCGTACCCCATCATTCACCTAACCGTCTACTAACAGCTCATAATGGATCAGCGATCAATAGGGAAGCAGAACACTTCCACCAGCTTCCACTGTAGTCATCAATACGGGTATTGATAGCTACTTCACCTCCCTCATCACACTCAACACTGCAACAATATGTGGGAGACTGTTTGTCCTTTCTGTAGGCTTCCCCAGTGCTTCCTCAAACTCTTCATCAATCACAAAGACAAAATAAGATGAGAGGAAGAGAGAGAGAAGAGAGAGAATTGACTCTGTGCTGTGATTAACTTGGAAAACAATGAAAAAACAAACATCAAAGACCATTAGAGAACAAAAATCGCTTTCTTTAGGCATCCCTGTCAAAAACTTCAATGCCTCTTTTTGAAATTCCAAAAAAGCAAGTCAGTCCAAAAGTACAGTTTGTTACATGCAAAAAGCACATCAACTAGTGATGACTGCATACAAATACAAACTTTTCCTCATCAACTTAAACATATTTTTTTTTCTGTCTGTCAACGTGCACTTAGAGTGAAATCTAAGTTTGACATGTTTTGAAAACTAAATGAAAATACGCCTTGACTTTGATGTTCAATATGAAATACTGAGAGAAGCGACACACTCATGAATACTAGAGCTTGAGAAGGCGGCAAAAGAGGAATACTGAAGGCTACAATTACTATACATCAACACTGTCAGTCATTACTGGATTTTCAAAAACATACGTAGCAATGTTTATGTACCATTAAAGGTACATTGTGTAAGATTCAATACAATGTGAAGAAGTAACAGCTCTGACATCATGTCAAGAAAGTCTATGTATTGTGCTGCAGAAATATCTACTGAAGTTAGCATGCTATACAACTAGCCTCAGTCCGTCCTGTATTGTAATACCCACTGTGACTCGAGACGCGATAGTGAGTCACTTTAGTGTCCAGACTGCCCTCAGTCCAACATGAAAGGACGACGAAGTAGAGCTCCCGTACTCGTCAGTCAATGTTGCTGCATGAAATGTTCTCTCTCCCATGCGCTCCCCAACCTCTCACCCTCCGCTACCCCTACTTTTTATTGTCTCTTGCCACCACTTGAACTTCCCTGTCTCTGACTGGGAAGACTAGGTGTGAAATCCTCATTGTCTGGGGACAGACAAGAGGTGGAACCGCCACGCAGCTGCAAGCGAATCTGGCAAGAGAAAACAGTGATAATCTACTATACACGATATAAATGATCTTATTCTGATAAATTATGGCCATGCTTGCCAATTCTCTTTGACAGACTAGAAAAAATGTATCCTGCAACCACAGACTCAAATAGACAAGCTTTCAACATACAGTATATAGGTTGTGCTATGCTTTAGTCAGGCCCATTCTGAGCTACACATGTGGGTTGAATCCATTTGACACCCAACCTAGTAACACTGATAAAAGTACTACTTGTAAGTCTTGCTCTTCACTTGTCCATTTACTCTTCATTCTCTTGATTTTGTCCTACATACACACCCTTGGACTTAATCACACCTTTGTCACTCTAATGCTGCCTCCCTCTCTCTCTCTCTCTCTCTCTCTCTCTCTCTCTCTCTCTCTCTCCCAGTCTCACTGCCCTCCTGCCCCCTGCAGGTCTAACTTAAATGTTACTGAGTCGAGGCAGAGGAAGATGGAAAACCTAGAGACAGCAAGGGGAAAGAACAAGGTGTCCCATTTATCTTCAACCAAGTCACATATAGTATGGCTTATCTGGGTAAAACACATCCTATAACTCAAGTGAAGCTCAAAGGTAGGTTTCACACCTTATCAGAAAGGAGCCAAAGTGCTTGTAAAGTACAAAAAGCTTCATAAAGGGATGTGACTGCAAAGGATTTCCAGTCGCAGGTGAGAGAGGGGAAATAGGTTTGGCAATGGACAAGATGTTTTAGGTTAGTGTAATAATTTTGCCCCTGACTGAAGACTTTAATTGAAAAAAATAAAGAGGGCATTAATGAGGGCTTTCTGCCAAGTGTTTTGTTAAAGTGTTGTGCCGTGCCCAGCATTATGGATGATTATGTTGGTTGGTCAGTCTTCCAATTTGTCCAGAGTGAAATATCTCAACAAATACTGGATGGATTGCCATGACATTTTGTACAGAATTTCATGATTCCCAGAGGATGAATGTTGACCATTTGGTGATCCACTCTAGCAGCTAGCATCTACTGGATGGATTGGCAAAAAATTCCATACAGACATTTCAAGCCTACTGACTTTTGTGACGTTGGTCATCTTCTGAAATTTCATTTAGCGCCCTTCAACAAGTCCAACTTTTATTTCTCCAATATTTGTGTTGAACAAATACCTGCAAAACTAATGCCATTCCCAATAGCCTCTGCTTTATTTTGTTTCTGCTAATTGGCAAATGTTGGCATGCTAACATGCTAAACTAAGGTGGTAAACATCATATGTGCTAAACATTAGCACGATCGCATTGTCAACGTGAGCACATAAGCATGCTGACCTTAGCATTTATATCAAACCAAAGCTGGGCCTGTGCCTCCCAGAGCTGCTGGTGTGGCTGTAGACTAATAGTCTTGTTGATATATTAACTTCTGGAACTGTATCATCTTGCAGTGAGGTTAAGTTCACAAATGCACAGGAGGTTTCTGTAGATAGCGTCAGTTATTGTTCATTTAATTTTATATTCCAAAATCCCTTGATGACAAAAGAAAAAGTGACAGAATAGGACTTTAACAGACCAGCTGCCCTAATTAACAATAGCCTTCAACATTAAAGCTTGTTCATTCTAATTAAATGAAATATAAAAAAATCAGTGCTGAGATGGGCAGTCAACTAAAAAGGGGATGATGCTGAGGAAATAGCAGGTTGTGAGGAAGTTCTGTATAGTTGCACAGTATCCTTCCCCCTCCTAGTATCTGTATTTTAAACCTTTTTCCAAAAGGTATAAAAAGTGTTGTCCCAAAGAGAACAGTTCAACCTGGACACAGGACTTGTTGTATCAGCTCACTGTGCTTGCTAGTTTTGTACAGAACTGTTTTAAGGGCAGTCAATAACTGGATGCACCTTAAAATTCCACACCTCAGGTTTGGACCCACCACATCACCCATCAACACTGGCTGCAGTCGGAAAAGATTAAATGAAGGTGACTCAGCGCTCCCAATCTGAGACACTGATGCATATGGATCCTGATCTGCAGAGCCAGGTGGAGAAAGGTGGGTAAGTAGAGCGTAGTTGTCTTTCTGAGTATGAAAAAGAAAAAAATGTCTCCACAAGGACCAGCCTGAGCTGAGCAGCTGGCAGGTGAAGTGAGCTGGCCGGAGCTCTCCCAACATGGACTCTGCCAAAAAACCATCAAGGAAAACATTTTCAGGTTGACTACCAGCCGAATCAAAAAAGCTACACACTGCAGCGCTCCTTCAAATCAGAACAGTCTGTGAGAGAAGCAGATGAATCACAGCAGAGGCCACCTCCAGACTGTCTTTCATACCAGTGTTTGTGCTGCAGGAGTGTGTGGGTGCAGTTGTGTGTGTGTGTGTGTGTGTGTGTGTGTGTGTAAGCAGAAGAGACAAAAAGAAAGAGAGCAGGTTAGACATCTACAGTAACTCTCAGCAGGTGAGAAGGGAGACAGAGGGGAAAAAAATAAAATCCCACCAGAGCAGAACAGGCCAGGAGGGCATGTAGCGTATCAGATTAATCCTGTGTGTGTCAGTGTGTGTGAGTAAGACCATATGGGTTTGTAACTAAGATTTGTCTCCAACCCACAAACACAAAAACCCGTCCCAAATTTCTCCTGACTTGGCCCCTCCTCCCCCTCAACATTTCATGGACTTTGATTTAAAAACACGGAAAGAGCCATGGCAGTGTTTTGGAGAAGAAGTGGCTAGCCAAGAGAGGCCTTAAAGCCTTTTAGAAGGGATCTGGTTTAATGGTCTCTGGGTGAAGGAATCAGAAAAAAGTGGTCTGGAATGGTGGAAATGCTGCAGTCATAAAGATAGCCTTTGTGTGTGTGTGTGTGTGTGTGTGTGTGTGTGTGTGTGTGTGTGTGTGTGTGTGTGTGTGTGTCTCTGTGTGTGTTTTAAAGAGCTGGGAGGTAATTGTTGAGAGTGCTGTGGAAGCAAAAAGGGGTAATGCTGTATGTGAATGTGTGGTTTTTGTCTGGCAGTCTGTTCTTAGAAAACGCTGGGGCAGCACCCAGGGGCCACTTCTCATCCAATATGGGCATTTAAGCTTGTCAATATTGTCTATCATACGACTCGTTTGACTCCATCAAACACACGGGCAAAAGAGATGCAAAGAGAGAAAGAATCAAGCAGATTGCCGCTCATCTCTTTCATCCTTTGCTCTTTCGTGTTCTCCCTCCTTCATTCAAAACTGGACGATTTTTAACAACATAAACAACACAGCAAGAATAAACCCTCCCTCACACTATTAACTGTTCTTTCTTCCTTTGCCCTGACTTCATCCTCTCACACACACACACACACACACACACACACACACACACACACACACACACACACACACACACACACACACACACACACACACACAGGTGAAGCCGGTTTCATCAGTGAGAGAGATGGCAGGGAGTGTGTGGAGGGCAGGTATACTGTCATTTGTCTGTTTGAAACTCATATACACACCCACACAGAAACTGATTCATCCCCAACACCTTCTTGTCTAAAACACGCTGCAGAACTTTAAACTTTTTCTTTCACTGCCAACTGGAGCTAGACGATCCTTGTTAGACCTCCCATCCAGCTGTGCCTGATGGGTGACCGGCCAAACACCTGAGACAGGGAGAAATAAACCCTGTTCAGAATGCACTAACCCTATAAAAGTTACATTTTAGTGGTTGCCAGCAAATATAGAAACAAGAGCAGGTAGCGTCATAAAGTTGCTAAGCTTGAGAAATTCGCCAAATGTTCCACAACACTAAGGGACGGATTTACTAACACCCCGAATAAAGAGAACTAAATTGTGTGTGCATTCTAAAATATTGCATGTGTATTAGAGTGCCTGTTATGGGTGATTAACTAAGAATTATTGTGTAGATGACAACAGGTTCAAACACAATGGAGGTGGCAGTATTTAAATGAGGGTTTTACGTGTTTTAATGGTTTCTGCCATGAAGAGTTGTTAGGGAAAGCAGCCACTGCATAAAAACCTTGGTTTGTTTCATTCAGTGTATCCCGAGTATGAGTAAATTGTGTACCTGCCCATCCTGCCTAAGACTGCACTAAGTACTTGGGACATCACACCTGAAAAACTGCTTTGGGGAAACCCCAGCAGAATCAGATACAGTATGTTGGAATGACCCAGATGTGAGGAAATTCCAGCAGTTCGTGCTTCATCCAGTCAGAGGAAAAAATAACCGAAAGTCCGCATTGTGCCCAGTCGCTCAGCGATCTCCTGTCCCAGTCCTTGTACACCCCAAAGCCCCATTCCCTCTCCGATACCTACAATGAGATGTGTCGCTATTATGAGCGGTGCGCTGTGAACAGTTGGTGAACGTTCTCTCTGGCTCTGGCTCCATCTCCGACCTTCCTTTCAAACGTATTAGATAAAGATGCTGTTGTTAGATCATATTGTGTAGTAAATAAATGTATTTGCATGTTACCCTCCCATTACTTTTCGCAATAAAATTGAAATGCCCCAAATTGCATATTCATTAGGGCAAAAGTAGTAAATGAACAACAGGTCTATCATGCACTTTTGAAAGACATCATTCTGCGTGCACACCATTAGTAGATCAGCTTACATGTTATTTTGCTGGTGAGAGGCTTGTTCCTATTAGCGATTGGATCGCTTATTGATGACTGAAGGGATGATCGATTTTTCATGCGTCGATATTGAGGCGATTTTAAGTAACTCACTACCAGGACTAAGATGACTGACTGTCTCTAGGATCCACACTGCAGTGTTTTCCATTCATTGATTTATTTGTGGCGACACGACACAATGCAATATCAACGCTGACCACCACATACTATATGCTAGGCTATTTAAAATGAGTAAAGTCATAATTCATTGTGGAGTTGCGCGTAACGTATAGATTCACGCCATCTCTCTCATTGTCAATGTCGGAGAAGGATATTTTAATGTTAGAATACAGCTGGGTTATCAAGGTTGACACGCTGTACATAGCTGCTATCGATTGCTCCCTCCCTTCCCCCCGCCATGCGTTTGTGGCGCCACACTTACACAGTAATTATGTGGGAAACACTGTACTGTGCATTTACAGATGTTTCTGGTGGTTTACCTTAAAGCTAATAAGCCTGTTTCTTCAGTGCTGGCATTTTACTGACTTGCTGCAACATAACACCGCCAATAAGAAAATAGAGACGATCGCCTAGCTGGTGATATGAAGTTTGCACATGTTTTTACTCACGCAAACCTTCAGGAAATCTGGCCATAAGAATTTTGTCATATGGTTCAAGGAGAGGATGCAGCCATGAACAACTAAAGGGTAGACTGTTAAAGATCATCCAAATTAGTTTTTTTGATGAAAACAAAGGGGGATGTTGGTTTTTGCAATGCATCATTCATCTGAACACTCCGAGTGCTGTGGACCAAACTCAACAAAATGAAATAAGGAGGTGGGTAAAAATCCATGTATGTGAAAGCTTATCAGACATTAAAACAGTGTACAGGGGTTTTTAATAATAAGAAAGTTATCAGGCCAGGAATTATATCATCTTTTGTCACCATGATCACAAGGTAAACAGTAGAAATCCTACGTTCATGTTACAAAGTAATCTACTAGGAAAGTGTGTGTGTACGTGCATTTCATTGGCCACTGCAAACCCTTGGAGGATGAAGCTGCATTTCAGCAGCCCCAATTTTCTTACCAGACATTTGGCAAATCTAACCACATGTGTTGATAAAAATAAATAGGTTATGTCCACATTATCTTCATAGCAGCACCAGTTTGAAACAAAGAACTGTGCATTACTCTTTTGTAGTGACAAAGACAAAACAAAAAGCCTAAAAGGCTACTGAATATCATGATGTTTTCATGAACGCAATATGTTCATTCAATATTACCCATAAACAAGGACGGCAACTGCAGGCCTGTGAGGTGCAAATTGAAGTGGGACGATTTTCATCAAAGTTCTGTTCTTTCCAAGGTAATCATTTTCTCCATAAACGCTCTCTTAGGGGTGATACTGCAGTGGGTTCATCACAGCCTTGCAATACACAGACAAACACACCCACTCAAACTCAGGTGCACATTCATACAGTCATGCACACACACGCACACACACACACACACCAAACTTTGTCTCTTTTTAAAGAGCTCAGATGGGCTGTATCGACGCCAAGGACTGGTGATCTGGCAAAAATCTAAATGAATACTTATCATCCTCTGTAATATCCGATGCCTGGAGACAAAAGCAACACGGAAAGTCGTAAAGTTTTACTACAGCGAGGGAGAGTCTCTTTACTGTGCTGTCTCTGTGCTGATGAGCAGGCACTGTGCACTAAGTGCAGAGTGGTTTGCTTGGAGCTGTGCATGTGTATTGATCAGAGACAAGCAACTAAAGCTTTAGCAAAGCCAATTCCCATTTAAATCTGCACAAAAACAAAGGAATGTCCCACGCGCATGCTCTCTCCCATGCAGACATTAAAAAACATTCACACAGGCATACAGAAAGACACATGCAGCACAAACGCAGGCCAAGTGCAAAGTTGAGTCTAGACAGATGTGAGGGTCCTGGTCTCCAGCTATCCCGCACAATGTTTTCTTTGGCTAAACAGAAGGACTTGTCATATTTATGAGACGCGATGAGACAGGAACACAGGATGGATCACAGTGAGAGACAAAAAGAGAGAGGAAGAAGGGGAGGAGGAAGAGGAGGGGATGAGGGCGAATGAGAGATTTGCAATCTTTTCATGTTAACATAATGTTAACTTCTAGTCTTCAGTGTATTGCTTTGGCAAGCTTGGCTGCTTCTTTCATGCTTGTAAATCCTGTCTGAATATGGATGTGACAGACAAGCAGTGAGAAAGATGGAGGGGTGGTATGGCAGGCCAAACAAGCCGTGGGTGTGTGTGAGTGTGGGGGGAGGAACAGGGGAGTACATGAATATGAGAGCAATCTGATCTTATTAGAGGCCTGACGGGATGAGGAGCTGTGATGAGAGCTCTGAATCACCACCATCTAATCAATCAGTCTAATTAACCAAGCTTTATGAACACTGGGCCGAGCTGAGAAAGAATCCGCCGACACACAGATTAATAATGATTACTGAATACACTGCAACACATTCTATTAACAATCCATCTTCATGCCTATCCAGCGGCTTTGCATAAGAAGTCACTTCATCGCCAGTTGCAGGAAATCCTCTGAAACGTATTAGAGGTTCTTCTGTCTCCATCAAGTCTTTAAAGTAAATGAAAAAGCATTCTCAAGAATTCATATTTATTTAATGAAGCGTAAAGTTCTGAAAGTGACTTGGTATCATAATATAATTGTGCTACATTCAAGTCTAAAGGTTTTTTTTAGCAATATCATCCAATACACAGACATGGTGGACATGATAAAACCCCTCAGTGGAAGATGGTTTAAATGTTGAACCTTAGAAAACAGAGGGCATTTTTGTTTACGCTCACACCAAGACAGGAGGGAGCCGCACCTTTGATGCCCACCCGTGCCCTTGCAGAAGACTCATAGTGTGGAAGTCAAAGCGGGTCACAACAAAAGGATAGGCAGTAAAGCGCATGCTTGTCTGTATGTGTGTGCTGTCAAGTCCTCACACCAAGCAGACCTTTAACCACCAGAGGGGGTCTACATGTGTGTGTGTGGTGTTCCTGCGACCTGCTGCTGGGCGACACCGGGCAGCAACTGTCAGCGACAGCATAACCACTCGCTTGCCACTTGACTACACATGATGCCACGCTGTGGGCAGTCGGCACTTTGTTTTGTGTAAACTCTCTCTGAGGTTTAAGTGTAAGTGACCAACACATCGTCTACTCTCTCCATTTCTCTCTCGCCATCTTTTCTTTTGTTCTCCAGCTCATTATTTTGAGCTGAAAAAGTGTAGGAGAAAGTGCAGCATTGTCAGAAGGCCAGAGTGTAAAACAAAGCAAGTGAAAGGCCACGCTCTGCCGCTACTTAAAACAGAAAAAAACCCAGCTAACTAAGGACAAGCCAGAGGCAAACCGAATAAATGATATTTAATGACGACGAAGATTCAAGTGGTGTCTTTGTAAAAACAGTTATTTTCTCAAGCAAGTCAATTTTAAGTGTCGTAATTTTAGCAGGGCTGCAACTGATCATTATTTTCATAAACTAATCTGCAGATTATTTTCATGATTAACTGATACATTGACCAAAAGCCAAAAATCCAGATGCTGAGTTTACTATCATCACATCAAGAAAACAATTTACTCTACATTTGAGAAGCTGGAAGCAACAAATGTTTGCCATTTTCGCTTTAAAAAAAGCAACTTGAATCAATTATAAAAAGTTTATGTCAACATTTTTATTAATTTCATTTATTTATTTATAAAATTCTGCATAACTAAAGTAATCAATTAAATAATAAATTCTTAAGCAAATGTTAGTTTGCATTTTTACTTGTCGGATCAGTATCACCATCTGGGAACACTGGTGGCACAGTCGGATTTAGTTTAAATTATGGCACCAAAGATAAGTCAATTAATTGATTAGTCAATAGATTAGGCAATTTTGATGTTAATTTGAATATTCATGGTATTCAAATCAAGCATAACAACAAATATACAGTATTTTTTAGCTACTCAAATTAGAGAATTTGCTGTTTTCACTGTTTTTAAGTGATTGTAAATGTAATATCTTTGTCTTTTGGACTATTATTGGTACAAAGTAAATTCTTTGGAGGTGTCTCCTTGGGCTCTGGGAACTTGTTAGGACCATTTTCACTATTTTCTTACATTTTATAAACTACAAAATTAATGGAAACACTAATTATCACACTTAATGAAAATATGCAATCATTAGTTGCAGCCCTTGTTTAAACATGTACTTGAGCTCGAGTTAAGCTGGGGAGGAGTACGGTCATCCACTTTCACCACCTAGCCAGGGATTTTTCTCTCTACCATACCCTGTGACAAAAAGACCATAAAATGATCTGAGAAGTACACTGTATGCTTTTCAAAAATCGAAGACGGCTCTGAAAGATGACTATGTTTGAAAAATTAAACTCCCAGGATCAATAGATCAATTTTCCTCAAGCTGTGACCATCTCAGACACACTTGGAAAATGAAAATCCATAAAAAACTTGAGCTATCCTTTTCACATTTCTCAAAAAAAAAAAAAAAATAACCGCTACCTACTTAGCAGGAATGATTCCATAGACTGAACAAAGGCAGCATTTTATGTGTTTTAACGAAAATCAATTAATATGCCATCTCCACCCATGCACCGTACCACTGCTCATTCTCATACTTGTCAAGTAATCTTGTCTCGCTCCATCGTTGTCATCAGCCCTGATGATGCCAGGGAGGCCTGAAATCTGCATGGGTGATCGCCAGAGTGATTGATTGCCTCACTCGTCTGTACGCTTCACTCTCAACTGAAAATGACTTGTCATTTATTCAGTGGCTTAAGCACTTCAGTTCCCTCAAGAGTTCCACATGCTGTCTTTCATCATAATGGGGGGTGTGCATGAACCATACATGTGTGTGGACAGGGGGTGAGTTTTGGCTTCTGGAGACCCCTACACAGCATTTACCATGAGATGAAGGAGAGGTTTTGTTCTCAGCCTGTTTCCCTAAGGATCGATAATGCTTTGTTGCGTGTCAGACGGAAATCAGAAGCTACTGCGGAGGAAGCCAAAAGACATAATTTACTCCTTTAAATGCAAAGTCATTACACCACATTGTCAAAAAAAACCTTCAGCAGTTCTCTTGAGGTTTCAAATCCCAGTGTGTTCTTTTCACAAGCAACATATCAATAGTTCTTTGTTGCATGTCAGATGGAAATCAAACACTACTGTGGAGGAAGCCAAAAGTCACATTTTACTCCTAGCAGTAACTGTCATTACACCACACAGACAAAGCCCATGAATACCTCTTGAGTTTTCAAATCCCAGTCTGTTCTCTTTCCAAGCACACCTTCACTGAAGGGCTCAATGTAAAGTTACTACTTAGATCTGAGGCAGGCTAGTTTTGTTGCTGTGATGGTCCCTGTTGTCACGAAACGTCTCTGAAAGCAAAATGTCCAGCAGTATGTACAGTACAGTAAGAGTTCAGCATTTAAAGGAAGTACAAACAGGCTGAACTTGATAAACAATTTGCAAAACAGCAACAAAACACAGTTTCATAACAAAAAGAAACCTATTCTTCTTACCTTCTTTCAGGGAAGCCAGAGAAAATGCATTATTGGAAATGCTACTTTTAAACCCGTTCACTCTGCCTACAGCAAGCCATCAATTATCCATCTCGCCCTTCAACTTGTGTTTCTAAACAGCACAACACACACACACATTTTGACACACAAGCATTTGTCTGCACTCATCAACTGTTAAAAGCTGGCACTGAGTGCTGAAGATGTTGAATTTGTGTTTTTCACACATTGCAATGGAAATTGCAGCTATATAAGGACTGACCTTTCTAGTATTTAATTTGGAAATTTAAATCAGCAAGAAATCTAGGTCGGAAAGTTAGCACACACCCCGATGAAGGCCTGTGTTTAAAAGGTTGGTTTGAAAACAAAAAAGGGGCCGAAAGTCAGTTAGTTTGCACAATTATTTTTCACATTTGATTCAGAAACTTGACAGCAGTCATACCTCATGCATTATCAGTCTATCTGTTTAGCCTTCAAACTTGTGATAAACACTCACAATGATATACTGCTTCTTTTTAACTTTATGAACATTAGTACTAATTTTTGTTTCGGCCTTACCAATCTGCTGGATTTAGTTTTGCCATCTAATTTGTCAGTAACTTGAGTAACAATCAACTTTATCCTTAACATTAGCACTGCCACTTTCATCTTTGATTCAGTACCTAGACCATCAACACATTGCTAATCATCATAATCAGGACGGAAGTCCGTTTTTCTTAAATTGTCAGCAGTCAGTTGGGAACAGTCCTCGTGACTAGGGGACTTGGTGGTCTGTCTCTTTCACAAAGAACTGAAAACCACCAAAAGAGATTCTGAACCTCTTAACCCTTCATTGTTCCCATGGTAACTGCCCGAGACGATCTATCAGAGTGAACCTGGAATTGACTTTTAACACTTTGAGCTTTACTTAGATCAGTTTTATGTCTCATGCTAATGATGAAAAATGGGACTTAAAGAGGCCAATTTGACCATGGACCTGGATCAGAATGACTGGTGTGGTGACGTACCTATCAATGCCTGGCGTTACAGCCATGGCCCATATTGGATTGTTCTGTTCAGTAGTCTATGGAGGGAACAGACACCTCTTCTTCTTCTTATCGACACAGTACTAAAGGTATGGAACGGGAGCTGGCAACGGCTGAGAGAATCACAAGACTAGCAACAAAAAACATCTTCAATGCTCTCTCTCAGGCAAAAGAACGGTTTACTGAACCTTTCAGTTTCTTTCAGATGACATTGATCTTGTTGGTGGATCTTTCATGTTAATCCTCACTAAATAAGCTATTCAGCAAATATGATAAAGCCCCAAGTGGTGCGTGTGTGTGAATGTGAGAAAGAATTTGTGAAGAGAAAATATGCAACTATCTCAATCTTTATCCTTAATCTCAATATGGCCTTGCTGTGGGTTCTCTACCATGACTGTTTATCATGACGTAATGCATGTGGTTAACTCACTCAAACAAATGAGGTGATTTATTAATGTAATAATAAACTAGTGGTCACTCAGGTGGCAGTAAACCCAAACCATATAGATTAAAAACAGTTAAAATCAAGTGAACGACCACACGTCATAGGAAGTGTTAGCTATCACTGAACTATGTACATCTACACTAACCTGGCACCTTGTCACGCCAACAGCAAACCATGTCCCCTAAAAAAAAGCATGGATTTCAGGCACAGGTGCAGCTTGGTCTGCAGAGTTCATGGTCACAAAAGGTAAGCATCCCGATTAACAGGATGATCACAGAGAGATCAGGCACACTGAGACAGCTGGAGCAGAGACAGGAGGGGAAGAGAAAGAGACCAAAAGGAAACATGTTTCCTAAACAAAGGTGGGGCTTACTAAAGCCTCGTTTCCACTGAGTGGTGCGGTACGGTTCAGTACGCTACGGTTCGGGTCGGGTCGCTAAACCATGATCGGGGCTCGCGTTTCCACTGCCAACAGTACCCTACTTGATAGGCGTGGTGGATGACGGAAAGTCGCTGACGCCATTCACGCCGAAGAAGAAAGGGACATTATTTTTCAACGGTGTTTTAAAAATGGCGCCTCTCGTGTTGTCGAGTTCCCTTGTAGCACGCGCAAGTGATGATTCTCTGTCAACCAATCACCGCTCTGCAGTGAGTCTAGCTCCACCTTTAGTACCGTATCACTGTGCTAGGTACCCCAACGAAAGGGTACCCAAAAGTGGTACGGTACGGTTCGGCTTTTGGTACCATTCACAACTTTTGACAGTGGAAACGCAAATAATTGCGTACCGTACCGAACTGTACCGTACCGCACCACTCAGTGGAAACGAGGCTTATATAGCAACCCATGTCTGGGGTATACAGAGGAGGTCAAATTTTAAGTTTTTTATCATTAGTTATCTAAATTGTCCTTAGGCGTGGATGTGAGTGGTTGTGCGTCTATGTGTGGTCCTGTGATGGACTGGCGACCTGTCCAGGGTGTACCCCAAAGTCAGCTGGGATAGGCTCCAGCCCCCCCGTGACCCTGTACGCAGGATAAGCGGTTGACGATGGATGGATGGATGGATGGATGGATGGATGGATGGATGGATGGATGGATGGATGGATGGATGGATGGATGGATGGATGGATGGATGGATGGATGGATGGATGGATGGATGGATGGATGGATGATTAGTTATTAGCATTTGGTTCCATTCATTCGATTTTTGGAGATCATTTGGATAGTATGTCATTTTAATAAATAAAACATCAAAATTGTAGTTTTTGGTTCAATCCATTTGCCAAATAAAAAAAATAATAAATAATAATAATAAAAAAAGTAAATAAAAAAGTTACTAGAATAAAATCATTTTAGCAGATATACATTAATGGTACCATGACCAGATCTGAATGGTTTGTAAGACTATGTACAGCATAGTAGGCTCTCACTAAGGGCTTCTTCATCCACAGTCATTCTACAGATATTCCATAACTTTATTCACTCAACCTGTCAGTGTCTTGGTAGGCCAGAAAAACCTGGAGGTGGCCTGAGGGTAGCGGCCTCCTTTGCCCTCATGGCCTCTGGGCATGTAGCCTCTGCCTGCTAGGGCTTTGTGATAAGAGCTGGGGGAGTGTTGTGGGGACAGTTGACATCCTAAATACTCTGGAGGTGCACACACATCCACATATACACGAGTATCCAGGGTGTTCTGTTGTGCAGATGATGGCCAGGTAGGTGACAGGGCCCAGGGCAGGGAAATTAGAAGGTTGTTGCATGCCACCTGTCTGTGTAGAGCTCATTCACAGGGCATTATTCATGCTGACGGTATGAGTAGTGACAGGGACAGACATCTGCTGTCAGAGAGGCGGAGGTATGATTCAAATAAAGAGCAAGGGGAAAGCTGAGAGGCACTTTCCATACGTTTTATAAGTAAGGCAGCCTCTAACAAAGTGTCCTCCACAGAAGCTGAATGTAAAGACCTTTTGTCCTGTGGCAATGTCTTCTTGTAGATTTCCGACTAGAAACCAACGTTTTTTTGAGTGTGTGGTTATGGAGCACTCAACTGTGTACCACAAAAATGTTTATTCACATAACTCCTTTGTCATAACAACACATGGAACTTAGTGTGTCAAAAAACAATACAACAACAAACTTCTATACAGTCTGATGATCGCGGCTATTGATTGAAGTCCAGCTGGTCAATTCCAACTTCAAACTAACTTCAACTTAAATTTGGTGATTGGTTTTCAACAGGTACTTATTCGTTTAAAGGTTCAGTGTGTAACATTTTCTGCCATCTAGAGGTGACCAACTAGTCTAGTCTATCGCACACGTTACTTCTCTCTGTGGTTATGAACCCTCGCCAAAACTGCCCGCCAGCAATAATATCTGGCCCACAGCCAGATTATGGAACTTTGACAGCGGCAAAATAAAAATAAATACTTTGACAGCTGTGCTGAAATAGATCTCAGTCATGGCAGCAACAGTTACTCACATAATAACTTCCTCTTTAGTGGTTTTGCCTAAAAATTAGAAGCGTGAGAACATTTTTTTGCAGCAATGCTTTATTTTGAGTTGTATTGTGAAAGCTTTTACTTCTGGAGATACTGGAGAAATGAAAAAAGTCCGTAGGTTGATGTATGAGGATCAAACATCATAACGCGTATACACTTCATAATTCATTTGTTGAGGAGGGGGAAAAATTTTCATGAGGGATCGTACGTATTCATTATAGTGATTAGGGCTTTAGCTAATGATGATTTTAGTACTCAAAGTTTCTATAGATTTTTTCACCGATTCTACGGTGCTACTTTTGCTCAGCGGCAGAAGCTGCGCTCCCCCTCCCCCCACGGTAACAGGATCAGGTGTGTACATTGATAGATTATACATATTCATTAGTCCTTTCAGAAATTCATAGTGTGTCATATAGCAAAAATCAGATAAACAATGCAAAGTCTACACACCCCTGTTAAAATGCCAGGTTCTTATGATGTAAAATAATGAGACAAAGATAAATCATGTCAGAACTTTTTCCACATTTAATGTGACCTATAATGTGAACAATTCAATAGAAAAATAAACTGAAATCTTCGAGGGGAAAATGAAAAATTAAAACCTTACAATAACCTGTGTACACACCCTCTTATAACTGGGGATGTGGCTGTGTTCAGAATTAACCAATCACATTCAAACTCAGGTTTACTAGAAGTCATTACACACCTGCCATCATTTAGAGTGACTCTGATTAATCCCAAATAAAGCTCAGCTGTTCTAGTAGGATTTTATTGATCTTTTCTTAGTTGCATCTCTGAGCAAAGGCCATGGTCCACAGAGAGCTTTCAAAGCATCAGAGAGATCTCATTGTTGAAAGACATAAGTCAGGAGACGAGTACAAAAGAATTTCCAAAGCATTAGATATACCATGGAACACAGTGAAGACAGTCATCAACAAGTGGAGAAAATATGGCACAACTGTGACTTTACCAAGAACTGGACGTCCCTTCAAAATTGATGAAAAGATGAAAAGAAAACTGGTCAGGGAGGCTTCGAAGAGGCCTACAGCAACATTAAAGGAACTGCAGGAATTTCTGGCAAGTACTGGCTGTGTGTTACATGTGACAAGTATCTCCTGTATTCTTCATATGAAGAATATGGGCTCATATGGGCTATGGGGTAGTGTGGCAAGACGGTCCCCCAAAAGCATGTGGGAAAATGTGTTATGGTCTGATGAAACCAAGGTAGAACTTTTTGGCCATAATTCCAAAAGGTATGTTTGGTGCAAAAACAACACTGCACATCACCCAAGGAGCACCATACCCACAGTGACGCATGGTGGTGGCAGCATCATGCTTTGGGGCTGTTTTACCGGGGCCTTAGTCAGGGTGGAGGGAATTATGAACAATTCCAAATACCAGGCAATTTTGGCACAAAGCCTTCAGCCGTCGGTTAGAAAGCTGAAGATGAAGAGGAAGTTCAACTTTCAGCATGACAACAACCCAAAGCACACATCCAAATCCACAATAGCATGGCTTCACCAGAAGAAGATTAATGTTTTGGAATGGCCCAGCCAGAGCCCAGACCTGAATCCAATTGAACATCTGTGAAGTGATCTGAAGAGGGCTGAGCACAGGCCATGTCCTCGCAATCTGACAGCTTTGGAGCACTTTTGCAAAGAAGAGTGGGCAAATATTGCCACGTCAAGATGTGCCATGCTAATACACTCCTACCCAAAAAGACTGACTGCTGTAATAAAATCAAAAGGTGCTTCAACATATTAGTCTATGGGTGTGCACACTTATGCAACCAGGTTATTTGAGGGTTTTTATTTTTCATTTTTCCCCCTGAAAAATTTCAATTTGTTTTTCAATAGAATTGTTCACATTATAGGTCACATTAAAGGTGGAAAAATTTCTGACATGATTTATCTTTGTCTCATTATTTTACATCATAAGAACCTGGCATGTTAACAGGGGTGTGTAGACTTTTTCTATCCACTGTAGTTATGGATATTATATTGCATTTCTGTCAATAGATCCTCAGAAATATTGCACACTGAACTTTTAACTAAATGTTTTGCCATGTTTTGTTGGGGCTGAACTTGGCCCTGGTGTCTGAACTGCAGTGCAACAGCGAATGTGTCACACACCTACACCTGATTTGTAAACACTCAGAAGGATTTTTTTATCTACAATGCGCCTCTCTGATTAACTACTGTGGAGTGAATGATAATATGATCGATCAATTGACCAACTGTTGAGCTGAGTCAGAGAGATCGTGATGCATATTACAGTTATTCAAGGTGGGTTAAAATCAAGGGCAAAGACATCTATGACATTTTTCCCTTTAAATTACCTCGCTCATTAAATACGTGGCCTTTGCTGTGCTATGTAGCGCTACTGCTTTTTTCCATGAAGCTTAATAAGCCTAATATTATATTTCATGAAAATGTTATAATTTATTTTTCTTTGATCTTTATTTCAGGCGAGGCAGACTGCCTCCACTACAAAAAAAAATGATCCAAGAAACGCTGAAATTATTGGCCAGATTAGAAAGGCTTGCCATAAACAGATTCAAAAGTGAGTAAATCACAACTAAAAAAACAGAAGTTGGGTGACAAAAGGAAGAAGGGCAGGGAACTAGAATTAAAGACGAGGAGCTGCTCTGTATGTTAACAATTTCTAATATATAAAAATAGTTGGGACAAGACAGCAGTGTTCGTTGTGGAAGCTACATGGCCTAGCACTCCCTTTATTTTCTAGATAATAAGCTGTAGACAAGTACACCATTATCTTTCCCATTACTGTTCAACTTGACAATTAATGTCCAGTAGTTTAACGGAGACCGACCCATTAACATGGCTAATGGCTATACAAGTCCACTGTGTGTTTGTGTGCGTTTGTGCGAGACTGACTGAATGACTGACGACGAGAGAGAGACAGACAAAGAAAGAGACAGAGCGAGAGGGAGACATGACGTGGTAAGCTAATTAGTTCAACACTATCACAGATGGCTAAGGGGTCACTGTTAAACCTTTATTCACTGCCATATTCCCCACGTCAATGCTAATTCTACAGGAGCTAGGTCATACGCGCCGCATGGCTTGCATAATAAATGCGCCTATAAGGCCTGGGGTAACAGCCAACCTGAGCCTTACCCGTGGAAAAATGGAAAACTGACCTTTTGTGTTGTTTTCCTACTCACACTGCTCAATCATCAGGTCCACAAGCTTTCTGCAAAGCCTGTTAGAGAACCATCGTTCCCCTGGGTGCAACGGGAGAGAAGGATGGAGTGAAAGCACAGGAGAGTGTGAGGAAAAATAGAAATGAAAATAGAAAAAAAAAAAGCAACGAGGGGGACAGTTAGAGGAAAAAAAAACTGGAGTGGAGCCATGGACTTGCCCAGACAGTAATACATCACATGAAAAAGAGGCCTTATTGATGACACAAAGTCAAGTGTTTCTTGCACATTTCTACAGGCACAGACACTTGTGCAGACACTTCATTACAACCAGAGAGCCCCATGTATGAGACATAAGTGCATTCGCAGGTAGAACCATACTAATTCTCATTGCAAGACAGAACATATCAAGTGTAGGTCAGTCCATCGCCACCCGACAAATGAGGAGCTACCCACACGTACTCAAACACACGTATCCAGTGAGTCACTGCTCCAAATGTGAGCTGAGAAGGCCCATGCTGGTCTCGAACTAAAACCCAGCAGCACTTGTATGTTGTCTGAAGCCCAGCATGGAAATACCAGTGTGGCTTCCCGGGGGTTTTGTTGTAAATCCAAGAAAAAAATAAATAAAAAAAGACATCTCCACTGGGGACAGCACTCTGTTTTAACACACTCACTGGCTTAGCTTATGGGCAAGGAAGTAATGAACAGACAAACAAAGTGAGAATGTTGTGAAAAGAAACAGAAATAAAATAGCACCAGAGCAGTGTTGATACTAGCATTTGTAGCAGTTTTTTAAGGTGAAAGCAGTCATTTAAAGAATGTATAATTCTTATACTAAAAAATTTAAATGAGAGGATTGATACCTCTACCATGTCTGTGCTAAATATGAAAGCTACTGCCAGCAGCTAGTTAGCTGCCACGACTAGCGTGGCTCCGTCAAAAGGTTAAAACCACAAATTCTAGACTTTTTTTGGCGAGGACCAGTGACTTGACCTGCTAGCTAACTAGCTCAAGAGGGCCTCCCGGAGGGCTTCAAGAGGTTGTTTTTTTTACATCCAAAGTATTTCTATAAAGTTTATTTATCCAAATATTTAGCCACACCAGGCCAGTAAAAAAGGTTAAGGGGTCTAGGCTTTAAATCAAAGGCTTACGGCAAGCATACCCCAAAAGTGTTTAATTAATTAATTAAATAAAAAATATGTCCCTGCTGTTGCTGTAGAAGCATTACTTAAAATCAACATATGATCACAAACACATACTCAATTTCACCAGGAAGAGGCTGTTGCCTTCACTGGCATCTGTCTCTGCTGGAATTTGTTTATGACTCCAACCAGTTGCTAAGGATCTGCGCAGATGTTAGGTTTCTAATTTCAAACATATTTGATATTTTAGAAAGGCCAAGATCAGTCTCCAATTAAATATGTGTGGTTAGGATCAAATCGGAAACTTCTCCCAGACAGATCATCTGAGTGGTGTAGTCACCATTTCCTCTTAAAATGCTGAGATGCTCGAAATCTGGTTTCGACCAGGTTTATAATCCTTCTGTGGTTTCTCAGCCTTACAGGTCACCATATCACTGAGTGTAGTTAGAAAGCATTTGATTAAAAGGTGTCTGATTCATTTATAACCTAAATATAATTAATTAAAACACTTCAGCTTTGGAAGAAACAAAGTTTAAACATATTACTTTGCATTTATTTTTAGTTTTCTGCAATGAATTCATAGTCAGATACTGCCGATTGCTGTTACCCTTGGTGAATTTACTTTTACTATGAATTTAAAGACATTACCTCTTATTTTGAATACTTGATCAGGAACTAAAAGTAAGTAAAGTCTGGTTTTGGTGGAAGTAAAACCAGAACGGTGGTAGCAAATACACTAAAAACAACAAAAGTATGGTTTTAATAGACATTTTCTTTTCCTTCTGCAACCACAGTGCAGACTAGTGGCAAACACAGTCACAAGCAGCTTATTCACAGACTGCATCATGCTGACATAACAACAGTATCGCTCCAGAGTTTGACATCAACATGTATACCCTGTGCGAGTGTATCAGTGTGAGTGCGAAGGCAGGTGTGTGTGTGTGTGTGTGTGTGTATCACATGTACACAAGGACAAATGCACAAAGTAAAACCTATTTTAGCCTACTTTCCAGGCTTCCCCCTTGAAAGGGACCGCTAATGATAAAAGAAAGCAGAGGGGAGGATAAAAGAGTGGCACATTTACAGGAGGCATTAGAGGGATGCATAAAAATCTGATATTATGGGACAGCCTGCTGCAGAGTCAGCTCAGCAGGGGATGACACAGAGATGTGCTATCTTAGGCAATCTTTGTGATATGGTAGGAGGAAAGGAGGCGCGGTGAGTCCTTGGTGCATTAGCGGTGCACTCAAAGACATACAGTATCAACCACACACGTACAGTATCACATAAACCACTACACACACGCACCGAGTCGGCTATTGCTACCAGCAGTCATTTGTGAAGGTTGCTGTATTTCAAATCAAAAGCACCTCAGTTATTTCTTTTGAGAATATCAATTGGTCTTTTGCAATCTCTGACACAAACATTCACATTAGTGCTGAAACGAGGTAACGTGAGGACATTAAGTGACGCTTTTGATAATTGATTAACCACGTAAGTCCTTTATCAAAAATGTAGTTGTTCCACTTTCTCAGATGTGTAGAAATGTGTTTGGACTGTTGGTCAGAAATAAACAAGCATCACTTTGAGCTCTGGGAACATGCAATGTTTCTGTTTTCATATTATGTTATAGGCCAAACAATTACAGAGAAAATAATCGTCCGACTAATCGATAATAACAACAATCATTAGTTGCAGCCTCAATCAAAAAAATAAGGGGAGCAGCACCGCAGAACTGGAAATTCAAGCTGTGCTAATGCATCCCATTGACCATCAACAGTTACAACCACTTCCAGGCAAAACAGAAGCGAGCAGGGTGGCAGGGAAGGAAGGAAAGGGAAGAAAAATGAGAGACGGAATGAACAAGGGAGAAACACCAATGGAGAGCTAGAAAAGAGCGAGACATTTGAGGCCAGAAACACGAGAATAGCAAGAGACCACAGAAAGAAAGCTGCAAATGTATTATTAACAAGCGTTCCCTGCTGATTGTGCTATCAACATGTGCAGAAACTCACACACACACAAACCAAGAGGCAGTGCTTGGGGCTCAGCAGGCTTGGATTATAAACAGGTTCTGATTAATGCAGAGGGGTTAAGACTTTGATACCCCCCACCATTCTCCTGCCCGTTTTGCTGTGAACATCCTCAGACAGTCCACACCAGTAGAAGCACACGAAAACATACTTAGTACAAATATCAATACACACACACACACACACACACACACACATTCACAGGAGATAAAGCCTTGTCTTTTGCATGGGCAGAAAGCTTAATGTAGTGGTCCGTACAAACCGAGTTGTGAAACATCAAACGGTCACACGCATGTGGTCTGCTTCTCCCGTCTCCCTAATCGACTCTTTGTCTGAGTCAATCCCTTCCTGAGCCAAAGAGCCTGAGCATGCTGAGTATTCCCCTCAGGGAAAGACAGGCATCCAGGAATCGAACAAATGAATCGGAGCGTCCAGTGATGAGCAAGTAGACGGCCGGGGTCAGCCTCCTCCAGTGGGCACTGATGGACAATCCCATACCTGTCCAACACCATTAAAGCCATCAAAGACGAGGCAGTGCGCTGTAGATGGGAAATTCCGACAGAAGCTACACTCAGTGGTAGTTTTAACTTTGAATAAACATTTACTCCAAATCAATATATTACTCATGTTGATTTATTCACCTTATTTTACACAAAATAGCCCTTACAAAATCCAATACAGATATTAATATGAGTTTCTGATGAAGGCCAGTATTGTGTCATCTGCGAACAAGTTTATTCCACCTTAATCAAATTTAAAGCGGAATATGTCAGAGTATAGTATATTATGAGAAACAATTTTGTTGTTCAAAAGTTGTTTTTCTTTGATTGCAGGCTGATGCTATATTACTATATTTGCTAGAGGTCAATAAAGTGTTTAGATTGTCTTTTATTGTGCAAATCTTTGTGTTGTCAAATCTGTATCTTAAAGTCACATTATTGCTGGCATTGGGTTACAATCTGACAAACAGCACTTCATTTGTTGTGTTTGCAACTCTAAAGCCTCTATAGGGAAAGTCAAAATAAAGTATTTGGGTTACACTTAACAAAACTACAATTTAAAACGTTCAATTAGATTGTCTTTCTATAGCCGTCAAGCATACCAGTAACAGTCGTTTACTTGTAAAGAAGTATTTGCTCATGTATTTTAGGTACTCACACGGTCAACATTAGTTTTGTCCCACTTTGCTCTTTTTAATGTTATTGAAAAAAACACAGAGTGCACATAATGTTGCACACTAGTTTGCTAAGATCCAATATCAGCCAATTGTTTCTGTCAGCAGCGTTCTCACCACACCGCCCTGGTCTCAGTGCAGAACAAGGTCTGTCAGCCTCTCTATATAGCTAGATGATGGAAGCTTAAATAATGTAAGCCTCTCTGTCACTATTTCCCGAAAATGTACTAAATCTGTTTACTTGGATTGATATTTTTTTGGTGTTAAAATTTGATTATTGCATTCTGGTTTGTTTTACTTAGGTATTTATCAACTCGAACACTATATTCCCATATTTTTGTGTCTATGTGACTAATTGGCACAACATTTTTTTGAAATTCAGGATTAAGCGAGTGCACTGTGGTCAGTAGCAGCAAAACAAGAATACAACATTGTCCTTGGCAATTGTGTCCCATCAAATTATGCCCATTAAAGTGCTTGTTTTTGCCACTGACAGGCTCAGATTGTTATTACAAGTGTCTGACAACATTATCAAAAATATCCCTACAGAGGTATACCTTTTTTTAAAGAGAAAGATCATTTTTGTTCATTCATAAAAAAGTCACTTTATCGCCATTGTCATAGCCACCAGACTCCATTAAATAAAAACTGTAATTCTACTTTGCAGAACACGAGAGTTGCTACCACTTCCTCGTTCGACTACTTTGTCTTGTGTTACTGTTTCACTTGGCTGTTTTTTTGTTTGTGTTATTGGCTTGGAGTGTGGATGTTTTAAAGGGTTATAAACACCAAAGTCACACAATATCACAAACTAACCAACCATGGCAGAAGCAGATCAGAGCTGTTAAAATTAAAATCAAGTCTATGGAGTCTGGTGGAGAGTAATATTGCGACAATTTCTGGTTCTGGTTAAACAAAATGATTTTACTCTTTAAAAAGAGCTCTATCTGTGTAGGAATCATTTCCTCAAAGTTTCAGACACCTGTAATAACAATGTGAGGCTCTAAGTGGAAAAAACAAGCACTTTATGGGGCGCAAGAATTATGTTGCTGCCCTGTCTCGCTGCAGCAGACAGCGCCCTCGCTAAACACAATTTTAAAAAAAAGTTGTCCCAATAAGTCACACAGACACAAAAGCATGGAAAAATAGGGACCAGGTTGAAAAATCCCTAAGTTACCATTTAAGAGGTGTAGTATATTTTAATTGGTAATGCCATAAGAGGAATAACTGTGTTAAGAGAAGGAGTATACACCGCAGGAGTCACCAACAAGATGAGTAAAAGAATAAGCAAAGAATTGAAAATTAAAAGGGAAAGCAAATGCAGAGATGAGGCAACAGACTTTTGAAGTGGCATATTAAACTGTCCCATTAGGGGGAAAAGGTTTCTGTAGTGGTTTTTCACCTTGAGGGGAACATGGGAAGCAGAATCAAGCATGACACTGAAATACATGTTTACATTCATTAGTGTGCCACTATTGTGCCCATTGAGACACAAAAGCATAGCCGTGTCCTGAAGAGTGTCGCTACAACCAGCCTCCTACAGGGATGAACTCTTTGAGCCATGTTATAAAACACTGCTTATCACTAATGAGAACAATGAAGAGTAATCATTAGGGCTTATTGGTATTCCATTCTCTCTTATAGTGGCTTACAGGGAAAAGTAAAATAACTTTTAGCATTGCTGAGAGAAACATGTACATAGAGTAAGTTGGGAAAACACATTCAAACTCAGATTTTATCGACCTGAAGGCAACTACTGTACAAACCACCTGCTGTTTGAGTTACTTTTTTTCTATCAATGTACATTTAACCACCATCCTCACAGCCTTGCTTACAAAACAGATGCTATATTTGTCCTACAACCTTAATTTCACACCCTGTTTCCCTCTTATTAGGGGCCCTTCTGGGGTTCCTAACCTCCTAATCACCATGGTAACGGGACAGACAGTGACACAGCCTCGGTCCCTCACCAGGTGTTGAGCTGATCACAGGGATAAAAAAATAGGATGAGGAGGGAAATGAGAGGAGAGAGGGAAGTGTGGAGAAAATATGAATTATCAATGGGTCGTGAGCAAATGGAAAATTATTATTTCATGGTGATTGTCTGATGTCTGATTCTGAATTGTAATAATAAATTATTAATTCTCTCAAAGGGATGAATATTTGATGATTGAAACCGAAAACGTCGTCGAGGCGATTTGAGAGAGGGAATATGGAGGAAGGTCACAGGTCACTCAGTCACAAACGAGGATGCAACATCTGTATTCATACCAGAAATCCATTTGAAGAACAGATTATTAAAATATTAATCTAAAATGAATATAAAACCAATCATGTAAAATGAACAGACACCTGCAATCAATCTAAAGAGAATTAAGCTAAAAACGACTTTAGTCAGACTGACTAACAAAAGAATTATTGGGGCAGAAAGAGTTTGAGTTTAGTAGACCGAACGAATAACCTTGAAAAGCAGCCCAGGCCATGTCATTGGGGTTTTTATTGCTAATTACAGACATCGCTGAGAGCAAAGCATAACTCAAAATGCCTCTGTGACACACATACATGCAAAAATGCATGCAGTAACACAATCCCCACCTCACACAGTACCCTCACGTGCTTTCCAAAAAATCTCGGAACACTGTTCTCTGATAATGGATGTTTCCTTTTACAGATGAAAATGTTCAAATCAGAAAGGGAGGCTTTTCTACAGATTAAAAGCCTTTTAGTGTTACTTCTGCTCGAGTTGCTTCAACAATCACATCTCTGCTGAGCAGATTGCCAGGTAACAGTGTGTGATATGGGGGAAAGAGAAGGTGTCAGGGGAGGGCTGAGGGATGCGAGGCAGACAAAGCACCAACAAGCCAATTCCTCACTCATGTTTTCCTCTGTCTTTATTGCCAGTAGAGCAAATTGGAGGGTGCTATATTGTTATTGAGAACAGAGGGAGACACACAGACAGGTTGGAGAAGATAAAGTAAGACAGATGAGAGGGAGAGAAAGAAAGAAAATAGAGAAAATAGACAAACTGTTTGTAACAGGCTGAAAAAGAAAGGGTGAAAAGAGGAGAAGAAGAAAGGGGGGAAAATTAAGTCAAAGACAAGGGGAGGTCACCAGACTGATGACCTGGGAAATATTTGGGCTATTTCAGGGTCAAGCCCTCGATAAAAAGTGACAAAAGCTCCCCTGAGATCAAGATCACAGTTGAGAGATGGAGCAGTGCCATGCTTCAAATATCATTCTGGCCAATGAGATATTAACATTTCAAGAGTGCTCTTTTTATTTTGTCTAATTTTTACATATTAACACTGCCAACACAAAACTAATGTCCTAAGACACTTTCATTCTACTCCACATTATATTAAAACTAATCTCTGAGACAGAAATGTTACTACCTCGCCAAACTAATCCAAAATACAAATCAACCCATAACTTCTTTACTCTGTATGTTCCTATATATTTGTTATTCGACGAGAAGATCCATGTCGTACACTTTTTATTAACTCCCTTTGTGGGATAACAGTTACACGTTTTTTGAAACTTTATCGTAACAAGTTTCAAGTTTCAACAAAGTCCAAACCACAACACCGACAGCATGCATTATTTGCAGGCTTTAGCACACAAAAGGACATTCAGCGGTGCAACACTTCAACAGAGCCTCACAGCTTATTAAGAGTAACATAAAGCGACATGATTTTGGAGAGCTGCTCAATAATTATTTGACTTCTGTGTGTTCTAGTTCGTCTCTGCACCTACGGTTTGCCGGGAAATATATTCTTTAATATTATCATTATCACGCCGGGACTGCGGGTCGTAGAGGTCCACTATTTTTATACCACAGCAATAAGTTTCTCCTCATCCACTGTGAGTGCTCCAAAACCACAGAGGAAGGCTTGCTATTAAGTCAATGTACAGTAGCTGGGACATGCTAATCAAGGAAACAAGTCTGAAAAAAATCCAGCTTTTTTGGAGCAATGACCGCCGGTCAGCCCTAGAAAATAGGACACTGCCGTACATGTTCAGAGTATATAAACAATAACAGGGCTATTTTGTGGCGCGTTTCGGGTGTTGCCAGAGTGTTTTTGGACTTAAGCAGGTAAACAAGATTCAATCTAATCATAACAACAAAGTTTTTTTTTGTCCTGCTGAGAGACACGTTTCACCTTGTAGAAAGTATAGGTAAAATGTAGGACATCGCTGAGGTCCCTCTAGCTACAGGTTACCCAAAAGATAAAATAAAAATATATAGGGATTTCATGAGGGAGCCTTGGCACTCTGGGAAAAGGACCATGGTTGAAATTATCCTTTATCCCATGTTGCTCCTTGGCTGGAGCCACATGTTGTCCACCATGTTTAACACAGAATGTTCCACATAAAATTGGCCACAGGATATTTCTTGTGCACAACGACCAAGGAGAGTAAGAGAGAGACAGAGATAAGGAACAGAGAGCATAAGTAAAACTGAAAAAGTAGTGAGAAGGACGAAAGAAAGAGAGGGAAAACCAAAAAGACAAGAGTTATAAAAGAAACAGAAAAAGGAGCAAAACAAGGAGAAATTACCGTGTAGGAGTAATCAGTGGCTAAAAGCTTCCCCCCGCTGACTTAAAGTGCTTTTGGGAAAAGGCCGAATAGCAGGAATAAAGGGATGTGAAAAATTAGTGGAGCAACACCGGGACCGTGTGACAGCCAAGGCTGAGAAAGCGGAGCGTTGCTGATGAAGAGAAGAGTGGAACGGGGAGGAGAGGTGGGGGGGATGAGTGAGTGATTGAAACAGAGTGAGAGGGTAAAAGTAAGGGAGAGAGAAAATGAGCTTCAAGAACTCCAAGGGGGCTTTCTGTCCATTTCTGCATCATTCTGTCCTATTAGTACTACTCTTCCGGCTGTCCAAACACCACTGAAGCCTAATAAAGCCTGAACTCAGTCACTTACACACACACGAACAAACACACACACGGTGAAGGCCTGAGATGGCTGAAAGGGGGGTCTTTACATGGGGCTTTTAAAAATGACCTCCAAACACTGTGGCCTCACGCTGCCAAGAGCCCGGAAACTTTAATGGAGGCCATTTGGGGGTTTTCGGTGATTTGGCAAACGGCCTATTTGGCGTCAGCTCCTCCATTTTCCACCCATTTTGAAGGGAATGGGCAAATAGAACTTGAAACAGCTTGGAAAGGTCTTGTGCGTGTGTGTGTGTGTTGTGGGAGGTGGGATGCTGTGTAGGTGCAGTCTAGTGTCCAGACAATTTTAGCATAAAGATGGAAATGCAGTTGAGTGTGTACTTCTGCTGGGATGCAGGTGGCTAAAACACCACTTTATAAACGCATGTGAACAAAAGGGGTTGAAGTGAAGTGCGGAATGTAGCTGAAGCATGAGAAACAATTACGCATTATCGCTGAAAATATCAGAAAGCAAGGCAGAGCACGATGATAGAAAGCAAGAGACTGAAAATTTAAAAGATGACAGTAAGGGGGCATAAAACAAAACAAATAAAAACAATGACTATGAGGGTTAAATGTTCTCAGTAGCACATCATAACCTTTCTAATTGCTGTATTAAATATTGAGACAACTTGCAGTATACATGGCCATGGGTGACATTAAAGTTTAACGTGGCAACAGAGTGCAGCTTTTCCCTTACTTGTAAAACTTTCTTTTTCATAACATTCACAACTTTAATGCTGGAGCAGGATGCAGGTGGTGGAGGAAGGGCTGGTCAAAGTGTGAGGGAGGAAGAGCGAGGAAAAGAAATGCAGACAGCAGAAAATGTTGATCTACCCTGTCTTCAACCTTTTGTCCCTCATAGTTTTTGCACTACACAAAATGTTGAGGTTCCATTTTTGAAAGATAGAAAACATAAAAACAAAAGACAAATGAAGGAGGAGTGAGGAGAGTTATGAAATTTAAAAAAACACATAAAAAGAGAAAATCCAAAGGGGAGTTGGGATACCTTTTACCATGCTACCTTCCTGAAACCGTGCACCTGCAGCCTAACACCAAAAACAAACCAGAACAAAGACAAATATGCAAACAGACAGACATGACTCAAGTTCCTACTTCTGCCAAGAGCAAAGGAGGATGCCTCAATGGATTCAGCGTTTTTTTTTCAACATCAACTAAATTATAGACATGAAAAGGAAGAGAAATGGAGCTGAGATTAAAAGCATGAGACCAGACGATGTGTTATTGCCTTTATTCCCCATGCAAAACTCCATCCCCAAATCAATTACTCTGAGGGGGATGGAGAAGAGCTTGAAAAGCAGGGAAAGTGAAGGAGCGCATATGGCCACAGCTTTAAGAATTATATTAGAGGAGCAGTATAAAAAAAGCCTCACTGTTTCTGTGTGTTATGTGCAACATATTTTTCCAAACAAGGCCAAACATTTTAATTAAAATTAAGACAGTGACACATTTTAATTTAACAATGGCAGAAGTTCGTTTTCAAAGGCTGAAAACATTACCTCTTTTAAAAAAAGGCAAGGTCAGTGTTGTTTGTCGACTAGAATAATTGTGATGTGATTTCTGAGGGCAAGTGAACCGGAACAGCAGGTTAAGGTTGAATCTAAATGCAGATGTACTCCAAACAACACTAAAGAATAGACAATGAGTCAGGTTGTCAGAATAGCAGGCTAACATTAACATATTATATTTCTAAATAAGAAATTAAGTTTCATCCACTATAACAGCTACAGTTTTTATACACAGTTGATTTTTTTGGTTAAAATGTCAATTTTGACAAGATACCCAAGACTGCAAGTCTTTTCTGAAGGCTGCATGAGGTATCTGGTCTGGGTTCTTAACTACAGCCCCAAATGGAAACTCTGCAGAGAAAACTGTGGAGACCACACAAATCCCATGATCGCAAACGTCATCACAAAAAGGTCAGGAAGGTGATACCGGCAATGATGTGAAACTATATATACATAAACCCCGCAGTCGCAGCATGGACACTGAAAATACCACGGATGCCACTGAGACTGTAAGAAGTATAATTGAGCCTTAAGGGTGCATACCGTGTGGGTTAAGTGTACTTCATATAAGCATTTTTTAGATGTGGGACATACTCAGTGATGTGTGAATATGCATAGAGACCACAAGTGTGGGAACACAGCTTCTTTTATAAGATAAGTGGGAGCCACCAAAAATATTGTAATGGGAACAGCAAAAGTTGTCAAATTTTCTATGGATCACAAATTCGCCTCACTTTATCACTGTACTGATTCTTTGTCAAGGCCTGAGGGAAAAAGACTAGGCTGAAAAGTGACATTGTTTTGGAGTTAGTTTGGAATTAATAAGTAAAGTAAGTCCTGACTTCTACCTTCTGGTGCTTTTTAAGCATGAACTGTGAGATTGGGTTTATCAAAAACATACATATGTGGATATATGTGGACCAATAAATCAACATAGACCTCAACTGGTCTCATTGTCTATGGCAATGAGTTGTAATCAACAAGAAAAAACTGCAACTTGTTTTCAACCAATAGGTATAATACAATGATACATTCAACTAGGTAAGATCAAAGGCCAGCATTAAACAAATAAATGCAGAGGAGAAGCACTGGACAAACAAACCAGGAACAACTACAGTAAGAATGTGAAAGGAGCCAGCGGCAAGGAGGAAATGTGGAGAAAGAGTATAAGTGTAGAATATTTGGCAGGAAAAATCCTGTTGTGAGATGAATAGTGCAGCGTTTTCCAGCCTCTGCTTTGATAAAACCATTCTGAACTAAGCTCCATTAAAATGTACTTCGTGAGCTGACATCAGGCTCTGACCACCCTGCAAATGTAGCTAGCTGTGTGGAGAAAGATACTGTGTATATACCCGTTGAATCACAGATGACTTTATAAACAGAAGGATAATACAATCCTTTACCGAGAAAAAAAAAACAACCCTGGACAAGTCTTACCCTTTGAGCCAGCCTGTAAAGATGTTTTTAATCCACTATCTAAGATTGTACATGTAGGATTCAGGATGTAGATTTCAGATCACTATTTACCATTTTCCAACCAGTCCTTTATTGTTTCAGAACCTCTGATCTAGACTTTCAACACTGCTTGGTAACACCCAAACACCACGATGAAGCAGATATTTCACTCCTTCAACTCAGGACAGGAAGTATGGAGGTAGAATTGTATCTTTATTACATGCGAGAAAATAAATGATCTGAGAGAAAAAAAAAGTTTAAGAGAAAAAGTTATCACACTGATAGCAAAAAAGCATTTCATGAGGGAAAAAAGAATATTTGAGAGAAAAGGTTTTCATACCAATAGCAAAAAATAATAACATTAGTGACTAAAAAAAGTTTTTGAGAGAAAGTATTTTCTCATCGAACATAAAAAAATATAAATTTGAATTTTTAAAAATAATTTCTGCGAAAAAAAATCTCTCTCAAAATACTTCTTAAATATATATTTTTTGCTATCAGTGTGAAAACATTTTCTATTAAAAAAAAGTGTTTCTCTCAAAACGCTTTTCTTTGCTCTCGATGAAATTTTTTGCTATCGTGTCAGGATTTTGCTTTCGCTGTGAAAGTTGTGTCATGGGCTGAGCCACGTTCCTATTGGCCAGTCGGGTGAGCATCGTCTTGTCTTGGGAGTCGAACTAAACCATTACACCATTGTTCGGTTCACCTAGAGAGAGAGAGACAGCTAGCTCAAATTGTGGCATCGGCAGCTACCAGTGGCAGCTTGAGATGCCGTGGCATCTGCCTCGGTTATCTGCGGCAGTTCCGGTGGCAATATAAAATGGCACAGGTTTTCCCTGAGGTGCCACGGCACCTTTCGCCGTGATATTTTTGGTGAAACCGACATGCCACAGATTCACCCAGGCACCTGTCGTTTTTTGTGTGGGATTCTCATCGAACTGTGGGACTTTCACAGCAAAAGCAAAATCCTGACAAAAAATCCTGGCACAAAACTTTCTCTCTGGAGCCTGCAGGAAACATAATATTCCTGTCTTGAAAAAAAGAGCTCCTTAATAAAAGCAAAATTGATGTTTTGCAAGGCATTTCTGCTTCTGTCAATTAACTTGTCCAAATGGCTATTTGTTTCAAATAGTCCTCCATGCAAAGATCCCATCGAGTCAAACAAGCCCCAATCAATTAAAGCCATGTAGGCAAAAAGGTTCAGACAATGACTGCTGGTGTGAGAATAACACATGAAACTCAACCAAGCGTAGGCAAAAGAGTTGACAAAGCAGCAATGTGGAAGTCAACTACACGTTGAGAGCAGTGAAAAAATATCCCTCTAAGCACTGTGAGAAATAGAGGCAATAAAGAGAGGAAGGCATTACTGAAATGTGTGCATCTCCTTCTTAGGGAAATATTCCCATGAATGGGCTTGATACGGTATTTTCTGGGCTTAAGGCTGTGTTTCAATACCATATAAACAGAGACCCTACAAATTGGTAACAAGAATTCTGGTAGAAACCATCCACTATTCAGAGACTATTATTTTTCATGGTGCCAGTACTTCAGGGGCTAAGCTGGAGACCAACTATTTAATGAAACCAAGCTGGCACGGACTGCCATTCTGCCAGACATTCCTCTCAGCTCTGTTCTGTTTGGCATATTGCAAATTTCAAGTCATTTTCCCGTCATTATACCAGTGGCACTTGATTTATTTCGTGCCAAGTGTGCTCTACTTTTTGCTTCCTCATACTTACAGTGGTGTATAGTAAGTCTCTATGAAGACCAACGGCAAACCACTTAGTTTAGTTTTCTCTTATACAGAACTTTTATAAAAACAAACAGGGACAGTAAAGGCGTTGGTATCAACCCACACCTTTCAGGCATCAGAATTGAGGGGGCTGAGGGGGCTGTGCCTGTAACTTTCTGAAACCGACAATTTGGCACACAGTGTCACTTCAGACAGCAATTGGCCAAGTGCACAGAGGTGAGACAGTCTGCTGGGTTTGAGCTTCTCTATCAAGCTCTGTCTGATTTTTACAATTCTTTTGGTCATTTTTTGCACGTCTAAATGAGGGCAACACCGTGAATGCCTCAGAAGACAGACCAAAAGTGTGTGCCTTAATGACACAATGGTAGAGAAGAGAAAGATTCCCATGTTAACGACTTAAATGCGTTCACATCATCAAGACAGTTGTATGATTACAGTGTCGGTCATAAGAGAATTGAAATAAGGTACATTGACTATGTAATACCATATCAATGAATTTGGGTTTAATTACATTGAATGACAGTCTAGTGGCTGATGTGTAGCATCCATATGTGTTTGGATTTCAGATACTTCAGTTATGTCCAAGTCGTATATATTTGAGCTTTCAGAAAAATCAGTTCCCTAGTCGTCTTTATGAAGTTTTTCTTCATGCCTTCAAGTGTGGCCATTCAGAACATGTCTAAACATGTTTGCCTTTTTACGTGGTAGGACGACACTTTGTACAAATGACTCAGCCTAAAGCATACCACAATGTGCAAAGGTTCCCCGGCAGGGTTGGGCAATTTTCTCTATTTTCATATCTTCTAATCGTTGCTATTTGATGGCCAGGGGTCAGTGTTACGTTGCAGCATATCAGTGAAATTCCAGCATGGAAGAAAAGGGCTTATTAGCTTTAAGAGAACCCACCAGAAATGTCTGTAAATCCCCAGTTAACAGTGTTTCCCACTGAATCACCATGTAACTCTGGCGCTGTGCACGGGAGAGGGGTGCAATCGATATTGTACAGCAGCTATGTACAGCTAATCTCGACAACCCAGCTGTATTCTAACGTTAATCAGTAACTTAACGTAAATCAGTGAATGGGAAACACTGCAGCGGGGTGCAGATACTAGAAACTTTATGTCATCTTAGTTCTAATAGTGAGTTAATTAAAATCGCCATTATATTACACATGGGAAAACCAATCGCTGATCATCCCTTCAATCGTTTAGCCAATCCAATTGCCAATCGGAACAAGCTTATTCTCCGGAAAGAAATTCTCATTTAAATTCTGGTGTTGGCCAGGGATGATTCAGCACTGATCTGCCCCCTAGAAAGTTCACAGGCAAGTATGTGAACAATGCAGGTTGCTTATCTGCATAAAGACACTGTTTAAAAAGTACTGCATACAGGGGCTCTAAGTTGACAGAATGTTTCTTTTTTCCATTACTAATAAAACAAGGAGAAATGCATGCACACTGTGTTAATCTTACAAACATTAAAAACATCTACTGAAGAATGCTACACTAGGGTGTATTTTCTATGTTATTCATACCAGAATAACACAACACAATGCAAATAAAGGGAGCTTCAGCCCCAAGAAATAACATCAATAGCTGAGCATTTGGCTTAAATAACCTCATCTACCACAGACATACAAAACATAACTCTACAATGATTTCTCCTTGCTTGGCAGAATGTAAAACCTAATTAACAATATTAGAACAATCAGGCTGATCTATGAAATGACATTTTCGCTTTCCGCACTGATGTGCCCCTAGCGATGGAAGCGTGGGATAAATGTGTTTTTCATGTGACAGTTTAAAGAGCTAAGAAGACTAGAGTTCAAGAGGCCACTTTTCCCCCCACACAGCATGAAACATACATTAGAAGTAGACTGTGGCTTCATCAATACGGTTTGTCCCTTCTGGGAAAGAGCGAGAGCCAAAGCTATCTGGCATCACACAACAGTTGGCAGCCAAACAGATGAAGAGAGCTTTCTGAAAATTTCAAAGAATTATTCAATGCGACAATTTATTTGTTTATGCTCGCTCTGTAATCATCTGTTGGGGCCAGAAAAGTCCATGTTATTAAAGAGATTTTCTGCAGCCATCACAGGTTTGGCATGCTAAAGAAGATACAGAGTGCTCACACGCATTTTGCATTAGAAACTTCAATACAATTTTGCAGGTCATTGTCTGGTAAAAAGCCATTTTGAGAAAACTAAATGTTGACAGGAGCAATAAATAGTGAACTGATGAATTCTTGGACAAAAACCAAATATAATTGATGAAAAGGTTTTCTATTCTTGCTCAGACCCTCGGAGAGAAATAAAAACATAGCAAAACACACCACAGTTCAGTTGGACAGATCAGACTTGCCAAAATGTAATCAAATCAAATTTTGCAAGTGACACACAAAAAAAAATCTCAAGCAGACATCATTGCTATTAGACATGGGCTAAATGGCTCATTGAAAAGACATTTTGGGTCCAAGCCAATGTAAGACCAATCGTGAGCTTTTAATGCATTCCTTTGTTTAATGTTTTGGATTTTCACACCAAACGTGTCCATTATTCCAGTCAGGTAGTGTGACTGAACTGGCAGACTCACCAATTAATCTAATTTCCTTTTGGATCCATCTAGCACTGGAAATGAACAAAGCCTTTGTACTTTTACAAGGCTTTCTGAGAGCTAAAGTCCATTAACACAGTAACGGTAAGACTGAACCACCTGGTCTTCCATATACTGATAGAGGACATGCTGCCAGAGGAAAAGAGACTGACAGACAAAAGTGAGGGCACCACATGCAGGTGTTTTTCTACCACCTTTAAGGAATGCATAACTAATTATACAGGGAACTGCCTAGACAATTTGGGTCTCTTCTTGACTTTCAGACTTGGACTCTCTGGACCGTCTAACCCTCAAGAGAGAGCAGCCACCTTTGTAATAAAACACTGCACTAAAAAGCAATGATGAAAGACAAAAATAAAGAAAGTGACAGACAGAAGAATAGCAAAGGGGAAAGGAATGGAATGTAAGAAGAAAAGAACGACTTAAAGCTCAAAAGCAAGAACTCTGTATTACGTTTTCTTTTTTTTTTTCATTGGTCTTGTCAATGCTGCCTTTCGATAGCCTCTCAATCTCATAATAAACGACTCTTCACAAACCCTACAAGCTCCATCACATCACTCCAACCTAAGTTAAACCATATGTAGGCAGCACACTTCAGCAAATGTTAACATTTCACTGGTTTAAAAACTCTAGTCGAACTCTAGTGACTTCTAAAAGCAATAATTTCAATCTGTATTAAAAAAGACGGAACCACCGAATGCAACACTTGAAGTAGCTACAGCCTCATCATTCGAGTCACACATCCCTGTGCTCTGCTGATGCTGTTTCAACCCAGCCTGAGCCCCATGTTGAGGGTTTAATTTCACTTTTACTGCGTTGCTGGCCACAGACCTGGGTCCCACAGTATTAATGAACTTAGCCAATATAAACGCAATCATGCCTGAGGAGCAATTACAAATCTAATTGAGCATCTAAACAGAATATTAAATTGGCGTTAAACCAGGCCTCTAATTTAAAAGACACTTAAAAAGTCAAATCCTTGCCCATAAAATAAACACTATATTACCAGAGGGTCGTGATGAGCTGGATAGTTTTCTTTTTTCTTTCTCAGAAGAGCACAAACAATCAGCTCCAATGGGCTATAAAGATACAGTGACAACTTGCGGCACAAGAAACATTTTTCCCGATGTGTCTATCTTACTCTCCCTGCCAGAAATGTTTGATAGCGCTGCAAGTTGATGCTGAGGCTAAATCTGATAAATGTTTCTCCAATACGATTTTTGAAAGGAAACGACAAAATACTCAAGGCCATGGTTTTTTTTTTAAAAGCACAATAACAAGTGTGGAATAACCTGCAGCCGACACTTCATGGTAAATTTAGTATAATGTACATTTCCACAGCACTAATTACATCAGTAAAACGACATGTCATAATCACCATACTGCTACCTTGAGTTTCTCTTTTTTCACAAAAAAGTAATACGTCACTAAAAGCGAAACCATTAAAGGAAAGGCTGTTGGACTAAATGTGAAAATTCTGGAGGGAAGTTTTGAGTTTCTTTATTGGTAGCCTAACATTTTTCAGGGAAAAAGGAGGAGTGGAACGCCTGACATGACTCTTTCTTTACTGATAGAAGTAGGGGTTATAGAAGAAGACATACTTCTCTCTGCCACAGAGGTAAATAAAAGCCACAATTTCAGAATTTATTGTATAAGCGACATCTGAATTGATAACCCTTATTATCCATCAGTGCCTTCCAAATGAGTTAATGTTTGCAAACCTGTTTGATGTTATGGAAATATCATGGTCTCAGTCAATTAATGTTCGTCACCATGGTTAAAATAACCACAGAGTTACGGAACAATTTTGGCCATTAAGCGACACCAACGGTGACTGTCGGTAGGGAGCAAAAAGCAAAAAGAGGTCCTGTCAAAGTCAAACTTTTTGTTGACCCATCCATCCACCTCCCTCTCTTACTCTTACTTGCCCCATAATAATGTCACATTATTTCCTCTTTTGCTACTGACAGACAAGAGGCATAATGCCTACAGTAGCTAGAATGTCTGTGTCACTTAGACAAAAAACAAATGTTGGAATTTGTTAAAACAACAGTGTCCTTGCATTTTGACTACTGTAATGTTCTGTTTCCTTGTTTGAGACAAGAAGCCATAGAACATCTACAATGGATTCAAAATTCTGCAGCACGATTACTAACAAAAACTCCGCAGTGGTCCCACATTAATCTAGTGCTGGCTTTCATACACCGGCTTCCCGTTAAACTCAGTATTGAATTGAAAACCATTGTAACTGCTTTTAAAGCACTACACAATATGGCTCCACCACAGTGAGTTATGCTCTAACGTAGTGCTGAGACCAGTGGCGGCAGTGGTTTAAAAGCTTGACCTTAACAATGATGTTGTACTAAAGGTTGACTGTATTCAAAAAACATAATGCGTTTAAGCGTTCTACAGAGAGCAAGTAAAGTTTGTTGATGCCTCTTTAGCTATGTCGCACCCCTGATGAGCAATGTGGATACCAGCTGGCACTGTGTGGACACACAGTAAGCGTAAAGTTCAAGCCAAATGATGTGGGAGCCAAAGACAATTAGCTTGCCTGGCTAGTAGTTTGGAAGCCTCGACATTAGAAAGAGCTACACAAAGTTATACAAACTAACTTTCAGTCCTGAATCACCTTTCTTTGATTGCAATTAGTCAAAACCCTAAAAGATGAGGTAAATCTGAATTAAAAGTTTGCAACAATATAAAAACTCTTCTTGAAAATGTGACAAAGCCAAACAAACAGGTTTGTCTTCTAACACCTGGCCCCTAGTCGTATATATCTCACTGTCAACAAACACAGAAAAGGTGAGTGATGAGATGAAGAAAAGAAAAGCTCAGATAATTCAAAGAGTTTTTTGTAGTGTTGGCTTCTGTCTCAACGGTGAGAGCCGCGGCTTGCCGAGGACAGCTTGGTTTCCTGTCTTAGGGCAATAGCAAGAGAAGAAGGGCAGAGGAGAGCAAAAGGGAGCAGAGGAGCTGAGGAGAGCGACACACAGCGTCAAACCCCTAAAAGAGCCCTGGGGGAAGGTTAGCCCTCCTCTCAGTGCCTGTCTCCTCTACATCTTCCCCACATTTCTACAACTTTGAGCAGCAATTAGCCAGCCGCCAGGCTCTTTACCTTATCCTCTATGAATAATAACAGAAAGCATTGTTACTGCATCCCTCACAAACCTTGATGTAATCTCACTTGCATTCAATGCCTGGAATGGCCTTTAACTTGAGGTGCACAGGCAAACACAAAAAATGCACAAACATGAACATGAAGAGGACGGGAAGATACCTGAACCAGCAGGGCTGAGGAGTGACACTAAATAGGTTGCCTGGCTGTGTAGAGCCAAGCCAGCCTGAGGGTAAGCACTGATTTACCGCCTCTTGCAAAGAACAAATAAATCAACCATCACACTGAGCCAGACACAGACCTCAAGAGATGCCTCAATACTGCTGTCTATCGATCTCCATATGTGTGTGTGTGTGTGTGTGTGTGTGTGTGTGTGTGTGTGTGTGTGTGTGTGTGTGTGTTTGTGTTTGTGAGGGAGAGAGCGTTATTTATGTCGCCATTTATTCATTTGTTGGCAAGAGGTACTTTATCTAGCCTGGGTTTGAAAAAGTTAATGCGCTTACTTTTAAATTAAAGACCCACTTAGGTAAGGTTGCAGGGCAAACAAGTGTGGTAGAGGAGGAAGAGGAGGAGAGAGGAGGGGGAGGAGGGCAGTTCAGTTGAGAAGGCCAGCAACCCTTGCTGACGAGAAGGATATTGAATTTCAATTAGCACACACCTGCATTTACATACAGCCTACATGGCGATGCTTGGGTAAGCAATTTAACACTCCAATTCAAACAGCTGCTCTGTGTCATTTACATAAATTAATAGAGCAAATTAAAATTCTATTGAAGTTTTTTTTCACTCTTTCCTGCACAGATTTTCCTCCCTCTTCCTTTAAAAGTAAGTAGAAATATCAGCAAGAGGTCAGGACAACAAGTTGGCCGATCCAATTTGTGCCTCCCAGGAGAAATTAGGTCTCCGCCTGTTTTGACTAAATATAAACAGCAGGAAGCTGACAGTTCCACTCACAGTGTTACCGCACAACCTCCACCTCTGTCAGTGGCACATTTGATTCATCCAAGCAGCCGAAAGCTATCAAGATCTGCCAGAGTCGGAGTCTGAAACCAAACACACTCAAACCACTACATCAGGGCCAAGCTCCTATAGCCTCAATGCACTCGCTGTGAGGAGTTTCAAATAATCTGAACCAGCATCCAGCAAGAACATACCAAAACATTCAATCTACGTACACCGGGATCAAACCAGCTCCCACATGCTCATATTTGGATCTGAACTTTGAATGAGGGTGTCTAATTACTGATACTTTAATGATATGCACTTTGGTGCAGTAAAATCGTTCTCCAGCAAGAAGAAAAGGAGTCTGGCGTTTTGAGGTCAGTAACACATACTGTCAGCCGTGCCAAGCCAACATGTCTCGAGCACCCACAGATTCAGTGAGCCAGCTGGAGAAAGTCAAAAGAAAATTGGAAAGCAAATTCTCACTCAAAAATAACTGTGTAAAAATTGTACAAATTTTATTTTTTGTGGGAAATGGTTTTAATAAAGCTTATAGTGTGAACAATGACTTTTTTCAACAAAAACACCTTTAATTGGCTACAAATTATTCATATAATAACACCAATATTTTTACTTCTCTGCTATGTACTAAATATGTCAATAACGGTTCTATTTTAACTGTTCTACTTTATTTCTTCTCATCATTTCTAACAGAAAAAGAGGCTGCGGCATCCCTGCTGCACTCTGCTCAAGTCAGAAAAGAATACCCTGTAGGAAATCAGACTCAGATGACATGAAGAAACACACAAAGGCTTCCCCTAGTTCACTCCACAAAGGCATGAGTTTCAGGCTAGGTAAATGAAAAGAAAGCAGTCTTCATCTAATGAATGCATAAACAAATATAATGTCAACGTACCAAAGTTATTATAGTTTGTCATTTTTCATTTATTTTAAAATTTTTCGTTTATTTTTATTTCGTATTGACTTGTCAAGTTCAGTTTTAATTAGTTTTTAAAGTAATTTTGCTGGTGTAGTTAAGTTTACATTTTTTGCAAATGCCTAGTTTTTATTATTTTCAGTGTTAATATACTTTTTTGTAATATGGGGTAGCCTTGCCCTACGATATGTCAGAGGCGAGATTCAAAAAGAATTTTGTAATAAAAACTCATACAATCATACAGTTTAAAAATTCATCAATTTACTTGATGAACAAGCATCCACAAAAGACGAATATAAAACAAGTGTTAGCTGCCTGGACTGGGGTTAGCTTCCATTTCAGAGGAGGGAGGCTTGGTATTTGTGGGCTTTTCAAATGGACTTTCAAATTCTTGGGATTTTTCCCCTTGAGAAATGTTCCACATATTTCATCACTTTCCACTGCAAGGCACTTGCTCTTATTGAGACACAGTCATATTCAAATAATCCCAAATGGGGCTCGCTTTCTCCCAACTTTCACAGCCATGATGTCAGGCGAAGGGAGGGGACTAAACCTAGCACGACTAAGAAACTGGAAGAGAGATTTCATATCCACCCAAAATACTAGGTCTTTGTATGCCCTATGAAATAAAATGGCAAAGATAAAAACTAAAGGTATTTAATCTAAAATTTTACATTATTGGTTAAATTTAGTTTTGTAAACAGACCTGTCATTGTAGTCATTTTTTTGTAATGCCTCATTTTTTATTTCAGTTATCACCTAGTTTTCATTATTTTGTTCGATTTTGTTAACCATAATAACCTTGCTACGTGCATTTAATAATTTAATAATAAATAATAATTATATATAATTATATTATCTCATTATGTTAATGTATTTTTTTATTTTCTGTCTCTTTTGTGTAATGTTTGTAATGTAACTAAGACATTTTTACCCTTAAAATAAACTTACTTATATTACTTATAAATAGGACAAAGAACAGGACAAAGCCTTCCAACCTGCAAAATATTTAGTGTTTTTGGCCTACAATATCCCGCAACCCTGTACGCAGGATAAGCGGATGGATGGATGGATGGATGGATGGATGGATGGATGGATGGATGGATGGATGGATGGATGGATGGATGGATGGATGGATGGATGGATGGATGGATGGATGGATGGATGGATGGATGGCCTACAATATTAGCTATTGGAAGAAGATCACTTTGATCAGTTTGTTGCCCTCAGAATCTGCACTCATGAAAACCTGGAAAAAAATATTTATTTTATGGCACCAAGAATTTTTGCTTTTTAAAAGTATAACAGAAATATTGTTCTATGATTATTTTTCATATATTCGTCTTCAATTGAAAGTGCTTCAACAACAAAGTCTGAGATGCGTAACTTCTGCATTTCTTCTCCCTCTGCAAAGTTCAGGATGTTCTAGAAAAATCTACAGATGACAAGAGTGAAAATAGGAGGTTTGACACACTGTGCATGTCACACACAAAAATGTACACGTGTACACGCATATGAGGCAAAGCAGCAAAGCAGATCCTACAAAATCACAGTCTCGTCTGCAGTTCTCACCTCATGGCAGAGGGCTTATCCTCAGATCTCATGAAAAGAGGACAATGTTCAGTTTCAGCCTCGAAAATGACTGTCAGACATGTTTAGGTCTGTGGTCAGCTCTGGAGAAGAGTCTGGCTTTCATTGGACCTTAAATGGCCTTGACAAATAGCAATACGGCTGTTACAGCTTTTAACTGAGCAAACATTAAAATATGTTAGTGACATGTCCCAAACTGCACAGAAATCCGGGAGTGAAGAAAAGTTATGTTTCTGGAGACGTCTCCCCCTGGTGGTGTCTCAAGGTATATAAACTGATGATTTCTGCAGCTGCAGATCCAGGCCAGACTAGCATGAATGCCTGAGCACCTTCTCAGAAAATCTGAAAAGAATGCAGTGGGGAGCTTGTTACACACAACTGTTTCAGCTCTGTCTAATTTGTCCCTTCTCCATTCCCCGTCCCCCACATCTCTCTCTGGTTCCTTCCTCCATTGTCCCACCCTCCTGAGCTCCCTTTCTTCCTCCATCTATTAGAAGCATTACTGAACTGTGACTGAGTCATTTCAATATCGCCTCAGGATGCAACGCACAGTGCTTAATTAGCTTGTTAAAAAGGGAGGGAATCATAGAAATTTATTTTCTCTCTCTCCAGCACCCCCACAGTGTTACCAGGTGTGGGCCTGCAAGGTGGTATCGAGGTGTTATAATCTCAGGAGGAAGAGAGGCCAGGTTATGGGTGGACGCACCCACTGCAGGCATCTGCTTGCCATCATTTAGACCCTGGCTCACATTAACAAACACACACACACTACTCAATCACATAACAAGGTAGTCCAATGGGGACAGCTCCATTCTTCAGAGGCCAAATTAACCAGAGTCATTAGTCTTGCTTTGTTGCTTAATTGGTCTGGCGGAGGCACAAGGCCCGTTGTCCATTCTGACTGAGTACTCAGCCCCTGAACACAGCCCACTCCAGAGTTTGCTACACAAGAGTGCATTTAAGATTAATTTAAAATGCACAAGTACACAACTGCATACACAGGTGTGTCCTCTCCTCCCTGCACCCAAGATTACTAAAGAACTGCAGGTATAACTCTTACAGTACGTAGCTCAATGTAGATAGGCAAGAGTGCAATTAACCTCACCTACAGCAGTATTTGGTTAACATATATACTGTGTGGCCTGGTGTTTATTGTAGCAGTCTGGTGAGTAAAGTTTAAGTTGAACAAGAAGGTACAGAGACATATGTAGGCTAAAAGCGCCACAGACTATGCTGCAGCACGACCTGCCAGTAAAAAGAGTGGAGTAACATCACCTTACACAAAGCTGTTTCAACTAAGAGCCAATTTAGTTATATCATTGTATATATTATATTGTATTGTATATCATTGTGTATTGTAGTTTACCACCAATCAGATTGTGATGCATGCTGTCTTTTTTTTTAACAGTGTACTCCTGGTTGAACATGGGAAAAGTTAGTACTAAGTATTCGATCGGCAATGGTTGAAAATTCAAAATTTAATGTCCATAAGAGCAACAGGCCATGCCTTGTACTCCAGCAGGGCGTGGGGAGTTTGTAAAATGTGTCACTCTGATCTATTGCAAGTCCAAGCCGTGCTGAACGGATACTCATGACACCCAACAATATGATAAGCAATGTGGAAGCATATTTAACATATTTAATTCCATACCATTAGATGGAGAAATCGTAATAAAGTTGAGCTTTAAAATCCACCTGCCTGCCGTAACATTAGCATGACAAGCAATGTGATGTCAACTGTTCGCATATCAGCAGAGACGAGATGAATTAACAGAACATCAATTCCAAATTTTACTATTCGGTTACATGGGTTGCTTTTGAATTGATTTGAATTATTTAAATGTACGTTCTCATTTGTTGAAACTAGTAGATTTTTTTTTAAATGACAGCTCTAATTATGTGAGTAATGAGATTTGCCATTAAAATACAACCTTTGCTGTGTCAATCCCTGCAGGAAATAAACTGCAGACCCTGCAACCAAAGATGTCCCAAATTAGCTTTAAAGCTGACATGTTAACCAGTTTTTATTTCCTGGCACAGATTTGAAGTTCTTCTTGTGGGTGTCAGGTGATTGACAATAAGCATGACAAAATATATAATACCCACACTGACAAGAAAACACTCATCCTGGGCAACAATTTTGGAAACCAAAACAAATTAAGGCTTCATATTTACTGTGATGGATTACGTGGCTAAAGCAATTTTCAGGTCTGTGTTAATTGTATTTGTACTGTATAAGACTGAATGGCAGTAAATAAGCACTTGATGAACCAGCAGTCTCCAGGGTAGACAAGAGTACACTTCTGTACACAAGAACACGAGCATAAGTAGATGGTGAGACGGAAAAGTTTGGAAAGTAGCACCCTAAAGAAAAAGTTCCGTATCCAATGTGCCAGTCCAAATTCCAGGAAAATTTAGCACTCAAATTCTTTCTGAATGCCACTGGACTTTACTTTGTTGTTGTTTTTATGCCACTATTTTCAAGCAGCATCGCAGCAGAAAACAACCAACCTGAATGATTTCAGTGCAGTGAAAGATGAAAGGCCGGAATCAGCATAACAGCCAATCAAATCCTCCAAGATATTGAATAACAGGAAAAATGCTTAATGTGAGTCAGTATACCACTGTACATAACATGACTAACAAAGCCATAACCCAACATGCAAATACTTTGTGTTTTTCTATGTTAAAATTTAAAGTTTGACTCATTCTAGTCGGTCCATACTGTGGGTAAATTTGCTTTTAATGGTAGCTGACAGTGCCACAGTGCAGTAGAGTAACGCACAACAGCATGCAATCACAAAGCAGATAGCGGGCACAAGCACACACACTAGTAGCCTTCATCTATAAACTGCCACACTGCATTGTTGTCGGCTCCCCCAGCATGTAAGCCAGGTCACCAAGAATCTTAACTCATCTATTATATTGCACTACATATTAGGAGCTAGAGTAAAGACCCATGGAGACAGAGCTATCAGCTGTAAGTAGAGTCAAACCTCTGTTCTAAGCACCACATTGATATTGCACAGGTAATTGGAGCTCCAGTGTCACTACTTCGTCTAAGGGACTTACATAAACAAGTACAGAGAAGATATTCCATTTATCTTACCTTGTGTCGAAGCAGGACACATCATTATACACAGAACAGTAAGTGCAGTGGTCTAACTAGGCTTGTATATTTGTGAAATGGATGGAGCTGTAGCATGACTTTCTCCAGAAAGAATCACAGCTCTCGTGAGAGCAGAGGAAAGAGAGGAGAAATCAAAAACTGAGCTAAAATGAGCTAAGTCTTTTAAAGCTGAAAAAGAGTGTTTGGAGCATTTCTTGATTTCCACTTCTTCCAACGAACCATTTTACATTTTCACACAACCCTTCCGATCAGGTTCTTCTTTTAACTCCTAATTCGGTGGCGCAAAATGGCTACAGTTAGGGAAAGCCACTTGAGTGTCAGCGTTATTGTGGCCCTGAATTTCAGGCTTTCAGTATAGCGCAGCTTCAACAGAAAGCGCTGGTTGACAATGAATTTTGGACAAAGGTGAGAGGGCAACAATAGCACCCGGGTTAGGTTAGGGCGCAACAATAGTGCCAACAAGAATACATGGTGCATGATAATTTCATTGTTGTGGCAAGTCTGCACACTAGAGGGTGAGTTTTCTCTGGGTGCCTGAAGCTTGTCACCGTCCAGTAAATGTCCCCCGGAGGGCCACAGCAGGGGGTCCAAAAGTGTCCAGCTGCAGACAGTTTAAGGCCAATGCAGAAAATCCAGTCCAAGTCTTGCCTGAGGACTAGCAGAGGTCATTCCTTTCATGAGTATGTCACCATTTTCAAACATCTCAGGAAGCAAAAAAATGCCATATATACAAAATGATGGATACAGTAATTATAGCACAGTAAGGATACACAATCATTCAATAATTTTCAATATGCTAAGATTTATGTGCCATTTGAATGACAAACTCAAGGGTAATGTATGAACTAATTTTGCCCCACGCTTTCAGGGACAGGCAGGTGCACCCAGTTCACACAAGACATAGATATCAGAGATTAGACATCACACTTCATAACTGCTGCAAGAGAAGCTCATGTAGTTGAAAGCGTACACTTAATGTATACTTAAGTATACCGCTCATCCTATTTTCCTCAGTGTTTTTTTCAGATTGTGTTTGAACGTGAGACTAAATGTGCGTCAGTGTTCACCTCTCCAGATAGGTCTCGGTGTGAATGATTTGATCCCTATCCAAACTTTCAAGTCATACATTCATATTTGCTACAACAATTGCTCTAGTGTTCGGTATAACTCACACGCACAAATCCAGGTGCCGCATTGTTGCCCAACCTTGACACCTACTGAAAGCCTGACCGTTCTAGCAGAGGATCCACTTTGATTAGTGTTATATACATTTCATTCATTTTTATGATGTCTTGAGTCGGAGCTTGTCCTAATCAATTGTACACATTTCACTTATTGTTGTCATGATATGGGCGCTTTGAAATCTGTTAATACTATAAGTGATTGTAAAGATGAGTTCAGTGAAGCAAGTCTGTACACATTTCATAACAGGACTGCACAAATAACTAAACTGGTATTTGAACCATACACGGACACAGCAGTTAAATCTTTCCAATATCATATTCACTGTTTGCCATGGGAATTTAGAATTTGAGTTTGAAAGGTCGTTCTCTAGGCAGAACTATGAACTATTCACCACAATTCCTGAGCCAGCATTTTTCCTGGCAATCGTATCAAAAACTTTTCTTCCGTTGTATAAACAGCAGAGCTTTGCTGATCTGTACCTTTTGGAGATGGGACTCCCTCCTCAGAGACCCCAGCCCCAGTTTTTCTGCATACCTCACCCGCTTTCACTCACACACACATTTACACAATACAAACAAAAGACAGCCTGTGTCTATCCCACTGGTCTGGAAAAGGGTCACGGAGGTCAGACTTCGTGAGCCAGACTACTCCCAGACACTACGGTTGCGCTCAGTGTCACTCCACCTCACACCGTGTCAGCATGAAGTGACAGAGCAGACAAGACAGCCCCCCTTCCCTTCCTCCTCCTTCTCCGACTTGCTCTCGCTCTTGTTCCTACAGTAATTCCCTATTGGTCCGACAGGCATGGGATGCTGAGTGTGAGCATGGATGAAAGGGGGAGCAGGGGCCAGCGGGATGACAATGGATGGGGGCAGGAGGCCAAGGAAATGGGGAGACTCACCCGCTGGCCTGAGTTCCTGTGATGTCTGATCAGAGACATTTTAGATCTGTTCCTAGCGCCCGCAACCGACCTAAAGTGCCAAAGATCCCTGTAAGGGTTAAAGGTGAGTCCCTCTGCAAGCCCATGTTGACCAGCATTCATTTAAGAATATGAAAGTTACACAGGTTCATGAAAAAGCAGGAGAAAATAACAAAAAAAAAATCTATGCTTTCATGCGTATTAAAACATAATTGTATGTTTGCAAATTCTCCTACAAGCACGCAGAATAAAAGCCAGACCATAAATAAAAGACTAATCCTTTCCCGTCCCTCGGCTTTGTCTGCGATGACCCAGAGAGGTGTCAAAAGAGCAGAAAGGCCATCAAACACGCCCACTGAGAAAGCTGACATGGCCCAGTAACCGTGACCCGAGCCTCGGGACTATGAGACTGGTCAGAGGGAGGTCGAAGGGGGACAGAGATGCCTTGGAAGATAAGGTAAGTTGAACACAAGGAGAAAGAAGAAGAGAGATAGAAGAAAGAAAGACAAAAGACAGGCCACAAAATGAATAGCGATGTACTGATACATCCTACTCTAACAGGGACAGACTGTGTCTACCTGGCTGTGGTCTTTGCAAGTGTGAAGACATTTACGGGCTGCTTGAGAGATAAAATCAGAGTCATAACTATGAATAACAGTACATCACTCCCCATTATTACTACTTCCTCCTTATAAAAATGAATGCAGGAGGGTGACCACCTCTTTAAGGAAGAAGAGATGGAGATTATGGCAATTTGAAGGCCAGAGGAAAGGAAGAAAGGAAGGGGGGAAACAGGGAGGAAGGGAGATAATGCTGGATGGAGACAGCAGGAAGACAGAAAGGGCAAAAGACAGAACAGAGAGCGGATTAAAGGAGTGTCACGGGCCTGAGAGTTCACCATGCATCTCGACCCAATATCCTCTGCTCTCACCAAAGATAATAGAAGGAAAGCAAGGGAAACCACGGGAGGGAATGGAAAGACACGAACACAACAAGCAGATGTGTCGTCTGGCCCGCGCTTAAATTAATCCTCCTCCCTAACCCCGCTTTCTTCCTTTTATCACTCAGAACAAAGGGACCTGCTTGTGCTTCAGGTCCAGACAACAGAGGTGGCTGGATGGTGCATTCACGTCCTTGCTGAGAGCCGAGACTAGGAAGGGTGGGGGAAATAGGGGATTTGGGGAGACGGGTGGGAGATGTGGGTGAGTATGTGCCTACGTGCCAGGTCAGCCAGGGTCTTATGGCAGAGAGAGAGAGTTGGTGAAGGTTGGGGTTTTGGGGAAGCTGGCTGGGCTCAGGAAACACAGAGAAGAGAATCAAACACTGTCTCTCATGCAGTACCAGAAAATGTAATCACCGCTGGTGAGTAAGTTCCACACAGTGATCTGTGATTCATTCATTCAAGCAATATTTTCTTTTTTCAAAACCTTTCTTTGAAAATTAGAAATGTTTTTTTTCTAAAAACCCTTTTTGTTCATTTAACAAAAGAGAAGAACATTTGAAACACAGAAGAGATAAATAATATCAAAATGCCAGCTGCCATACAAGAACTCTGTCAAAGTAAAACAGTACCAAATTGGCAAATTGGCAAGTACTGATTTAAATTAGGAAATATCTAGATGTACGATCTAAGATTATACGGTTTAAAGAAGACCATTCAGTGTGAGCCTTTGGTATTTGACAGTTCAACGCCAGCGACAAATTCAGTACACAAAAAGTACTGCCATTTAATGAAGAGTTGCAGTTGTACTCTGGGAGGAAATTAATCCTCCAAATACAGAATCAAGGTATACAATGTTTTTTGAAATGCTGCTGCAACAGAACTGAAAGAAGGAAGAATGATGGTTGAGTGACCTCATGCAGACAGGCTAAATAACATCTCATCAGACAAAAATGTCTAGATATCAGATAACTGATATCTAGACAAAACAAGGTCGGAAACAATGACTATTTAAACGAGAGTGGTACAATAGTGTGCCTGTTTGTGTGTGTATGTACTTCTTTCATCCACGTTGGATGTCTTCTTCTCAATCTGCCTTTAATGGACATCATGAGGCCTCACAACATGAAACCATCTTTTTTTGCCCCTCACTGCCGTCTGAACAACCACGACATAGGAATCTTGTAACAGATAGCTAGTCTTGATTGGTCCCTGTGAGACACGTATGGTAAACCCCTTCCTGGAGGCAACTGGCCCAAACCCCTTCACAGGATTAGGGTTTGACCTGCAGAAAGGCAGCAGATGAGCAGGGATGGACACACACTGAGCTGGAAAGCCACAGGAGTCTAGGCAACAGAACATCTAAGCCTTGAAAGAGGCCACAACACAAGCCAGCATATCTGTGTCTGTGCATGTGTCCAATTACTAAACAGCGTTTTTCTCCTGTTTCTAAGGACGTGGCCTTTTTGGGGCATTTTATGCCTTTATTACAGAGTCGAGAGTCGAGAAATGACCGGAAATGAGCGGATAGGGAAAGACATGCAACAAACGTCCTCGGCCGGACTTGAATCAGGGATGTTGCTGTTTACCGTCCTAGGTTTAAGTATGGCGTTAGTAGTCGTTTTTGGCTATTAGTGCTTAGAAATTTTCATCCATCCTTTTTGTCACAAGTCAAAGCTTGACCAAGACTTGAGGACCCAACAGGAAATTAATACTATTCCTGGAAGAAAACCTTCCAGAAAAGCATGTCTAAAGTGGATCTTACATGCCGTGGTTATGTTAAGTTTTTATATTCTAAATTTTAAGGCAGTTTATTGCATATTGTGTCAATAAAACATCAAAACAAAACTGTAATGTTCAATGATGTGAAATTCTTGATCGCTTTATTATTCATTCCCTGAGATTCATAGATAGGAGTAAGCTAAAAAGTATTCACATGCACAGTCACACACACACACACACACTTAAATATTTCTGTATTTGTTTTAAAGAAACCGAAGTGGGCTAATGTAAAAATGTAAAAAAGGCTAGTTTACTGCTGTAAACTACACATTCGCCTTAAAAAGAGTAACTGAATATAGAAACAACCGTTTTTTTAATGGTGACATTAGTGATAACCAATGAACAATTTATTTATGAAAGAACTAAATCAAAATTACACTGTGCATTATAATCTCTGATACAGTGTATGCAGCTTCAACAAAAACACTAACTGACTAATGGGAACCTTTTCTCAGTGAGACGATGCAATCATCTGGTAGACATGTTGACAAAGTTTGTTGGCTACATGTCAACATAATGATATTATCTACAGAACATCTGACAATAGACATAATTGTGACAAAATTTTCTTAATCACAGGCACATAATCACATGCACTCCTGTATGTAAACCAATTGAACTCTGTGTACAACCGTACAATTACAAAACAAGCGGGCAGACTCTTTGCTGCTTCCCCTCTGGAAAATAAAGTTAGGCCACTGCCAGATTTCAACAGGGAGTAAAAAGGAGCTTTTCTTCTGTTGTTAGAGAACAACTTTGATCAAAGTTATTTCTCCTCATCCATCTCTGACTCTCCTGGCCAGTCATAAATCATCTTCACTGTGCCAACTGTCAGGCTCAGTCCCAAAGCCGTGAAGAACTAATTCACCAGCATAACGCTCTGAGCCCATCTCTGCTCTGCTGCCTTAGCATGTGAGAGAACTACATTCTTTTTAAGACTTGCATAAGTGGTCCCAAAGAACATTTGAAAATAATCTAACATGACCTTGATTATTATCATCCTAATTTGTTCACACAAGGAATAGAGAAGAACCATGAAATGTCTGTCCAACATTTAGCTGTATGTCAGGAGATAATAACTGTAGCTACCGTATGTCAAAATGATTGATTCCAAAGTATTTGCAATTAAAGGGAAAAAATATATAATTTCATCTCTTTGTAAACTGGCATGCAAGCACCCAAAGATAGCCCAAGTTGAAGCCTAGTTGACACGAATGAGACAAACCTTTTTAGCCTTTAACTCCCTCGTGGACTAGAGTCATAAAATGATTTGCTTGGCTGCACTGAGTTCTGCCAGAGTGTATCTGCAATGCTAATAAACTCCATCGGCGCTGGCAGGTAATAGCATGCTACTGTAACTTTTCTACCTCCGCTCAGCACAGCTCAATCAGCCCCCGCCAGAGGCCTCTCCTCTATGAGTCCCCGTGGCTCAGAATCAGCAACTTTCAATCTCAGTGTGTTAGCACGCAAGAAGACGCAACTGTACGTTAGGGATGGGTGATGAGACAAGCAGACAGCACAGCGTGAGAGTGAGCGAACAGCAGCGCCTGAACACACACAAACTGTCGCACATACAAACACACATATACTGTCTAATATCAGTTCAGTCCCAGAGTCCCTTTAAGAGACCTGTGAGCCAAAGAGGGGGAAATAAATACTCTGCTTTATTACTGGGAGAAAGACAGAGAAGAGAGAAGAGGGGAGGAGGAAAAAAGTAAAACAGAGAGGCAGGATGAGGCTGCACATGCTGGCTCACACATGCGTACACACACACACACAGATATATATATATATGACCTTGATTATTATCATCCTAATTTGTTCACACAAGGAATAGAGAAGAACCATGAAATGTCTGTCCAACATTTATATATATATATATATATATATATATATATATATATATATATATATATATATATATAGCCATGACTGCTGGCTCGGCCTGATCTTGCTGAATCCCATATAGCAGTGGAGAACTCTTTAATTCCCCCAGTCAGCAAACCTCCCTCACCCCTGTCCTCTCATATACAGTCAGCTGACAAAGTGGAAAGAAAGCCTCCCATACTATATAATACTATGTTATGACAATATACAAACCACGGTTACATACCAACATTTCTCGAATTATGAGGCAATGGTCTGTTTAATCAAAAAGTGTGCTATTAGGGTGTAAATGGGTTCCAAGAACAGAATAAATAATGTTTGTTTACATTAAAAACTCCACAGGGTGCCTTTTATTAACATTCCTAGACTAACGTTAGCCTGCTAATTAAAAATCAAAGTTGTTTTTGATCTTAACACCACTTTATCACATGGGGGAACACTGTTTATCTTTAACTCTGAAATAAACTATTTTCTATTTTTAAAAGAAATTGTTTACAATAAAACCAATTAATACAATTAAAGTTTTTGGTGATTTGGGCAAACTAATCCTTCAGACGCCCTTTAAAATAAGGTCTCAGCCCAGAACTCAGATGTCACCAGTCCTACAGGTTTGTGTTCCAACATTTTTTTTTTGCACACTTGATCCCATGAAAGAGTACCCTTTATGCCATGTTTGTGCTATATTGGAGTTATTACCAAGTAATATAAAAGTCCTTAAATGGACAAGTCCCACCATTTGGCAGCCATCCTGGTAACACCTCCGGGCAGTTATCTGGACTAACAAGATCAGGCCCCTATCTAAATTGATGGGGAAAGAGCCATAAGTGTAATTTCAGTAGTCACTGGGACAGAGTCTAAAAAGTGTTTCCTCCCCCACACACGTTATACTTCTAATACCCATGCACAAGGTTTCATGACACCAACTTCATTTACAGCTCTAGCCTGGGTGCAAGTGACTTCAAGCTATGAGCTCATCTCACCGGAGAACTTGAACAAATGCTATCCTAATTTACGTTATGGATACAGTCAGCATATACCATAAAACTTTTGATTAATACTCCGGGCATTTATTTGCTAAAAATCACTGAATTGACCCTGCCTTTATTTGGGACAGGCATCCATATGGGACAGGCCTTTAATTCCTCTTGCTCAAAACTGAAAGAGGCTACTATGAAACTATTTTTTTATTTATTACAAACAGAATTTAACTTAAAAAAACATAAAAAAATATTAATGTAATAATAAATTATGTTATAATAATTATTAGGGCGGCATGGTGATGCAGTGGTTAGCACTGTCGCCTCACAGCAAGAAGGTTGTGGGTTCAAACCCCGGTTGCCCCGGCCTTTCTGTGTGGAGTTTGCATGTTCTCCCCGTGTCCGCGTGGGTTCTCTCTGGGTGCTCCGGCTTCCTCCCACCATCCAAAGACATGCAGGCTAGGTTAATTGGTGTCTCTAAATTGTCCTTAGGTGTGGTTGTGCGTTTATGTGTGGCCCTGCGATGGACTGGCGACCTGTCCAGGGTGTACCCTGCCTTTCGCCCAATGTCAGCTGGGATGGGCTCCAGCCCCCCCGCGACCCTGTACACAGGATAAGTGGTTGACGATGGATGGATGGACAATAATTATTATCATTAAATAATTAATAATATCAAATACACTTCATTTATTTGATCTAGCTCCAACAGACTGTTTATGCACTTTTATTTCAAAGTCAACAATGTAACAAAAAAAACATAGTGCAGGATGAGAAAAGTGTGGCAGAAGTTAGCAGACAGAGAGTGATTTGATCGAGGGACGCTTACAGAGTAAAGGAACAGACACATTCGCACTTAACATGCGCTTCGAAGGTAATGCCAGTCGGCATTTTTCTTGTATTTTCATCTCTTGTACAATGCCAGTTACAATGGTACTGAACTGAACAATTGAATTGTGGAGAATCCAACCGATCTAAGGATGTGTAGCATGTTCATACTGACACTGACTAATCATCCTGCCTTTAAACATAAAACATTAAAATTTGTAAGGATCTAAACAGCTTAGACGCAGCTCAACCAGGCAACCCCGTGGGGGTTAAGAGGTTTTATACATGCCCTTTCAGAAGGGGTTGGATACAGTGCACACAACCGGCAACTTTGGCGTTACAGGATTCTTTAAGTGGCGTATCTCTTTTTCTTAAATCATCTCTGATATAACCAGTTTCCGATTTCTACTGTAAAATAGCGCTTATATTAACACCGTAGGTCATAATTACAAGTAGGAATTACAAAAGCACAACATAAATATATATGAATTGGTTTGTTGATGATATGTAATTGCCTTACAACCAAACAAAAATGGAGTACTATACAGTATTTTTAACTGTCTCACGGCCAACTTTGCAGTCATAAAACAGCCTTGAGTTGTCCTTGGACATGAACGTTTCCACGTGACGTCCATGTGAGACTTCCCCATCTTTACTATTTATCCCCTATGACATAAACACATCAATAAAGTCTGAGCAAAGGATCCTCTAGCAGGATCAGGAAGTACACTGCAAATGTTGTGGATCAGAGGATACACGCAGTTATATATTTGTCTAACCTGGCCAGTAGAGTTGAAAGCAACAGTAAAGTTACCTGTGACAATGACCACCACAGTTCAACATAATCATACTAATAATCATAATCATACACCAAACTTGCTTTATCAGATCATTTTAAAAAACTATACCAGTTCAGTGGGGTGGAGAGTGGGTACTGATGATTGATTAAACAGTGAAAAATATGACACACGTATCCAGCATATTTAAAGACCATTGATCAAGTCAGTTGCAATGAATAATAGCTGATTCCCATAAATGCGTAATTGTTCAAAGAATCCTACCTGAAAGACAAACAATCAAATTTCAACATTTTAATAGAAAAATCACCTTGGGCACTGCCACTAACAAGACATACTCTCTACCCTCTTCCTTCTGCTGTTTTCTGTTATCCCACCTCCTACTTTTTCTACCTAACCAGTCTGATTCACCTGACGTTTAATTTTCATTTTGTCTACATAAGCTGGCAGACTCTTGACTAGGAGTGTGAGAAAGTGACTAAGAAGGCCAGGTTTCTCACTAAATCATCTTCCCTTGATACAACAACCCTGTAGGAGGAGGGAGGATGGTTTCCCTGACCTAGTGCCATACAGAAGATTCCCTTGAGTCCAGATAGGCAGTCTGCAGTCAACATGGACATCCCCTGGCACATTCCTGTGGTTCCTCACATAGTGAAGGGAGAAATCTGAAAGTGTATATATAGGCTGTGTGTGTGTGTGTGTGTGTGTGTCTTCAGCCGTAGTAATCCCACGCTACTCTGGCACGGCTCCAGCAGACATGGGAACACCACAATGGATTACTCATGGAAGAGAGGGATTTACAGAGAAAGAGATCAATGGAGGAAGGTACAGCAAAAAGGGAAGGAGAGCAAAGATTTTTCTGAATACCATCGGTCCGCATCTGCATAGTCACAGTCAAAGAGGGGTAATAAGTTTAAGATTACCATTTCTAACGATACAGTTCAGATAAGGCAAGAGTGGAAAAAGACAGGAGAAATGGAGAGCACTGCAGTTTCAGAAAAGCTGTATAGTCACTGGAATAAGTTGCTATTCAGAATATAAAAGGAATAAAGCTGAATAACACTCCTGAAAAACACAACATCCTACTAATTATGAGTAAAAATAAACCTTGCAAATTGTGAATCTCATAAAATAACAGCAGCATAAGATTCTGAGGTGAAATTGAGTATAATGAAGGTGTCATTTTGGAAAGGGAAGTAATGTTTGTCCTCTTATACGCCAAAAATAAATAATTCCGATTGGTATAAAGAAGGTTTAGTCTAGTTTTATTTTAACAATTTTATACTTTTATTGAGATCCCCCATGTTTTCGCTGCAGCTCTTTGTGTGCACTCATGATCCCATTAAGGACCCATGAAACAGTTTAGCCCTAAATGCCTCACATGTCCTTCTCCACCAGTGTCCAGGTAACCTCGCGTAACAGTAGTAATAAATGCTGTAGGAGTGTTAAATGCTGCCAATATGTAACTGAACTCAGCTATAAGGAAAAGACACTTGTGAGACCTGCTTCAATGTTCCTTTTAAGTTGAAGCTAAATTAATTGATAATACTTTTGATTTTCTTATAGCTCACTTACTAGTATGTATCAGTCGAAGCTGTCACGCTATATACTATAATGGACGAAAATTGTTTTCTGCCGAGTTCATTGCTTTCTCTGCACTAAAATGCCAGAGCCGTTAAGCCGATCAGAAATAAAAATGTTTTGTTCCTCTTTATATTCCGTGATCCCACTGCAAGCATGTTCATTACTAGGCAACATGGATGCACGTGCACGCACGGAGTAGAAGTTGGAAGCGGAAGACCCAATGGATGCCCTGACTGTAGGTGCCGAATCTTTTTTTCCCCCACTATGACTGTTAGACTATTTCTCCTATACTATTATATATCGTATCATTAGATTATTATTCCTCATGCATTAATGTAGTTGATAAGAACTATTTTGTATCAGACTGCAATTAGGCCTACTTTTGTTATTATTAATAAGCTGATCAGCTTTTCTAAATTAATGGATTGTAATGAATTCTGAAAATAGTGAGAAATGCTGTCACAATTACCCAGAGCCCTGCGTTACACCTTCAGAATGCTTGTTTTGTCAGTCCAAACCTCGAAATGATTAAAACTACATTAAAATAATCAAAAGTAAAAGCAGCAAATCTTCACATTTGTGAAGCTGGAACCATGAAATGTTTTTACATGAAAAATGACTAATCCTAAAACATTTGCCAATTAAGTTTCTGTCAATTAGCCTAACTGATGTAGTCCTTGTAGCTGGACTTGTATAAGCTGTTAAGTAATTTAATTTATATCAAAACTTCCTATTTTTTGAACTCTCTAAAAGCCTATTTTTAAATTAACTTGTAATTGAAGCTGTCATATAAATGTAGTGAAGTAAAAAGTACAATATTTCCCTTTAAGATGTGGTGGAGTAGAAGTAGATGAGAAGAAAATATTCAAGTTTAGTACAAATACCTCTAATGTGTACTTAAGTACAGTACAACTTTGTTACTGTCCACCACTGGGCTTAGCTTTGGCTACCTGAAACTAAGGACTAGAGATGTTTTTCTATATTTGGCTCTGGACAGAGCACTATCATCCATCATGATGGTGAAAATGGCTGACTTTGAGCCACAGTGTTTTAAATGGGAGCCCCCTACCCCGTCATCAAGGCATTAAAATGTGCATCAAACACAACACAAAACACCATTAATAAGCTGAAATGTGTAGCCTACTCTCTCTCTCACACACACCCAGCTTGGCATAGTCCTACATGTATATAGGGCAAGTTCTGCAATCCTACTGGTTTGAGCACTGCTGTTTGGGCCCTGTTTGGCGCAAAATTTCTGTATTTTTTAAATAATACAAAAGTATTTCATCAGATTTACCTGTTTTTATAATTTATATTTGTTCTTTTCAATTATGAACTTCAACTGCTAGTAAAATCTTGAGAATCGGCTGGGCGTGAGGGCCCGCTTCTGCAAATATTTGGCTGCTCCTCTAACGTGCCTATTCCCACTCCAAACTTTTGATAAAACTTGTGAACCTTGATGGATGGATGGATGGATGGATGGATGGATGGATGGATGGATGGATGGATGGATGGATGGATGGATGGATGGATGGATGGATGGATGGATGGATGGATGGATGGATGGATGGATGATACGCAAAAATACATTTGCCTTAACGTATATTTTCAGCATTACACTTTATTTTTCAACGGGAATAATTAACAACTCTAAAACAATTATATTTCTCACATATCAAATATGATTATCATTATCTGAAAAATCCAGTATGAGTATATTACTGTACAGTTCATATGCAGATGTTTGAGTATCATAATCTGAACAACAAGAAATGTGGCCAATGAGAAACTGCTAATGTTAATCAAAAGAAATAGAAAGAACATATTGTGCTGAAACCCAAAAGTACATAAATATACTGAACTGTGATTTTTGGGTACGCTTACACGTCTAATGTGCACTGTGAATGTTTAGGCAGAAACGACACTGTAAACCAATCACAGAAACAAAAGCAAGACTCACACACACACGCATGCACATCATCCTCTCATCAGGCTCAGCCACCCCTCTACTTCCCACCCCACTGACCTTCACCTGTCATACAAGCTTCATATTTACAGCCACTACAGCCCATCTGCCCACATTCAGCCCTGACTGTCAGTCAGCAGCAAGCCGCCTCCCCTTCTGCCAATCCATCAACAGGCCCAAAGCACTAAACCACACCGCACAGCACAAACACTGACATCAACAACAAGCACTTGATGGCTACTTTGTGCCAGACTGATACCAACTCAAACTTTAGGTATTGATCAGAGTTTGTACACACTGCATCCTACACAATGTTTTCCTGCAAACAGGAAGCTCATAGATTTGGAAGCCTTTCTTTTATTTATCTTATTTGTGTACCCTAATCAGTTATGAACAGAAAGCAGAATTGGGCTTAAAGGAGTAAGCAATGGAAACGCATTGAACACTTAACTCCCACTGGAGAACATACATTACAGGTGACAGGTGACATGAGCTAGCTTGCAGAGGGGCTGTTGTTATATATTCAAAAAGAAATAATGAAAACTGTCAGCTTCTGGACACTGCATTGCACCATAGCTGCATGTAATGAAACATTTGGTAAAAGGTGTCTGAACAGCCACATCTTCAACATTTCTTTGCTTTCTAACATACTGTATCAACTGTGTGTCTAATGGGATGCAGTGGCTGCCAGTTGTGTGCATTAAGTTCCCATTTGTCATAATTATATACCAATATTTTTGTCCCGTGCAGGTATAAAGGGGTCAGTAACAAATTCATTTTGTGCAGACACACACGTGAACACACCTATGTTTCCAGTAATGGCTCATATTTCCATCCCTTCAGCGCTGTCTAGAAAAGTGGGGCAAATGCTCCAGGTAGTACAGCATGCTAAGAGCTCTCACTCACACACACATCCTCCCCTGCAGGTAATAGAGCCTGGGTAGGGGGCCCCTGGATTCAGCCCCCTGCATCTCAATGACAACCACACATCCACAGGGATTTATCTAAATGCAAATCAGCTGCCTTCACTCAACAACACACACATAATTTACTTTGCATGCCCCAAAATACACGAAGCAGTCATGTACAGCCGGCCTGACAGTCAGTCAGGCGGCCGAGCGGCCCTCCGGCACTGCCTTCCCTTTCATCTGTGCCCTCTGGAGCGTGCTCATTTTCACCAAATTCACTTTTAATTGAGAGCTAATTTAGCCAAGCCAAATTCACACTGTAGGTAGATCGGATAGGAGATGAGGAGAGGAGAAAAGGGAGAAGGAGATTGAGGGAGAGAGGAAGGAAGAAAAATTTGAGGAGAGAAGAGGGAGAGTGGGATTTGGAGTGGCAGGTGACAATAAAATCCGCTGTTCGTGTCATTCTCCCTCTCAAAGGAGAGAAACAATTTAACTGACAGGAGGAGCGAGGGAGAGGAGAGAAAAATATGAGAAAAACAAGCAAGAAATGGCGTTTAATGAGTAACCAAGTAGACTTGAAAGACAAATACCAATTTTGTGTGCTGGGAAAAAGCTACATTGATATTTTAAATACAAGGTCATTAACAGGCTAATGTAAAACCAGCTTCCTGAAATCGTCCTAAAAAGGCAGAGACAAAAAGAGTTTTCATTGAAGTAACAACAATGTCAGTCGAACTTCTGTTCACCTCAGTGACCTGTGTTATTCCTTACCTGTAATAAAGTTGACCCAGAGCAATGTGCAAGGTGTCTATGAAGCTGCTAAGACCTGCAACTCGTGATGTAAACCATGCTGTAAAGTGATCTATGCTTTGAAGGTTATCCGGGGTCTCGGCGATGGGGAAACAACCTCCTTGATGCTGCCTGATGCTTTCTCTGCTTCTACATAGCTGTTAATTAGCCCAGCTAAGTGCACCATTAATCGATTGCTTGTCTCTATGCTATATCTCATAACGGTGTTGCACTCTGGCAACGCCGGGCGAAGAAATGTGAGGTTCAGGAAGTCACACTTTTCCACTGGTGAAATACTGGTGCTGGAGGAAGCAGAGAGTAATGGCTGCTTCTCAAAGACAGGAGTGGGTGGTGTACGGATGGCAGCTGAGAGGAGGAAATCTGCTGCAGAGTTTGACATTGAAATCAATTATATTAACACTCTGGACAAGAGGAAGAATATTTGGACAAGCAACAAAAATTGTAATTTGCTTGAACCAAGAAGTCAAAAGTTACATCTATCAGTCAAACACAGACTTTCAATAATATGAATTTGTTTCTTTTCAACTGTATGCAACGCTGTGAAACTATGTTGTGATGTTGGCCCCCCTTGCTGTCTCCAGGGCTGCAGACCTGATTGGCAGAGTAATCAGCAGGATGGGACACACCTGAGCCTGGTGTGCTCCATGCATATAAGCAAGAGCAACAGTCAGTCTTGGTGGGACCTCCTCATCTCACTGCTTGCTTTGTTGTGTTTGGATTCTTGTCTTTGTTTTTACAGCACAACATCCATGCAGCGCATTTTCACCCATGCTTTCCCGATACTACTGACTTTACACTTCCCACTCATTGATTTTGTTTATTTTCCTATTATGAAATCACTTTATTCAGTTTACCCATGTGTCTCACGTTTTTGTTGCATTACAGGAGCTGGACTGTGACAATGTGCATCAGAAATTCTGACATTACAGATATGACTGATGGAAATTTTCTGAAACACATAAGTTGTGTACAAGCAATGAATTCATCAACTCTAAAGATACAAGTGAGGAAAATCTAAAAAGTGTAAGCAGAGAAAAGTGAAGTCGGACGTGCGCAGAGAGCGGAAAAAAATAAATCTGCTCCCGTTGGTGCAACAAAACATGACAAGTGATGAAAACAACATACTGCTTGTTGTTCAGGCACTTTTGTCAGATGGCAGACAAACAAAAGGGAATTTCTTGCAGATAACTGACTACAATGTACAAATCAGGTACCGCCTCAACAGATGGCAGTCATGCTGCTCACCTGACAACCTAGCCGTTTGGCTGACTGGTGAAATGCAATTCAAGCTAGTGATGCTGCGTGGACACGTGCACAATATATGCACTATGTGATGATATGCGACAATGAATATTTGTGTAATAATAATTATTTCTCCAGCAAGCACATTTTTGTATTTGTATTTGGATAAAATCAGCAGAAGGCAGAGATTGAAATAGATTAGTGTGGCTGAGATGGAAATTCTGAAGTTTTGTGTTTGTTTTTATTGATGATACATTTCCATTTAAATCATAGATCAAGGCTTTACAAAACATGTTTTGAAATTCAAAGAGAGGTGTTGCTCTTTAAAGTTGCCAACACAAAACAAATTCTATTTTTACAAATCAATGATTGTTTCTGTCATTTATATAGTAAAAACAGACCGTATATTTGCTGGTTACAGCTTAATTTTATGGTGTGATGCTGCTGGTCACAGTAAGCAAGAAAATGTAGAAACATGATGGGCCTCTATTAATTTTGACTTTTTATAAAGTAAATAAAAAACTGATCCATCAAAAAAGTACCAAAAAAATTAAAACTAAACAAAAAACAGATTAATCGCAGTTCTAAATTATATTCTAAAGTGATTAAATGGACAAACACCAATCAACAATCAATTAGAACCATGAAGCTCATGAATCCCACCCCACCTTTAATATACTTCAGTAGTGTGGAGTTCGGAAAAACAACATTGTGCTGTACTGAACAGTTTCAGAGAGAGAACAAGAATCCTTTATTCACTCCCAGTCTAACCAGGTCCCCTTGCAAGTCCATCAGCAGAGCAAGGGAGTAAACCCACAAGGAAAGAAGAAAGATAAAAACTCACCAATGTTAAATTTGTACTCAAAATAAATCTCCTCCCAGAGCAAACCGAAAGAGCACAAGGTACGCTCTGTGTCTCTGTGCTGCAGCCAGTAACAACTGTAGCAGGCTGAGAAGGAAACACAAACAAATCACTCCCTTTCTCTTGTGACTTCTCTCAGAAAGCTGGTCAAGCTATTTCTACAATATGGCCTTACAATTACAGCATCTCACAAATGCTCATGTTAAAAAAAACAATCATATTTTAGCCATGCTACATGCTAATTCTACACTGGACAAAAACAAAAGATATCAGCATTCTCACAAAAAAGCACAAAAACTATGCAAATGGCGATATGGCAGATTATTTATTTTAAAAGTTATAGCTGATTTTCAACTTTGTTTGCCATATACCTTATATATGTCCTCGCTTGCAGGGTGCAAAATTAACTTTTCTGTCCACCAGCCAACGGCTTGTGAGCCACTCAATAGATTACCATTATTTTTTTGGCTGGTGAGAGAAGTAAAACTACTAGACATCTACATATTTTACTTATATATTTTTTTTTCCAAATATTTTATTGGGAAAAACATAATACAATAATTCCAGTCACAGAAATACAGTTTGCCTTTTCCTTTTTTTTTTTTTAAACATATATGCATATGTACACGGTCATTTTACTTATATTTAAACTTAAACAGCCTGATGTGCAGCTGTCAGTCTCTGGAACAGAGAGGTTTTTCTGACGTCAGGACAAAAAGCTCCAAGCCTCCTGAAATAGCCTGACAGGCCTCTTACAAACCCGCTTCTGGAAGAAAAAAAGGGGGCTCACACCATTCCAGAGCATTTCAGCGAGCATTCCTAAGCCTCGTCCTTGAAAAAATGGACAAGCTGCAGCAAGAGAGAGGCTAACAGGCAGCAGTATGTGAGAGACAGAACAGGAGATGGATGGGAATACAAACATCATAACAGACGGACCAATAGAGGGTCAAACAAATGTACCGTCCTAAGCATGAGCGGAGGTAAGACAGAGGCCGAGCGCAAGAGCTGGAGCAGGGGGGTTAAAATAGAGGGAGAGAGACACAGAAACGGTACAGGAGAGGGAATCCCATATATAGCGTGACCTCGTTAACCCCAGAGGCTCGTTAGAGTCTCGTTACAGCAGCATTCTCCAGACCCATCCTCTGTCACACCTTAATTAAGCCCATCGACCCTCTGTGCTTATTAAACACATTCATTACCCCAAGTATTGAACCGCTGCTGCTATCACCGACCCCGAATGCATCATGGGGGGGAAGTAGAAAGGTGAAGTCTGCTGGAGGGTGAGATCGGATACGTGGGAAACGTTGAGGAGCGATTGGGTCATGCACACAAAATGGACACGCAACACACAACATCTATAAACATTCATACAGACACACACCGTTCTGCCTCCTATCAATCATCACTAATGAAGTCAGTGATTAGGGCTGCTTTGGCCTCTCAATCACAAAGAGACAGCGACAACAGGAGGAGAGAGGGAAAGGGGGGAAGGGGAATTGAGATGGAGGATATGGCTTGTTTGAGAGGAGGAGAAGGATGAGCAGCAGGACCATGAGAGTGAAAAGAGGTGAAAAGGAGTTTAAAATAAACCGGGGAAAAAAGGGCAGGTAGACTTTCTCTCTGTCTTCTCCTCTTCTGTTTTACATACAAACTAGTCCGCTCAGCCAAAAGGCGAGGCCTCCATCCTGGCATCAGGCTCCTGCTTTAAATGATGACATCATTTCTGCCCTTCTCAAACAAAAGGAAAACTCATCATCAGAGAGAGAGGGAGAGGGAGAGGAAGGGAAAGAGCGCAAAGAGATTAAGAAGAGTAAAGGCGTGAGCGAGGTGTCGGAAAGGGCCATGAATCATAGTGACATCCCTGGCTGGGTGTCAGGAGCCACTGCTGTCTGGAGCTGGATAAACAGAGGGTCTCTAAGGCAATGGTCTTCAAACACTGGCCAGGTCAGAGCCCGGCACTGGCCCTCAGGAGAATTGAAATGGGTGCCAAATCCTTTTCACCTAAATAATTTATTGAAAAGTTACTGGTTGTGGTGTTGGCAAAACCTTTCCAACTTGCTGCTGGTTAGCAGGGGTGAGCCAACTACCAAAATATTAAATTTGCTTTCCTGGAGTTGCTGTAAGTGCTCTTTAAGTGAAAGTAGAATCACTGGTTCAAAAATGTTTACAAGGTCAAAAAAAAGCTAGAAAAAACAAGGACTAACACAGCTGCAAATGTTCATTATTTTACTAATGTTAATGTTGTTTTCTTGCTTAATCAATTAGTATGGAAAACATGAAAAAAAAACATGAAAATGAACATCACAATCTCCCAGAGCACAAGGCAATGTCATTCAATTTCTTTGTCCAACTAACAACCAACACTCAAAAATATTAATAGTAATATTATTGAGCAAGACCAAGAAAAATGAGAACTTAAGGAAATTAATTTATTTTTCAAAAGTTCAATCTGTAAACTAAGGCAGGATATCTGAAAATTGTGAAAAATACCATACTTTCACCATACACACTGTTTGAACTTGCTCGTTTTAAAAGGACAAACAGCCAGACAAAAACCCAGAGATGTTCACTTTACTATAATATATGTCAAAGAAAGGCAACAAATCATCACATTTAAGAAGCTGGAATCAACAAATCTTTGGAATTTTTGCTGACTTTTTAATGACTGAGACAATAAATGAATTACAAACATAACTGCCAAATAAGTTTCGCCAAAAAACTAATGAAACTAATGAATCAATCTCTACTTATCTCTAAATCTCATATTACTACTTAATTTCACCCAACATAAGTATTTCTTTGTCTTATTTGTGTCAGCATATAAAATCTATCAACAGTGAATTAGTAACTAGAAGGCGGGATACATTTTGTACAGCTTGCACACCAGCCACCAAATAAAACATGTTTCAAGCGAGAGAGAAAAAAATAAATATATGTGGGTTTCATCTCAGCTTTAACCCCGTCTCCGGCTGCAGCCCCTCCATGTATTCAGCCAGAGTAAGCAATGAACAGAAAAGGAATGGAAATGGAAGTCACATTCACATTAACATTCTTCAGTGCCTTTCCTGGTACTCTGGTATCTGCGGGCGAATTCTTGATAACGCCATGGAGACGAGTGGCGCTACGTCTACGGTGCAAAGAGATTACATATTACCACAGCAAAGGCCATTCAGAGTTTCTGGCTACAGGTGAGAAAATGCTTATTTTCATTTCAATAGTATTCAAATTCTTACATAAATTACATGCCATTCAAAAGGATATGAAAGGTGCAAAAAGCAACAACCCACTTATTTGTGCAGGAAAATATTCGAGCCTCAGAATCAACAGGTTATAAAGCATCATTCTTATCCAAATCAGACTGACTTTAAAGGACTTTGTGTGAAAATTGCTTTTTACAACATGTCGCATGGTCGGGTAAAAGCATATTTCAGGAAATGAAAAATTTCTGTTTCTCAAATATTTATTAATATCCTCAAGTTTTTAAAAGCATTGTGGGATTTTTTCATGTGCAGTTGAAGAATAACAGTAACACTTGGTTGCACTGGGCTGCCTTCACTGCTTGCCAACTTTGTACTACTGCCCTTATCCAGTCCTACTACACCCTCTGCAGGTGGAAACCAAGCACATCAACCAAGATCACCTGATGCTGTATGTCTACAGCAGTACACATTTCAGGTGTTGCATACATTTAGCACTTCCGAATACGTTTGCTGATATGAGGCCTGAGTGCAATGTAATTCATTGTTAAGGTCATAATAGTGAGTTGACTTGATCTGTGATCCACAGTTAGAGTCCTTTACTCTTGACTTCAATTCAATATAAATTACATTACTGCTTCCTGAAGGGCAATGTGAGACAAGAGGGGAAAAACCCAAACCATTTCAGTCACACAATCACAAAAAATAAAATACAAAGTTTGAAGATCAAAAGAAAAGTAAAGAAGAAAAAAAACATGTCCCATGCAACAAAGGCATGTTATGTAAAAAAAAATACAACATAAACACAAAGTAAACTGAAACATCTCTTGTACTGTGTCTAATGGCTTGAGGAATAAAACCAAAATTCCTTGTGTCTGTTGTGCGTACAGGAAATCTAAAACACATTCCTGATGGCATTCGCTTACGCCAGTCGTCAAGGAATTGTTGGGGTAATTGGTAATCATGTGTGTCTTTTCGAGGACTGGTTCTGGATTAAGCGATGCAAGACATCTCTGTGTCTTGGCAGTAATTTTATAGCTGAAGTTGACAACACACTGAATTTGGTTTGTGTCCTTCGGCAGAGAAAAAAAGGAATATAAACCAGCAAACATTGTAAAATGTTAAAAGAAACATTAAATTTGTTAATATTCTCTAATCTACTCTGAAGATCTTACCTTTGATTTAGAGATTATGCACAGAAGAATGTCAGGGTGCCACTGTCACAACAAGACCTACTGTAAATGTAAATTATTATACTACTATTACTACAGCTGTTACTATTCCCAGTACTAACCCCCCCACCCCAGGCTAGAGCTGTTGAACAGCTCCACACCAATGGATGACAATCTAAAAGGACAGCAAGCTAAGAATTTTATTGTGCAGTGCAATTAGTACTCTGTGCATAGGACAATTAAGTTTTTAATCTAACTTCTGCTGGTAAAAACTACTACAACATCAGAAAAGAGAAGTGTAGGCATTGTAGGCAGAAGCCACGCTCACCACGTCAGATATTTGACTTTGGCATAACTGCGTGGATTCATCTTTGGCATTCTGTCACTGTTAGGCAGACCCACTTCTCAATTATAATGTCTGTCCTTCACTTCACTTGTTCTCGTTGCACAAGATTAATACTTTTAACTTTTCTATGAGGCACTTAGGGAATCCAAGAGAGCATCCTGCCACACCAGGGTCTTTTTCTTCTTTTTCAAAAAGTAATTTCACCTGTGTTATTGATAGAGTCAGGGCAAAGATGCCTAATGTTGTTGCTGAATCTTTTCCCGAGGTAACTAATGTTGAAAAGAAAACACTGCAGCAAGGTGAAATATCACTTTGGAGGCACACTTCGCATTTCCAAAAGTGCTTTCACTTTCTTTCTCTCCCCTTTAAAAGTTGTTTTGTTGTTGGGCAGACGGCGGAGGGAAAAAAATCGACAATGTCTGTGTCTGAGTGCAGCTGGCTGTCCAAGTTGAAGTCAGTGCTCATTAATGCATCTGATTACTCTACAGGCAAAGGCTGATCAGGAACCGCTCCAACACACACACACACACACGTAAAGCGGCTTTTTGGGGACACAGATCAATAGAGAGGCACTTCAAAAGAGCAATGGAGAGGAGGATATCGGAGAAAGAAATGTGCTGTTAGCTTAGACTACATACTGAGAATGTAAGCAGTAGTAATGGTGAAAATAAAAGTTTTAAAGAGTATAATTCACATAGGTTATTACTTAAACTTGCCTCATGTCCTTATCCTAATGAGTCAGGCACAGTTAGGGCTGCAACAAACTATTTTTTCATTATTAGTTAATGAGCCCAAAGTGAAATGTGTTTTACCTGGCCAACAATCAGAAACCCCAAAGTGTTCAGTTGACAAAACAATGCCTACTAAAGGTCCACTTACTCTCTTCATTTGACGGTATCAGATGGTTTAAATCAGCAGACAAACGAGTAGGATGTTTTAGTCAACTGCTGTTTCCAGTGTCAAAAATGAACTGTCAACAGTGGCATTCAGTTTATCATCATCAAAGTCTAAGGAAACCAGCAATATAAGAAGCTGGAACCAGAGTGCATTTTCTCCTCATGTTGAGTGCATTTTCTTCCTCATTAAACATATGCAGAGCCAAATTCTGAAATATTTTTAAATCTGTATTGTTTACATCCATTCCGCACCCCAGCATGCTGTAAACCAAATGCTGACACAATTGTAAGAATATTACTAGAGGTCAAAAACTACACATTCATCCATTTCCAAAATGCAGATTATGATGTTGCAGATTAATTTTGACCACAATGTTACCTGTCATCATTGCAATAACTACAACTATAGGAAAAACAACGTGATGACTGATAAAGAAGATTACAACAACAATATATTCAGAAGTGGACAGTAAAGCATATTAGGAAAAGATGAGCGGAAAGGAATGGATGAAAAATTGCAAATGGAAGAACAATACTGTATAAATAATGTTTTTTCAAAAAATAGAAAAAACAAGGGACACCAAAAGAGCAAATGGCATTTAGGACTATTTATTAACAGACATCCCCGTCTCTCCACAGGTAAGTTCCATCTTGACCCGACTTACATATGGCTACCTTCCAAATCCACAGAGACAAAAAGAGCAAAAGACAAAAAGAGCAAACTCAAGAGACTTCTTGATGACATGAAAGCATGGAAATTCTGGATGGGGGCAGAGCTTTTACCTCACTCTGACAGACATAATCCAGCACCATTAGCAGTTAAACTGACTAAATACATCATACAACATCTGACATTCAACATCCTGAAAAGTCTAAACTCCCGTCCATGAAGACTGGAGGGGATTGCAGAGATCTCGAAGAGGAGACGGACAGTGTATTTTGTGTGTGTGTGTTGGTCAAGAGTGGTTCTATTTATCTCTAATTACAGTCAAATACGTGAACAAAGTTTCCAGAGGAGATTCCAGTGCAGCTGGCAGCTATTCAATTCATTCGCTCCCATGTGTGTCGCTTCCAGTGTTTTTTAGCTATGCCCTGTGTGTTTTGTTTGTGTTCAAGTCAAAAGGTCTATCCTATAATAACTGACATATATCATTATCACTTCCTTTGTCTTTGCTGTCCCTCTAATCTGGCTAATTAAATCTGCTTATGTCAATATACAATTTCATCTGAGATTACGTTTGATTGGACCGGTGGAGCCTCGCTGTCATTCCCCCTGCCAGCAAAAACCAGACTACTGACAAGCTAGACAGACAGCCAATCAGAGAGGTAGATCGGGCCTCCCTCACATGACCAATGGCCAAGAAATACCATTTACTCTGACAGTTCGTCTTTTCCAGTGTTTTACGTTGTTCCACAGACAAACGCATCCCAAAACGAGTGAGAGAGCTGGAAAACGTGGTGAAAGCACAGGAGGGAAGCGCTGATTGTACATGCAGAGTGGTAATTACACCTAAATTGAGGGCACATGGTAATCTATGTTAGGTCATCTCCAATTCCACTTACATTTCCACATTTTGCACTAATTAAAAGTGTAAATAATCAGAGCCTGTGTGTATGTGTGAGTGAGAGTGTGAGTGTGTAGGCAGACACAATGTCTTTCAGATGAGCCAGTGGAAGAATCTTGCCATCACACTGAAGGAAAATTAAGTGCACACTCTTTGATTTTTACAAGACAGGCGAGCAGATAAAGTTTTTTTTTAAAGAAAGCGGAAAAGAGAGCAGAAAAGTGCTTTCCCAGCAAGAATGTTTGCAGATTGCGATGTGCTATTAATTGAAAGGAGCATCGGAGCAAAGTTACCGACATAGAAAGACGACTGACAAGAGGTTTTTGCAGCCTATAGTTCGTCCACCAGTTGGTCTATGAAACTGACAGTACTCAGAGTTTAACTTTCAGGGCTGCCTCTCCCCCCTACGGCAAATTGAAGTGAGATGAGGAAAAGGGGAATTTGCTATTCTCAGAGCCTTTGCCCTTCGAGGTGGTGGAAGAGAACAGAATATGAATGGGGGGAGAGAATAAAACACTTCAGAAGATGAAAACAAGCCTTGAAAGGCAACTGGTGCAATATAACCAACTCTGGCATAAATACTGGATGAACGCCAATAAAGAATGCAGGTTAGGTGTCAAAAGGAGCGGAGACACCAGAGTCACCTGCTTTTCACAGAACACGCTCTTAGCCCAGGGTTATCTGTAGCCCTGGGCTGATTTGTCCCTCAGCTAACAAGCAATGGAAGAATAAGCATCAGTTTGTCAACTGTAAACAACATTTAAAGACACTGCTTTGCATTAGAAACTTTCAACTGTAATTTATTAAAAGAATAACAGGTGTGCCCTTCAGTATGATAATCATGACAAGAATGTATTTGTCATCCTTTAACTCTGTCTTTTGTAATTTAAAGGAACAGTGAGAAATTTCACAAGTGCACATTGCATTGTTGCATTATGGCAGAACATATATCCAAAGTCTCTAAAACCTCCCTAAACATGGCCTCAGTTAACTAACATCCAAGATTTAGAGTTCTGTGGTTTAAATGTGTAGGATGCTGATAAACAAAAAAAACAGAGCACCATTAGCAGAATTACTACTAATATTGTTAGTGCTAGTACTGATTAAATAAGTTCTTAAGGCTACACAAGCTTTCCTTAATCCTATTTAACCATCTACAGAGCTGGACATGGTCTTAACGCAGAGTAAAGACCCTGCAGCATGGAACTGAAACCACAAACACGACAATAAATAGGCAAAGAAAGGAGAAAAAAGTACAGTATGTGGGTGTGCACATGACAAAGAAAAAGGCAGACTGCGAGTGAAAGACCACACAGAAACATCCTGTAGCAATTCAATTATTCAATTTTGGAGGAGGAGGAGAAAGAGAGGGCAGATCGGAGTGAGTGAACGGCTCATCTTCATCTGTGATTGATTAGGAGAGACAGAGACAGGATCCTTGTCCCACAAAGGCCAGCAGAGAGGAGAGGAGAGAAAACGAGAGGAGAGGCTTTCACTATAGTGTCCCATGACTGCGATTTATAGCGTACTAAAAACCAAAAGCCCTCTCAATGCCGTTTCCTGGATGAATTCATGTAAAGAACAAAGGTTCAGCCCACACGATGGTCCCTGAAGTGTTCAACCATTCAATTTTTTTGCATAAACCTTTCAGAAAAGCGTTTTTTTCCCACACTGCTTCAAACCCTTTTAGTTGGTCAATAAACAGCTGACCCTGGGTGAAATAAGATCCTCAAAGTACAAATGATTGAGTCACCTTTTAAATTCTTCATAAAGGCGAGAGCCTGCATAATTTAACACACAAAAGACAAAACATTAAAAAATATCTATAAGTGTTCATGCATACAACAACATAGTCACCAAAATTCATTCTGAGACTGTAACTACAACCATTTTCCCACCAAGCAACAAAATCTGTTTCTTTTTCCTGAGAAGATGGAGGAGAGAACCTTAGGTATACTTTAAAGCTGTCAGAGAGAATAAATGGCCTCTGTGGAAAAATGTAAGTGTTTCTGGGTCGTCTTAATTCCTGGCAAACTTAATGACAATTTTAGGCCAGGCAACCAGAGCGCCTAGACATAACAATTCCCATATAAGCTCAGCCCATTTCTCTCCACCCTACTGACAGGAAGCTAAAATAACTGCAACGATCTCACGTCTGAAAAATGAGCGTCTGAAATTGATACTGCTGCACTGAAATGTTCATCAACAGCAATATTAATCTCTCACCTAGTGGTAATCGCTAATTTCATATACTATTAAGTTGATGAATGGGGTTTTAACAAACTGAGCTATTGTTAACAACTTAAAGCGGACTAATACATCAAGGTCATCATTACTCATGCGTTGCAAAGAAATATTAGCAGGGAAAAGTGCAAGACCATTAGTGAGAAAAGGAAGATCTTAATAAAGGGGTGAGAAACAGACATGCCAAATAACTATGTATGGTATCTTTTTGTATCAGAATCCAATACTAAATGACAGATACAGTAAAAGAGGATATGCACATTATGCAGTTGTGATTTGGTGGAGAAGTGCACAACTCAGCATTACTATCAACAAGCTGTGGCCTACAAAAAGACAGCAGCTGGCAGGCTGTTGCCAGACATTGGAAAACAGTGACATCTAGTGGTGGTTAAAAGTAGTCTGTCCCTTTCTTCTGTACCTGAGGCTTCTATTAAAAGAAATATAACAGAGGGGAAAGTGATAAAGGCAGTTCTGCTGTTAAGGTCATGTATAAAAACAAAATCAGCTGTGATAATGAGATTAGTCATTAACTGATTAAGGCATTAGTCACCATACATATGTGAGCCTCCGCACATTTGCATTCACATAAACGTGTGGGGGATGTTAATATGAGCCACGTCTTTAAGCATTAATGAGTAACAGTAGTTTCAAGAAAATATCTCCCTCTCATTAAATTAATTATCATTTATGCACTAAGGACCTCCGAGATCTGAGCAGAACGTCATACAGGGAACCTGGATCAAGAATTGTGCCTTGAAATATTAATCGTTCACTTTCCATACTTGTTTTTAATAGTTAAGACACCGTGACCACCTAAAAACCAAACTATGATAAGCATTTTTTAATGGCAGTTGCACACATTTGGCTGCCAAAGCAAAGAGTGCGCAAGAATAAGAATAAGAATAGAACATAAGAACAGACTAACCAGTTCTCTAAGATTGCTGATTCAGAGAGGCTCGACAGAAATGAATTAATCTGTATGTTAATGTAGAAGTTGCCTGGCAAACCTTCAAGCTGGTTGTGCACTTACTGGAAGGAGGCATATCAGGTACAGTTTTTGGCTGTACGCGTGTGTGAATTGTTATGGAGAGCCTATATGTGATGAATGCACACGTGTCTTTGTGTTGCCATGGACATACTTGGGCTCCAGCAAGAGCAGAAACCCTGAAGCAAGCAGAAAGATGAGGAAGAGACCAGAAGTGTGGAACTGACCAGCTTGTTCTCTTGCAAGTAGAGTCTCTGAAGTTTACGGCATCCTCTAGCCAAGGCCACCATGCCCTCGTCTGTGATACTGTAGCACTGACCCAAGTGGATGTCCTTTAGCTCACTGCAATGCTCTCCCATCTAAAAAGCAAAAAGAAATTATTCAGCATTTGTAAGATAAATGCTGGAAATCCTCACGTCACCTGAATCTTTTTTATTTGGCGCTGGATCTCTAGTGTCTCCATTCTGACTTTAAATGCATACCTTTTTTAGTGCTTCATCGGTTAGTTTGTCCTGGTTACCCACATGCACCTTCACCAGCAGAGGGCAGTGCGTAGCCAAGGCAGACAAGGACATGTCACCAAGCTGCTTACAGCGGTATGCAGTGTACTTCTGCAGGCCTGGACAGTGTGAGGCCAGGGATGACACACCATGGTCATAGACCCCTCTGCAATCAGAGATGTTAATCTCTGTCACATTCTGCCTGCGAGAGGCTATTTTTACCAGGAGATCGTCATTTACCTGGGGAACACACGGAGAGATTAAAATTAGCAGAAACAACTAAACTTTCTGTTAATTATAAATGATTGAGATCAGAAGATCAGATTTGATCCCAGAGACACCAAGGCGCCTCCTGCTTACTCAATCCAAGCCAGTGTTAACTAAATATCTAAATTATAAAATGTGAAAAACTGAAAGGACAAACATCGTAAAACTCCACTGTAACTAAATAATTCCTGGAGGCAATAGAGTTTCTGACAAGAAATTCACATTCCTATGTGCTTACTTGTTGTAGGCCACTGAGGTCAATTTGCTTCCAGAACTGGAAGTCCAAGCAGAGGTCCCTCCAGTACTTACAAACCAGAGAGGCACACAGACAGCGTTCCTTCACAGTCAAGTGGGAGAGCACCTGAAAGGAGTATTAAGAACATAAAAACCATTCAACACGTATGTAAGTACACACCATGGGTGCTATCAATGGCCATCTCTGGCTTTGTATCTTTTATTGTACCAAACCAACAAAAATACATCAGTAGATATAAAACAGGCCAATTTAAATCTACAATGAGCTCTGACCTTTAGAAGGATGGAGGAAGGCAGGTGGTTGATACTTAAGTTATCAGCAGCATCAGAACTTCTCGCCTGGCAGTCGTCGTAATGATGCAGGCAGCAGGGGGACGAGTCTGAACTGTGGGGCAAATCAGCATGAAGACCCAACCCGCAGCAGCCATCAGCAGGTGAGGAGGTAGAGGAGGAGGCAGAGGAAGAAGAAGCGGAGGAGGAAGGAAGCGGACAGAGGGGAAGGTGGCAGTGGCCAGTTTCAGAATTGGAGGTGGCCTCTCCCCCACCTCCTCCCACTCCTCCGTTCTCCAGCCCTCCGTCAGGTGCAGCGAAGGCGCAGCGTGGCTGCTTGCAGGGGGTGCACCTCTGCACCTCTGAGCACTTCCTCTTACACACCTGCACCCACAGACAACCACAGATCAGCCAGATGGAACCAGGCAAGTCAAGGCAGATTTGACTGTAAAGTCTTTAATTACAACTGCAGTGTGGAAGAACATTACACCGCCCACATATGGAGCATAATGTCAAAACAGCACCCCTGACCTTGGATCCTCTATGAGAACAAACTAAACAAGGAGTGAAAATAGCTTTATCGTTGAGTGTGACTTCTGCAATTCTGATATCATACATTTCAAACACAGAAAACCCGCTGTGCAATCTCTTTCAAAAACTTGGATTTTGTTGCATTAAGCTTTCAGAGAACTTTTAAAGACACAACATGCTTTTCCTTATTTTTTGGCATCTGTTAATAGATGCCCTCTCCACTTAGATTTATGGGGTAAATCTGTTCTACATTCTGTGGTACTAGTTAACGTGATAGGGTTATTCTGCCTGAATTTGCACTTGGGAATTAGCTAATTCTTGAAGATTCATATGTTCCCTTAAATACTGTTAAGGGGCTTTAAGCTGATTCAAAATTGTCAAAATAAATTAATAAATAGTTGGGTTGCAATTAAGGCTTTTATCAAAAAACACACTATAGTCAATTGATAGTGTTTAATGTCTTTTAGAGGTAACTGGACATTAGTCATTGCCAGAAATGGCCGTCAGTGGTGTCAAGCATCATTATTTTTCAAATATGCTTTGGTCTTTTATAAGATTTTAAGAAATCCCTCAGCATTGATCTGGGGAGGGACAGATAGTTCTGGTAAACAAAACTAATCACTAATCTAAATACTACAGCTACATATTGGAAACCTCCCCAGCTCCTTACCATCTCAGTGTAGTCGCTGGTGCAGCTAGGCACAGGCAAAGGTATGGGTACGGTCACAGACACCCCAGCGGTTCGGAAAAGTGCCGGTGGAGGAATAAGTTTGGCAGGAACGGCTGATAAAAGGCTCTTCCCTTGGCCCTCCCAGATAGCCAGCTCCCGGGGTGACAACAAGAACCTGGAGCAATCCTCAGGAGTTGCGAGTGTTGCGTATCGCTCAGCTAGCTTCGATGCAGCTGCTGCTCCAATGCCAACTCCACCGACACCAGGGACACTGATTCCGGTGATGCTGTTGTGACGACACCCGCTACCGTTGACACCAGCCTCCAAATGGTCGCTGTCGTCGTCAATACCGCTGCTGTTGCTGTGGACAATGAAGCACAGCATGCAAGGCAATTGCAAGAAACAGTTCCTCTTCTTCTTCTTCCTGTGATGCAACTTGCGTGTCCTCTTCTTCAGGCGGTAACCATTTTTCGAGAGAAGATGGCCCATATAGATGATTCAAGAAAACTCTAGAACAACAGGAGTCAATTCATTAGTAAGTATATTATTCATCAGTATTTTAAGGACCTTGCAGGACTGGGTATTATTGTCAGTTTTTGTCGATATCTTACATGACAGTGTCTTATGTTGCCATACAAGGACTTTGCTGAAATTACTTAGTATAAAATTGCCAATTTTATGGACTTAAGTCAGTAAATATCTATGAAAAGAATACTTTAACAAGAACTGCTAAAGCATGCGATTGACAGTATTCAAAACTGAAAAACATTTAGCTCGGTAAACAAAAAGAACTAAGGTTCAATAACCAACTCCTTAGTAACATGGTGGTTAATGTGGTGGTGAAAAAAAGTAGCCTCTCATAATGTACAAAATAAACATTATCACAATTATTTTCATCAGCTATTTTTATTTACTGTGGCAGAAGCAAATATCTTAAAGTTAACATCACCTTATGAGTAGAGCCCTGCATCAACAAGTAAGGAAAACTGTGAAGGTCCTCTGCCAACAATATTCTCTGAGATCAACTATAATTACATATAATGTATATGTAAATACACAATAACAATCATATCTGAGTATTTTATATCACTCCCCCTTGCTATGATGCTTTCTTTGTGTTTCGCTGTATACCCAGAGGTACCCAAAAGAAGGATTTTCATATTAAATACACTGTAACTTCAGAGGGTACCCACTTCATTTGTCTGCCTGAGTGCTGTCAAGGACAATTAATAAATTAATATACTAAAACAGCTGGGAACATATATGATGATAAAAATAGACCGATGGTAGCCAACAAAGTCATTACACTGATCTAGGTAGTACACATTACTATAATGCACAGCTTGGTGTCACAACTAAATACTGATCGTGTTTGTAATAAGACAATTACATGTTGAGCGTAAGGCCTGGACTTGCAGTAATTATAGCACACAACAAAGGAGTAGCAAGTTTTATAGCCGTGTTTTTGTGGAAACCATTTGACTTGTATTGTTTGTGTTGTGATTACATTCCTTGTCAAATGTTAACCCCCTAATTCCGTTGCACAAAATAACAGATTTGTTATTGTCATACGGCAGTCTAACAACGATGCATCGTCCGGTTGCACCCGTATGAGAAGATGTAAACAGTGAACAGGTGGCCATTTGTTTAGCACACACACACACACACACACACAAACGCAGAGCAGTCTTTACGCGTCGGTTGTGTTTTGCCTGAAGTCGCGACATGTTTATGTCTAACATTAGCACCAATTTAACCACATATTTACAACCTCATTTAGATAAACAAGACACGGTTCCAGTGCTAACTCAGTTCAGCTCTGACAGGCTAGCTTGCTCCATCACTAGATGCTAAGTTAGCTGTCCTCCCAACATGAAACATCTCTCACCACTTCACACGGTGCTCCCACACTCCGGACGGCGCTCGCATAATACTGCTATGCTGCGCGGCCAAGATGAGCGCTGACAAGTCTCGACAGGAGAGACACGGACGGACGAAAACCAGCTACTGAGCTAGCGTAGTGTGGCTCCAAACAGTGGCAGCTCAGACTCTGCTGCTGCTGCTGCTGCTGCTCTTGGTGACAACACTTCCGCACCAAGAGGGCAGCGGGAAGGAAGCCGACAAGGGCGATTCGTAATTCGTCATGGAGGCTGGTTGAACCTGCCGACTGCGGGGCCAACGTGAAGCCTAAAGTAAAGTCTGCCTCATGTATCCCTAGCCCCAGTTTGTGCATGTTCATTCTTTTTTACATTTGAGACTGTGCTTTGATGATCTAATCTTCGATTTGGTCCAAAGTTAAATACAGTACAAGCCGGAATATAAACACAACCTAGGCTGGTTTAAATGGTCAATGGTCTGTAAGCTACTTGACTTTCTCAGGAGCCATCAGGAGCACTTTATAGGGTTCAGTAAAGAAGTGTCCAAAGATAGGTTACTTTGACTTGCAGACTGGGGGAGCCGAACCACCAACTATCCGATTAGTGCACGACTGCTGCTTGAACTATTATTCAGTAGGCCTACTGAAACAGATACTCCAACGAATAGGCACTATCATTGTTTGGTTTGGAAGCTCACAAGAAACTGATGAAAAAGGTGTAAATCGATGTGCGTATAGGCTATATACCTAACAGATCTGTTGTTGCTGATTTACATGTGCACTGATGTAAGTTCTGCATTAAAAAATGTATTTATTAACTATTATTACATGGCATTTTCTGTCACATCTCTCTCTCTCTCTCTCTCTCTCTCTCTCTCTCTCACACACACACACACACACACACACACACACACACAGAATATGGGCGTGAATTTCTAGCTCCCAGTTCCTCCACGCTGAACACAAACTCCCAAAAATAGCAGCACGACTTCTGGAAGCCTCAGGAAAAAATGGCTGAAGTAGATTCACCAATAACTCGACAAGTAACTAAAGAACATTGGGAAACTGGGACCACTTCTGTCGATATTCGTCTTGAAGACGTCGAAGATTGTTTAATTTACGACCGGCATGGAGTCTCTATTCCGTTCAAGAAATTATATCAAGACAGGAAATCGATCATAATTTTCGTGCGGGTAGGGGAAAACTTTGTTCTACTTAAACTTGCTGATGAGTCATAGGCTACCCTGCCCGAAGCTGAATTCGTTAAATCATGAGATGGTTAATTTAAGTGCACTGAGCCTCTAAAGAGGATTATTTTGAAGGCATCAAAGTAGGCAACAGGTGAGCTACAGCCTTGCTGGACAGATGCCCCAACAACCTCCCTATGATGGAAATGGATGAAGGGAGAGATCATAGGTGAAGGCAGAGGGCTAAACACTATAGGTGCAAGATGAGTTTTTAAAAGTAACGTAATATCTTATAATTCTTACTGTATAGCCAATTAACGTGTTATATGCTGCGTGTCCCTGCAGAATTTTTTGTGCTACAGCTGTAAAGAATATGTGGATGATTTGAGCAAAGTACCTACAGAAACACTGCAGGTGAGTCTTGATACATGACCAAGAATTCAATGGAGGACGCCAAGTGGCATAGTTGCAAATTTGTAGTGGTGTGTAACTGAGTACATTTTCTCAAGTACTGCATACTGCATACAAATTCAAGGTACTTTTTACTTTACTCAAGTATTTTTATGTAACATTCTACCTTCACAGGTTTATCATGTTTTAGATTAGGATACAGTTGTTCATATCCTCCCTATCCTTTGAAACCATGTATCTCCAAATGTGGTGATTTTGGATTTGAATTGTTCTGATAAACTGAAGGATTACGTGTCCCTTTATGGGCTGAGGAAAGCAGGAGGGTGGAAAATGTTTCATCACAAAGCTGAAAATATGGAGTTTTTCCTGACCTCATGAAAAATTTACTTTCTATAGATACTAGTTCTCACAGGACAGCAACATACAAAACATACGATGTTGTAAAACAGGATGCATTGCTGTAGATTAAACTACCCGACAGAATACAAAGTAGTTAAAATTAGCTCATCCTTCAACATCTACAGCAGTAAAATGCTAGATATGCACTGATGCACCAGGAATATTAGTTGAGAAACATTTTACAGCATAATACTTTTCCCTTTATACTTTAAGTACATTATTCTGATAATACATACATGCTTTTACTTAGCTATGAACGCAGGACTTTTACTTACAGTGGAGGATTTTCACAGTGTAGTATTAGTTATCTTGCATGTTACTTAAATGTGATGTGTTGTTGTCTGTTGCAGGGTGCTGACATTAGACTGGTTGTGATTGGTCAGTCTGCTCATCATCATATAGAGGTAATTCATGTTGTGCATATAATTTCAGTCAGCCACAGCTGTTTCTATGATGCTGATTTAGTTTTCAATCTGGCCTAGCCATTCTGCTCACTAACAGGTTATCCTCATGAAATATACGTTGACCCAGAGAGGTGCATTTATCAAAAGCTTGGGATGAAGAGAGAGGAGACTTTTACAGACTCAGGTAATACAATAACAGTATGTGGGCATCCAGCAAGAGTATTCTGAGACAATAATTAGTTAAGAACTGCATCTGAACGTGTATGCTTATGTACTTAGCCCACCGTAGTCCCCACGTGAAGTCTGGTATCTTTATGGGACAAGTGAAGAGTATATGGAGAGCCATGACTAGCCCTGCATTTGACTTCCAGGGTGACCTACATCAGCAAGGTGGAGCCATCATTGCAGGGCCAGGTAAGCTTTCCTATCTCTCGTTCCTTGTACATTCTCGCACTGCCTCCGTTGTGTTTTATATTTCTCACGCTTTCTTCTCTCCGCAGGCTCTCGTGTTCACTTTTCCCACTTTGACATGAACCGCCTGGACCACATGCCCATTAACTGGCTTCTGCAGCTCGCCGGAGCTCAAGAGACTCTGGACTTCAGCAACAAGCCAAAGGTCATCCATGTGTAACCGGCGCCTAACCTGAAAGTGCTCCACATCACTGTTAACATCATGCATGCAGGGAGGCACACATGATGCTTGCTTAGTTACATCACCATTGTGCACTGACAAATACGGTGTGCGTGTTGACTGAGAGGTAACTTTTTTTATGAAAATACAGTCTGCAGTCTGAAGGCATATTTATGAATAGGCAACTCAATAACAACTGATGTTAGTAGTTGGTCTTATCAGAATTTTCTTTTATACCCACTTTTCTCATATCCAGTATGTTTATTATACTAAAAATAAAGTTTAATTACTATTTCTTGACTGCATCTGTCTTGTGTCATGCAACACACATATACTGCATGGTGCTGCAATGCAAGGTCATAATCAAATGGGATCTATTTAGCACCTATGGGACCACATCTCCCAACAACATGGTATCTACACAGCTGCTGCAACTGAACAGTGAGGGGTGGGCGCTGGACATCTAATCCTGATACGTCACATGCAGGGGATTCAGAAAGCAGAAACCTGCCCCTGTTTATAGACGTCACCACCACCAAGGAGAGGCTGGAGCAGGCAGCGGTGTCTCGCTTGACACATACACAGTACACGTAACATAGGCCAGATACCGATCAGCAGCAGCGCAAGAGCAAGACATGCCACAATAACACAGTAACAAAGCGAGGAAAGGCCGCCGCAGTGCGAAGCGGACGAGCTCTGTTTCAGCTGCTCAGGAATGTCCACCGTGCAGTCCTGAGGAGAAAATGAAGCGCAAGAGCGAGAGGAGACGAGCCGAGTCGAGGAAAAAGCGCTGTGCAGCTCACAGCAGCTCAGAGGCGGCGCCAAACTCTGATATTTACATTGAGATAACAGGTAAGGGGGGTCTGCAGAATCAACCCTGTCAACTTCAAGCCTAGTTGGCAAATATGTGCAGACGCACGCAGCAGACCGCGCATGCACAGTTCTGCGTTTTAACTGACCAGTGCTACCAGTCTTCGATTTTTTTTTCTTTTGACCTATTACGGCGACACCGTCCGTCCCTTTTTCGTAAATGCATTGGGTTTGCATGGAGCTATCTCCGAAGTCACAAGATACGCACCATTATCAGTTCAGTTTTGCTGTGGTAGGCTATTTATTTTAGAGGATGCAAGAAATTAACCCCAGAATTTATGCATGTTTTATGAACTGTGAGTTATATACGTGCATATAGCGATAGGGTGGTATTGATAATATAAATATCATATTCAACCAACTGTCAGTATTGTCCACCGTTAATTTTGAGATCTTTTATTATGTTTTCCTGGTCTCTGTACATCCTGGCGCAGCTCAAAGAGAGAGGGAGGTTCGTCGAAGTAGAAATCACTAGTCTGACTGGCTGGGGGACCGTCCTAGCAACCGCTTGGGCAATGTTCCCGGGGCCTATCACGTGTCTTATGTAGAGAACTTTAAACTGAAATGGGCGGGGCTGAGCCTGACTGACAGGCCCTTCCTCCAATTATGTGGCGCCCTGCAGCCAATAGCGTCTCGCGGAACAGCGTAGGGGAGGAGTCGGGCGGAGATGAAATTTAGCAGAGTGCGCACTTGCACATTGATACGCTGCTTCCTTCCTCGACTAGTAACTTTTTTGTTTTGTACTGGAGCGTTAAATCACGCTTCTTATAACGTTGGAGTTTTTTACGAAGTCGCTTTTAATTTACTTTTTTAAAATTCTGCGCACAAAATCAGCGTACGTTTTACTCAGCATGCGCAAGTCCTCGTGAAGAAAGTCAACCTCGTCCGTTTCTCTGCAAAACGTCATGTTCAGATTTGGGGACAAGATGACCGCAGACGATGTTTCGTCAAGATGTATTGAGTTTGTCAAGGGTAAGTTGCCAGGAAGTACATAAAAATAAGCAGTTGTAGACAAAGAGGAGCTGGTTTGTGGGGAACTGAGAGACAAAATAAATGTAACTACTATGCATGACAAAAGCAGGTAACTGCTTTATTTTGTCGCCCTTCCCCAACCCCCACCCTCCAGACCAACTATATTTCGCCATACTTAAGCAAAAGATCAAGAGCACAGCCGAACGACACTGTTTCTGCATAGATGAAGAGCTGGCATATGAGAAGTAAGTTACCACTCAGCACACATGCATTGTAAACAGGCTTTAGTTGGCTGGCTATTGCATTTTTTATGTGCTTTGCCCCATGACAGTGAACTGCAATAAAAGACACTTTAAATGGACCTAACTTTGCGTAACGTTACACCATATGTTATTGCAGTCATCTAAAAGATCAGTAACTTAGTGCTGGTGGGAGCAGGATTGCACAAAACTAATTCAAAACACAGTGAATTTAGTTTTGATTACAGAAGTCGACATATTCAGATTTTATCTAAAAATATATATTCGATGTAAGAGTATGGTGGAGCACCGTTTTAGATTAAAAAAGAAGAATTACCTTTTTGTCGTTAACCACAGCATCATTAAAAATGAAGAGTAAATAAAAGCACCTTGCTACAGCCAAATTTGAAGTTTCAGAGATTTTGCAGGGGCTGTTTCATTGAGCGGTTGTTAGACTGGTCTCAGCAGAGGACACTAGTGACCTTTTGAAGACATCTTTGTCTCCTATTCTGACTGACCCACTCTAGCATCAAATGCTTCCAAATATAGTCTTTACTCTGTCAGTGTTTTTACTGTTTTAGTCCAAGATAGCTGATTCCGTCTAGTGAAAGTTCCCCAGAGGCCTTAGCTGGTTGCATAAATAGCCACTCTGACACACTCTTCTTCTTCTTTCTCCCTCTTGCTCTCTCAGCTTCTATGCAGACTTTGGTCCCCTTAACCTGGCCATGTTTTATCGCTTCTCTTGCAAGCTGACAAAGAAGCTCAAGGTAAAGTCAACTGCTGCTCTTAATTACACCTCCTGGAAGAGAGAATGGGAAGCAAAAGCCAGGTCAATCAATATCTCTTGGTACCTGCAGTAGGAAGGCAAAATCAAGTAGGGTTATAGGTGGTTTTGATTTATTTGTTTTTTGCATGGCAATTAGAAGTACACGTCAACTTTTTATAGTTAAATTTACATCTCTGGCATCCCTGGTTTTTGTCAACTTGTGACACTTCTGTTCCTCTCTGTTGTCTCTCTGCCTTATCTTCAAGGCCGTTAGGCACAGATTCAGACAGCATCTCTCCATCTTTAGTACGTAATTGTCTTACGTGGTGATTGCCAAAGTTTTTGAGACGACCCCACCACCTATGCAGCAACTTTGTAATAAAGTCATTATTTCATTTGCGAGTTAAAAGTCCTCATCCATGAGGAATTTACATTTCTGTCTAGCTGCTGTATGTTAATGTAATTTTTACATTTTAAATGACATATTTGAAATAAATAAATAAGGTATCTTTGTCAGTTCATACTGTTGCTGTTATTGTTTTTGCACAGTCCATTACACTCTCAAGGAAGAAGATTGTGTTTTATACCTGTGGTGATCAGAAGAAACAAGTCAATGCTGCCTACCTAATTGGCTCATATGCAGTAAGTGGTGTTTAAACACAGATGCTACAAATAGCTTGGGAAATTATGTCTGCACGAGGCAATTGCTGATTAAACATTTGTATTCAAAGGTAATGAATCTAAACATGATGCCAGAGGATGCCTACAGTCTCCTGGTGTCAAGGAATTCAACATATATTCCATTCAGGTAACATTTAACTTTTACTTAATATATTTTACATTTAACATGGGTTCTCATTAAAGCAACCAAGAATGAGTGCTGCAGCTTGGGCTGGACAGTACAGCTTCATTATCAGTATTGTCATTTACAGTACACATAGCATATTTAGTTTTTTGAAGACCAATTTCAAGGATAAACAGTTGTGTTAAAGATAAGCATCACAAATGGATTTTGTACCTATCTGAAGAAGACACAAAATCTTTAAGAGGAATTGTTGGTGAAATATTGCTGAATCTTTTTTAAATATGTTAAATATATTTTGAACAAAAATTGTCTCCATACATCTTGTCAAATTGTGTAATTTTCAAAATATCTATATACATAGAAATAATATTAAAATTACAATTCTTTTTTTTTTTTTTTTCCCCTGCATTGTTTAGACCTGACTGCCATGTAAAAAATGTTCCAAGATCTAGACTAGACCTGAAGGCACAAGAGCCCTGGTGCCCTTAGTTTTACTGTGACTATAAAATGGTGAAGTAAAAGAAGTATAAAGTGAAGATAGAGAATAAAACATCAGGAGAGAGGGTGATAGAAAGCATTTGGGAGCAGGACATGTGAGATAGCAGTTTATATCGTTGACGGAGAAATATTTCACGGGACATAAAGATTCTTTAGTATGTATGATAATGTATATTTTATGTTTTCAGAGATGCTTCGTTTGGAACCTGCATGTACAATCTGAACATCCTCGATTGCCTTCGTGCCGTACACAAGGTATGTTATTTTAAGATTGATTTTATTTTTCTTTCTTGCTGTGTCATGCTCCTAATGAAATTAACTCCCTCCCAACTATCTACCAGGCTCTGCAGTATGGCTGGCTCGACTTCTCTAACTTTGACGTGGAAGAATATGAGCACTATGAGAGAGCAGAAAATGGAGACTTGAACTGGATCATTCCAGGAAAGTTCCTTGCGTTCAGTGGGCCTCATCCAAAAAAGCAAAATAGAGAATGGTAAGTAAAATATACTTTTAAGTTGGTGATATGCTTTGAAAAACAATGTCTGACCTTATTTTAACACCTCCTGAGGTTCACAAGAATGTCCCCCCCCCTTACCTCAGGCTACCCTTTGCATGCTCCAGAGGCCTACATCCCATACTTCAGGAATCATAACATCACCACTATCATCCGACTGAACAAGAAGATGTATGATGCCAGGCGTTTCACAGAGTCTGGCTTTGAGCATCAAGATCTGTTCTTTGTGGACGGGAGTACACCAAACGACTCCATCGTCAGAAAGTTCCTCAACATCTGTGAGAATGCAGAAGGAGCCATTGCTGTCCACTGCAAAGGTCAGACTTCTCACCCACATTCCCAGCGCAAGAAACTTTGATGGGTCAGACTATTATGGCTGATTGTGGTTGATGCTTGTAGATGTATACCCCTGTTAATTGCACACTTTAATGCCATACCAATGCCATTTTGTTTTTGTTTGTTTTTTTATTTTAGCTGGTCTGGGGAGGACTGGAACCCTGATTGGCTGCTATATGATGAAGCATTACCGCCTGACTGCTGCAGAGGCCATTGCCTGGATACGGATCTGCCGACCAGGGTCCATCATTGGGCCTCAGCAGAACTTTGTTGAAGAGTAGGTTTTCACTGAACCAGGGTTTTCAAAATGTCAGATCAGAAAAAATCCTTTGGGATTATATATCAAGAGTTTGACAGTCAGAAATGCAGCTGTTTTGTTCACATTTAATTGACAGTGATGGCCGCATAAGCAATCGATGCAACAACTTTTAGCACATTTCAATTCAAATGTTGCTTAACTCTGATTGATTGGTGAAATGTGACCTTGCATTTCCCCAGCTAAGTCCCGCCCACCTCAAACCAGTGAGAAATGCAAGGTCAAAAACCGAAATCTCTTACGTGGAATAAACAAAATTGTTAATGTTAGGAAGTTGTGCGTTCACGTAGGACCCCATCACTTACAGTAGGTAAGAAAAGGGGGTTTCATTTGTATCATAGGACCATCATGTCTAATAATAATAATAATAATAGCGATGGTGGTTTTGCAAAAAAACATTTGTTTAATTCATGGTTTGTTGAAATTTTGTACATCAGGAAGCAGAACAGTCTGTGGGCAGAGGGAGATGTTTTCCGGGAGAAGATGCTAAATGAGCGCGAGAATGGCAAGGTGGCTGTAACCAGGATCCTGTCTGGAGTGGATGACATAACCATCAACGGGAGCAACAAGAACAGGCCATCCAAGAAAGAAGAAATGGAACTGGTAAGTTTTGAAATAACGCTCTTGCCATGCTTTCAGCTACAGACGTAGATTTTTTTTTTTATATTTTTTTTTTTTTTGAAAGTGCTTCTGTAAGTAGAAATACAATCTACACATACTACTTTGCCCCGCGACCCTGTATGCAGGATAAGCGGTTGACGATGGATGGATGGACATACTACTTTGTTCATTGCCTTTTTTTTGTTTTTACAGTACAATGATGAAGAGGAAAGAAATGGCCTTACACAGGGTGATAAACTGCGAGCCTTGAAGAGCAAGAGGCAAGCCAGATCGTCCTCAGGTTCACTATCGTAAGTACAAAGGCAGTCTGCAGGTCTCATCATGCTTCACTCCCACGTGATGTAGTACTGTAAAATGAGCGAAGCCTCTCCTTGTCAGTCCCTCGGATCATTACACATTTACAGCAGTGTTTTTCAAATCAAAAGTAACTTATGATTTGAAAAGTTTTGATTTCATAATGACTATGGAAGTGGCCGTGTGTTACATTATATCATTTAATTTGATGAGCTTTCTTCTTTTCTCCCTTTTCTTGAGTATTTATTCAGGGTAGTCAGCTGTCTCTTGTGTCGGGTTTAAGGCATGGCTAATCTCTTAGGGCTGCTCTCCCTTACCCATACCATGGCAGTTTCATCCTAATATCATAATTTATATACGAGTTAACCATGCATAATCTTCCTATAACCCTGTTTCTGTGTCCTCTTCTTTTGATTAAATGTCATCACATGAGGTGTTTGTATCATAAGTTTTCATCTGTAATCAGTGAATGCTGAGAGAACAATTAAGTCAAGGAAGTAGTGGGTCAAGTAGTGACTGGATTGGCGTTGTCTGATGCACAATCTTCCAGGAAAAACTTTTCCTTGTGGGCAGGATTTAGAAAGGCACACAAGATGTGGAAGTTCAATATATAATCTGTTTTTTTTTGTTGTTTTTTTAAAATCTGTAAATCATCATCTGTCAAGATCTTAAAAATGAATCTTAGAGTTGAGGGGAAAAAATAGGAAGGCGAATCAAGTTTAGTTTAATAGTTACTGGGTTATGTCACAATGTCACTGACATAATTGTCCCTTTGGTTAGTCAATAGAAGACTCAACAACATATCTAAAAAATCACAGGTTCAAGACTATGCAGTTATATTAAACTTGTGAGGAGTTCAATGACTGTAGCACCTCATAATATAAATTGTTTATTCAGCATAGTACAGATAAGCTAACAGAAAATAATGAAAAAGTGGTGCATTAAGTGTAAATTTTAAGATTTAAAAAGTAGAGTAGTAGAGAACAAAACTAGCTACAGTGTCAAAACAATTCGGGACAATGAATGAAGGCAGGAGAAGGTTTTAAACAGACTTGACCTTGGTTGAGGTGAAGGGCAACAGGACTTGGTTGAAAATACTAGAAGACGTTTCGCCCCTCATCTAAGAGACTTGGATCAAATGGATGTACAGCTGTGCAACTCTGAACTGGGAGCATGTAAATCGATAAACTTAAAATAGTCAATGTCTTTATTTCTTGTACCACAAATTAAATTCCAAAGATGTAATTGCCGGTAAGCCATTGTGACATGTTGTTGCAATCATGCCATTAAGACTTTGCAAACACCTGGACAACTATATCGTATGACCAACCCAGTTGTTCCCTGCCTAAAAAAAAAGTCCACATCATTTGTGCCCGTGTAAATCAAGCCGTGGAAGGTTGGGTGTCAGCATGGCCGACAATGGTTGACCGGCCTCTGCCAATGTACCCATATGGCTTTGGCTTTTGTTGTCCCATGTCAGGCAGGTGGTAGTGTTCTGCTGCAGCCTCATGGGTGTGGTGTGGCCGATGTGTTGCCTGCCGCTCAAAAGATAGCAGAGAGAGGCAGAGAAAGAGTTGGGGAGAGGAAAAACAGAGAGAGGATGTGAGGTTTTGTATGATGGAGGTAAGTGCATGTCACTTCCTTTATAGCTGACATCCTCTTCCTGTAGACATGGTTGCTATGCCAATGAATGGTATGGCTAATTTGAAGTTGTTCTTTTTTTTTTCTCTTTTCTTTTCTTTCTTTGGATGATAATGGTGTAACATGGATATGCAATTGGAGATGCAATACATTTACACGCCTTTCATTGTTTGCCTCTCATGGACACACTGAGCTGCTTCTGCTTTGATATCAAGGCTTACCTGAGATATCCTCTTATTTACAGTAAAGCTATCAAATTGAGCCTGTTATCCTTGTTTACAACATCCCCAATTATTCAACTAATCACAATTTTTACATAAGATCTGGATTAGTTGAATTAAATGTTGTCCTGCCTGGCTTGCACTACTGACTTGGCACAAGAAAACATGTTAGTAAGGGAAACTTGGTCCTCGTTCTGATCCGCAGTAGGTACTTCCTTATTTTATGGTTAAAATAGCTAACCTGCCTGCTCAGTCAATTAAGATGTAGGTGTTTTTTGGAAATAGTACTTTGATGTTAGAATAATCTTTGCAGTGTTTTATGAGTTTAATTAGCAATTTTTAAATTGTATTATTGGGATGGGGAAATTCCTCCTGATCCACGTTCTAATACAAAGGATTATAAAACATTGTGTGCTTCTGGGGAGGTAGTGGGATGAAAATTGGTTCTTATCCATTCTCAGGGGTCAGTTGAGGCAGAAGGGAGATTTGCTTGCACTTCAGGCCATATGCCTTATCAGTCAGTGTATGCGTTGCTACACAAACATCTAACTTCCAGCTGAACTTCACCATCTGGCTCCACTGTTTGTTTTATGATGCAATACTGAAGTACACGTTGAATTCCAGTGACGATTTAGAACGATAATTTATATATAAACTCTTCATCTTTTCATGCATGGCAACAGGCATGAAACCCTTGGACATGCGCGCATGGACATGCCTCTGTTTGATCTATGTTTGTGTCTAACATGAAATTAATGTTGGGCCAGGTTCATTGTCAATTGCCTGTGGTTTTTCCATTGCCCTTGTGACTGGATCAGTGTACACATAACCGTCTGAGCTTTTACTCCTTCTGTCTCTGCCAGCTTCTTTTTAAACGGTCCATTTTTTGGGAACACATTTAGGTAATGGATACTTAAGTATTTGTAGGATTTTAATATTTTAAGACGTTTTTATGATCAAAGTATTACAGCTCGACTGATCTGTTGGCCGGCTAGTATAAACCACTTTTTGCTCATCACACTACATGCTGTATATTTGTCATAACTTTTAACTAAATAATCACTGTCAGAAATGTTAGCTTTTCTGTAAAATGGAATATCCATTTATTTAAACTCTCAAATTTTGAAATCTACTTAAAAACATCCACATCAGTCAGGTTCTAAATGTAGAGCAGACTTGCACATCAGAGCAAATGAAGAACAAAAACTTGCTGACTGGCACTGTTGGATGCAAGGCTCTGTAAAAGGTGTTTCATCTAATCCAGTCCCAGTGGAAAAGCAGAACATCAGGGGCCTTTTGTCCTGCCTGGACGTCTCTTGTCTCTCCTTCCTTTTTTTCCCCCCTTTTTTCCGTTTGCTCTTGTTGTTGGATTTGTCCTCCTTTCAGATGGCTGGTAGCCATGCTGCTCTCCTCCCTGTGTAGCCTTGCCCTGTGGTGGATTGTGTATGGCTTCCCTTCTTCCATCCTGCATTTCTGTATAGACGGGTTAGGATTTCAATGAGTTCTACCGCCCGTCAGTCCCCAAAAAACCTGTCCTGCCCCCCCTTCTGGAGCTCAAACTGAGAATGCTGTAAGTGAGCCCCCAGTCTTTTTTAATTAAGTACTTTTAAGTCTTTTTTTTAAATTCCCAACCCAGATCAGAAATTTGTTAAACATCACCCTCTTATTACTTTATTCTTCCTGCAAGCATATTAAATTTATAGCTAATGAGCAGAGCCCATTTTTAAACATCAGAGGCTCCTGCCTTGTCCATGTCACCATTTTCTGTACATAATGATTTTGTCCTTCTGTTCCCATAATACTGTCATCTTTAAACATCATGCTTTGCTGGTTTTTGTGTTGACTGCAGTGCCAGCTGTTAAAATTAAACCAAGCCAGACAGTTGACCCTTCTTGATTAAAAGGATACCTTTTGATGAAAAGGCAAATCAAGTCCCTCTTAAGTTTAGTACCATCTGCTGGCCTTTTCTGGAACTTACTTGGCTTTACTAATCCTACCTGGCTGCCAGAGCTGCAATAATGTGTAACACAATCAGAAATTTAAAAAACGTTTTTGCCCATCTCCACAGTCTTTGCCTCCTCCTGCCTCCACTCTGTCCTGTCATGTCAGATCTCTCAATATAAAAATGTCTTGGGTTTTTTCTTCTTTTTTTTACTGTCATGTTGCTTGTATTTTTACAGACAAGAAGAGAATAAGATTCACACCAGGTCATCATCACAGTCACTAAGGTAAAGGTAAACTAAGCACAACATGGGTACATACGCGCTGACTTTAATCATGGCTCAGACTAATAAAGGACATTTGTCTCCTCGGCAGCACGGTCATCTTGCAGGCCAGTGTTCAGGACTGTATGGCCAGCGTCCACCCCTTGGCTCTGTCAGATCACTCGGACAGCAGGAAGAGGACCAGAACCTCACTGCCAGCCAATGGAGTAGGAGGAAGGTCAGTGGCCTGAACTGACATGTACTCATTGATAGCCCAGATGTGTTATCTGGGAGAGCACTGCAAGAAATAAAAGGGGACATCAGATGCCTTTTTTAACTATCTGCTTAAAAGCAAATAAATGGAGAGGCTGGCCTAACTTGGCTAATGATTATGAATGAAATGAAATTTCCAAATGATTATATTAAATATATGCAGCATTCTTTATATTGGGGAAAAAAATAACATTGAGAACAGTATTTTGAAAAGATAAAGTTAACTCAAGGTCCACTTCTGAGCTTTATTGTTGACACTTTATCTGTACCCCAGTTTTCTAAGTTTCCTAATCACGTGACCTAAATATGGACCTAAGTATTGTTCACATAATTACAGGTGGCTGTATATAGGAGGGAGACTGTACCCTTAAACATAACTCAATCAACAACTGATGTCTCTATTCAACAAATGAGCTGACTTCACTTGCTGCAGAAGAAGCCCCCAGAAAATGTTAAGCCCACCTTGAGTTAGGATTATTTCATCAGATTAACAGAATTGCCAACCCTCAGTTTGTGTGTTTTTGCTCCTTCTGAAATTGGCATCATTCCCATTTATTTCATTATCCACGCCTGTGCTGTGTTGATGCAATGTCTAATTCATTAAATTCGGTTTTGATGGTTTTTTTATCTGAGGTTGACACAGTTGAAAAGCAACCAAGAGGCTATAGCCACTCATGGATCCTTGTGGAGTAAATTAACAGCTTCCCATTCTCTCTGCCAGCTCCCTGTGCCATACCAGACTGGTCAGGTCCCTAGGCAACTTGCATGTAGTGGCTGGCGACAGAGACCCAATGTGTTGTGAGCCATGTGGCAGCCATAGAGACACAGCCAGTGCCACAGCCAACACAGGCACTCTCATCAACTTAAACATGGCAAGGGTCCACCTGCAGGCAAGCTCCCTCAGACCCACTCTTAGCCATATGGAGACTTGGGCTGCATTTGCACACAAGCAGGAATTTTACTGATCAGATTTCTCTGAAGAGATGTTTTCTATGCTGTCCAAACAGGGAAAGTCACATTAAAATGGTTTGGCAGCACTAGGATGATCAGATCTCTGTTAAGATAATTTAATTAGTGCCTGTGTATAAATCCAGTCAGAATCCAGAGGCTCAGTGCTTTCTCTCTCTCTCTCTTTCTCCTCTTAATGCTCGTGACAGTGGTTCTACCAAAATCACATAATGTATTTAGTCTGGGGTGCATCAACATGGATTAAATGTTTAAAGAAAACCAAACTGGTTTATCCGGTGTGCTTCTTTAGGTAGTGAGGAATTAGCAAAATTCAATTTAGATCTCACTTTTAACCATTTTGATCCGACAGTTGAGTTGTTTCACGTCTGGAGGGCAGCGTCTTTGAGGTAGTTTGGGAGAAAACTTGATGGAAGATAGGCATCAGACTTAACTGGTCTTATTAACTGAAACACCCAGTTGATTTGATTTTAGAATTACTTTTCCCATCAAATCATGGAAACTTTTAACAAACTCTCTAATTTGTCAGCACAAGTCCTAACATAACAGAGTGGAGTTAACAAAGGATATATTTGTCCAAGACATGAAAAGAAATTATATCAAAACGTCAATCAAATTAAACAGAAGTCATATTTTTTTTTAAATCTTTTTTTTCCTTCTATTTTCCAGCTAGATACTATGTATTTTGTATCATTAATCAGTCAAAGCTTTATTTATGTTTTTACTATGATTACGTCCATCATAGTTCATTTTAAAGTTAAGTAAACTGGTTGTCATTTAAAATGAAACCATGATGGTGCAACCCAGCCACGCATCTCCTTTACTCAGATGTTGTACTCACATTAAATATAGGCTGACATTGTCCAGGACTAACATTTAGTAAATCTGATCCTGCTTATGCGCCACTGTCAGGTTGCCATGTGAAACTCCACCTGGCTCAGTCTCCCTGCTGCTTCTTCCAATAGCGTTCCTTGCATGTTCTATGAGAACAGGGGTTTTGGAGTATGACTGGCTATAGCTTCTCTGGAGTCTGCTGCTTGATGTGTCTTCTGCCTCTGGCCTCTTATTATCCCACTATAGCTATGTCTGCATTCTTTACTGATGCTAATCTATCTGTCATGTTTATATCTCTTCTTTCCTTCTGTTCTATATTTCTTACACGCAACAGGCGCACTGTCTCCAGAGGATGTAAAGCTCACAGCTCTTTGCAATCAATTCGATTTTCCAGGCTATGGTATCTGTCTCCTCTTCACTCTGTTACATTTAATGTATAATGTTACAGGCATGTCTGATTCATGTGCATAATTAATGCTGACTCTGTTTTCTTTATAGTCACTCCATACCCAAAGCTAGAGCTCCTCTTCTTCGGTGAGCCTGCGTAACTGGGAATCCTGAGGAATGTCACATTAAATCCAACTTCTGTACAGCAAACAGAAAACTGTTGGAACAAACTTTAACCAACGTGAAGTAACATGTAAATCATTTATAGAATCTTTAATTCAAAGTTATTTTACGCGTTAAGGCACTTTGTTTTTTTTAAACAGCATCATGAAACAAACTAATTTTTAATCATTGACTGGTTGTTCCTACTTATTAAGCATGAAGTAGCAAACATCAGATTGGATTGGCTTGTGAATATCTAAATCCAAGATATTCATCTAAAATGAACACTGTGCAGATGATATTCTGATTCTTACGATGTGGGAATCGCATTCATTTTGAAAAAATGTGAAGATGGATTTGGCCAGAAGTTAGGAATAAAAAGCTTCTCATGGTTCTCCATGGCACAAAGTTGTGTTTACTTGGATGTAGAAACAAGTCTGTTTTGGAAAGAATTCCCATCACAAGACAAAGAACTGTGCACATTTGTACCTCCATTCTCAATATCTGGCTTGTCATGTATTCCTTTTCATTTACTTAAGCTGTTCAGCTACTGTATTTCAAGAATGTAAATATGTCAACATTTGATATACTCTGTATTTTTTAAATTTTTGTACTGTTTGAATCATGCTATAATTAGTCAGTGGTCCTAAGGGGACCTTGTCCAATTCATTTTCATAATCCACTAAAGACATTTGCTTGAAGCACAGAAGCAACTTTTAAATAAAAATATACTCAAGTATGTCTCGTTGTCTGTTATGTTATGTTACAGCCTCGTACCAAAATGGATGAAATTCATTATTTTCCTCAAAATTCAATCAAATAATACCCCATAATAACAATGTAAAAGTATTTGAAATCTTTGAAAATTTTATAAAAATAAAATGAAAAAAAAAACCACATCTACATAAGTATTCTTTGCTCTGTAGTTTGTTGAAGCAACTTTGGCACCAATTACAGCCTCTAATCTTTTTTGAGTATGATACAAGCTCAGCACACCTATTTTTGGGCAGTTTCTCCCATCAGGTTGGATGGGGAGCATTGCTGCACATTTTAAGATCCAGAAATGTTTATTCGGGTTCAGATCTGAGCTCTGGCTGGGCCACTCAAGGACATTCACTGAGTTGTCATTTAACTACTCCTTTGTTATCATGGTTGCGTGCTTAGAGTCATTGTCTTGATGGAATTTGAACCTTCGCCACAGTCTGAGGTCTAGAGTACTTGGTAGCAGGTTTGTATCAAGGATGTCTCTGTACATTGCTACATTCATCTTTCCCTCGCTTCTATTTTCCCAGTTCCTGCGCTGAAAAACGTTCCCCGAGGATGATGCTACCACCACCATGCTTCACTGTAGGAATGGTATTGGCCAAGTGATGAGCGGTGCCTGTTTCCCTCCAGACATGACGCTTGCCATTAATTTCTGCGTTTGAATTTTGACAAGTCCCGCCCTACTGTGGTCTGATTGGCAAAGTACTCGTCACTTGCACGTGTCTGATTGGATGCTAGCTTTGAGTGGGGCTTGTCCTGCTCAGGGCCAGACTTTAAAGAGATTCTTCTATAAAGATCTTTAAAGGGTTCTAGTCCTGCCTCGACTGTGTTGATTGACTAGTAGCTTCCTCATTGAGACTACAGATATTGGAGATATTGTGCAATATATATGAATAATTGTTTATAAATATTATATAATTTACAGAAAGAGCAACACAGCCCATCAATCTAAACTTCTTTCACATTGTCATGGGGTATTGTTTGTAGAGTTGAGGAAAATGAATTTCATCTATTTTGTAATGAGGCTGTGACAACTAAATGTGGGAAAAGTGAAGCATTGTCAATACTTTGGCATGCACTGAATGCACAATACAAACGTAAACATTTACCTAGTATAAAGTATCAAGACATCTCACTTATTGCGTACATGTTAATCATGTGCTATTACAGTTGCATTATTGCCTACAAATGCAAAAGACAGGTCTGTGCATCTCACATTTGCAACTGGTTTTTGTTCCAATATCCCTGCTTGGACGCAAAACAAAAAAAAACAAACTACAGCTCCAAGATAAACTTGCAAAAGCATTTATTTTCCAGGATTGAAAATGCAAAACAGTGCCCTCAGTGCAGTAGAACAAAATAAACCAAATACAATAAAACCCCAAACCTTTACAGCAGAAACATGAACTGTTTTTAAGCAAGTGTCAAGTGCAACCAATATTCCCCACAGGAAGTAAACAAAGTAAACTCTGTTATCTTCCTGCTGAAAGTGCTGGGAAGTCTTCTGGGTCATCTGGGTTAGGAGCCAGCTCATCCTCCTGGTGAGAGATGAGACATTAGAAAACACTGCATAGGCATACTATTTTAAAGTGGCTAAACATTCAGTTATTTAGAGCACATACTCTAGTTTTATAGAGTGCCCATGTTATTCCACTGGGGTAGCCTACATTTTGTACCCCTACATCAATATGCATAAATCTTGGCTATGTCAAGAACATACCCTCTCCACTATGGGTTTTGCTCTCTCTGGGCGACTTGCCGGACCACCTCGTGCTCCCCTTCCCCGACCCCCACGACTGGGGCGTCCAAGACTCCCGAAATTGATGTCCAGAAGGGAGGTGATGTCATTCACAGACCTACGAAGGAAGTGGCCATCATCCTCCATGTCCTCCACAGACTCCTTGAGGTTCTGAAGATTAGAAGCGAATGGCAAATATAGTCTGATAGGTTACAGCAAAACACAACATCTCCCCTGATCACTATCTAAAATCTGGCCAGGATAAAACGCTTAACAAAAGCCTGGGCTGAAATTCTTAGATTAGGTGCCCATCACAGTACAAACAACCACCATTTGCCTAGTTCACACATTTCTGAAGGACTTGCGTCTGTAAGTTAAAGTGAAACATCACTGCATGATAAAGAACTCTCCAAGCTCTTAATGCCAGATCACAGCTCCACTTTCAGCAGGACTTCGTTGTTGTCTTGAGAACAGACTCAATGAGGGCTTCACATGCTCACCTCCAGGTGCTTTGACTGGTGGATGACCTTGGCTTTGGAGGGAATCTTGTTCTCTGCTTTGCGGATATTAAACTCTGCCTTGGGTCGACTCATCTCTTGCATGGCTTTCCACTCGTCTAGCGTCATCTCCATGGCAACCTGGACTACCATCTCTCCGTCCTCTTCCACTGCTCTGATCATAATTGGGGACAAACTACAGTCATTCCACTTTGACTTTCTATATTCTGACATCTGATGATTTAAATCTAGTTTGACACTGCCAGATAACATTTTTAGGTTCTTTCTCATGGTAAAGCAAAAAGGAAATTCCATTTTACTGGTATAATTGGCCAGGGAAAGTATTAAATGTATCATTGCAAACAAGGGCAAAATCCAGTGTGAAACATTGTTAGAACCGGATAATCAATATTTATGAAAGGTAGAGCCAGAAAGTGGGGGTCACATTTGATCCTCCTCTGAGCTGGCAATGCTGGTAGTACACAGAGCTGGAACAATGAGGTGTGACACATTGATGACATATGTCAGTGGGAGTTTTCAAAATCTGAAGACAACTTTTAACAGTTTGCAGCTAATCAAAACGAGGACAATGTCAACAGCAAATTTGGGATATGCTGCATATGTTGCACAGCAACTTCACTTGGGTTTGTAGCTAGCAAAAGCTACTAAATACTTTGGTATTTAGGCTTGGGTCTGCCTCGTTTAGTATTTTGAAAGCAAGGCCTACATGCAGTGCATGTGTTCTACATCACACAAGACGCCAAAGCTGTTGTGTTACACGTCAGTCTTTTTCTGTCAATAGGTCAAGCCTCTGGTTCCTGAAAGCTGGATCGCTGTGTTAAAGCACACCCAGTTGCGGGATTATGCTGCAAACTTTTGTTCAATATCAGGGAGCGAATTAGACATATTGGCAGATATTCTTTCTGCATTTATTGAGGGATCTGTTAAAAAAAGTGCTTTTAATACTAACTTTAAACAGAAACCACCTGTGGCAGTCAGCTAGGCAGGGATGCCCTTATATGGTCACCTGCTCATTATCCGCTCCAGGCCCCCCATCCACCCACTCAGTCTGTCTCGGTAATTGGACCTCTGCTCATAGTGCTTTCTTCAGGGCTGACACGCCGCTAAAATTAAGTGTGGAGATAGGTCTGGCTGTGTGAAATAACTCTGCTCAGGATTTATCTTGCAGAGAGTGTTTTCCTGGTGTGATTGAAGTTAGTTTCTTGCTTAACAGGTGGCCTTACTGGTTGCTAGGGTCACTAATTTGAGTTCAGCGTGGACTCGTAGCTGGAGACATTGTGTATTTGTGATGCATGTGTGTATAAACACAATAGTGTGAGAAAATGTTAGGCAGTTAGTAGTTACTTTAAAGCTATCGGTTCATCAGGAGACTCCATAAAATTACCAATTTTTTACCAAAAAAAAAAAAAAAATAAAATAAAAAAAAAAATCAGCGAATAAAGTTAATTGTATTTGTACAGCAATAAGTGAGGCTCCAAGCTACACCTGACTCCAGAAAGACTCTGATCTGGCCTCCCATTTGTGGTCTAATAAAACAGTAAATTTAGCAAATTCCTGTATCGCTAGTTACCCAAGATAAATTAACAGGGATGGAAATTAAAGGTTCAGTATGTAATATTTCTGAGGATCTATTGTGCAATATAAGATCCATAACTATGGTATTAGTGGTATGTGAAGACCTTAAATATACATAAACCATTATGGTTTTTATTACCTTAGAATGAGCCATTTATATCTACATAACAGTGGGCACCCCCTCCCATGGAGGTCGCCACATTGCATGATCGTGTTTCTACTGTAGCTGAAAACAGACAGCGTTACAGAGCATGTTTGTCACTACTCTTCAACAAATGCATTCTGCAGCGAATGTTTCTCAGATCACAACATGTGCTGCACTGTTTTGTTTCAGTGTTTGATCCGCATCCATCAACCTACGGACGCTTTTTCAATTCCCCAGTATCTCCAGGCAGAGGACATTTAGGGGAATCACGCTACGGACTCTGAAAGACATTAAAGGTAAAAGTTCAGTTCAACTCCAAATACTGTATTGCAGTAAACAAGCTTCTCGTGCTTTTATTTTGTAGGCAAAACCACTAAAGAGAAGTGATTATGTGAGTAACTGTTGCTGTCATGACTGATCTATTTCAGCACATCTATCAAATTATTTATATTTTTGCTGCTGTAAAAAGCACCATAATCTGGCCATGGGCCAGATATTGTTGGCAGTTTTGCCGAGGGTCCGTAATCAGAGATAATCAATGTGTTTTCTCGTCAGTGGGATGAGTTCCCTCGACTGTGGTGCAGAAACAGTGACAGCGTTTCACACTCTTGACTTGACTATCCGTCAGTGGTCAAGTCACAATAACATGGTTTTACTGAATAATTAAGTAAATATAATTTCTTAATCTACCTAAAGAAACCTCATTTCTTGACTGGCCACTCTCTGCTGTCTCAGAAGAGACACCTTTTGTGCTGTGTCAGCCACTGTAGCTGTCCTCTGCTCTTTGAAAGGGTAGGGGCAGTGTAAGACTGGACAGATTGTTGAGAATTCACAACCCTCACCACCACTTGATGCGGGGTAAATATATTAAGCATATAATAATTTCTATTTGACAGTAATAAGCAGCAGACCAGTTTTTAGTCAAACTAAAACTAGTCCCATAACACACGGATTGGAGGTGTTTATTGGTTGTTGTTTATTTCATGTTACTTGTGTTTGATTGTAGTAGATTTGTAAGGGGTGGGCATGAGGGGACAGGAGTTGGGAGTGAGAGTGTAGCCGCTTTCCGCAGATCAGTGCGGAAAAGAACATCCGCATTTATGTTGCATTCGCTTTTTCATACCAAACAAAAGTTTGCAGCATTTACCCGTGTGAAAAGGCCTTTATCCCGCAATCGTGTGCTTTTACATAGCGGTCTGGCTTTACAGGAACCAGCGGCATGCCGCGGCATGAACAGATCGTTCTGTCTTTTTGTCTTATTTTCACCAACTCTCCTGTTTCAGAGGTGGATAAATTCTGGTCCATACCTCTCATAAAGTGCAGAAAGCCGGAAGATTGACACAATACCCCCGTGAAATAAGGCAATGTGAAAAGAAGTGTTAGGAGCTAATTACAAAATTAGTCATATTAGGGAGCATTTTTAGCTGGATAGTTGGAGGTCCAGTCAGTGTCTAACACACCATCAAATCTACTGGTACAGCTGTCCTCCCCAGAGATCAAGAAGAATGATCCATAGGCTGTATAAAAAAAATAAATAAATAAATCTCATATACACACACACACACACATATCTTCTTTAAACACATTGTTTACGCAAGCGCTCTGATTTTTTTACTGCCTTTTTAACACAGCTGTGTTTACAAATGTGTCAGAGCTGATTGGGTAACACCTCTGACACACCGACCAAATGGGAGAATACCTTGAAGCCCCTTGCGCAACGTTGCACAGAATTTCAAGGAAACATATCGTTCAAACGAAAGACGTAAACCGGTGCAAAACATATTGAGATTGAACTCGCCCCCAGCTCACACGCCCTCCAGAAGTTGGCCAGGCAGAAGAAAGTGAACTTTTAGGGAGGTTATGCAAAGCTACGCTAGTGCACTGCCAGAGTAAAAATATAGAGCTGGAATTTAGCATAATAGGTTCCCTTTTAACTATGGTCTAAATTCAGACTAGCTAATCTTGACTGATGAATCTGCCACTGAACCAGGTGATGTAGAACGATGCTCTGTGTGTTACTCACTGATTCTGTGTGTCTTCCTCCACGGGTATTTGGGGTTCCTCAGATTTGACTGGAGCATCGGTTGTAACTTCCATTAATTCACTTCACAAAAAAAAAAAAAAAAAAAGCGACAAAAACAGAAACTAGTCTATAATAAGCCAAGTGTAAAAGTTGTCATTTCCATGTTAATCAAAATTCACTTACCTTGCAGCTTCTTCAACACTGCCCCAGTTCCAAGGTCCTCTGCCTCCTCTCTTTTCCTCAGGAGAGATGCCTCTGCAATGAATGTTGGAAAATTTGTCAACACACCATTGGTAGAGAAACCTCAACATAAGCGTTTTAAACAGGACTCCTGCATTAAGAAAAAGGCTTACGTTCCATTGTGTCGATCATACTCTCTCTTGCCCCTCAGGTTGAAGTTGTCTGAGTTCAATGTGTATCCTCCACCGCCACCACCTCTTCTTCCTCCTCTCCTACCTCTGCTCCCCCCGCCGTCCCTGTAGTTGGAGTCTGCATAATAGTAAGGCCTAGGGACCAATCAAATTAAAATACAGTTTATTGCTCCAATAGCTCCTACATTTGAAATCCAGCTGATGAGAGTATTGCAGTGGACATTGGTCTTATGAGAAAAAGATAGGTGACATTAATTATTGACAATGATAAATGCTAAAATGTCACATTACCATTCGTAAGTTACTGTTCATACCAGACCACATCAGACTTACTTGAGTGTCTTGAATATAACAAGTGTGTTTTATTAAACATGACTGTTGCTCTTAAAATGAAATGACAATGTTGCATTGCTTCTTTCAAAAGTTGCAGTCTCATTTTAAATAACCTTACTTAACATAAATTCACTTTCTGCACAATAAAATTAACTGTAAAGATTTAATGACTGGTGGTGGTGTATTACCGAGCATGTGCAGACTTTATTATGCAAAGTTCAGTTACAGCCTTTAGCCCCAACATGTATGAGAACACATACTTAGATATGGAAAACTCCTGGGGGTACTCCCCTTGGTTGGCTCTACGCTCCCCGAAGGCAGCCCTCTTTTGGCCCCTCTGGGCCTCTTGTCTGCCCTCTCTGCTCTCTGTCACTGGTCCAGGACCAGCCTGCTGCTGCTTACGGACTGAAGAGAGAAAGGAATGTTGTATCACTGCCCCAAAAACTTCCCTTATTGGAACCACTCATCTATAAACCCCACTAATTGTAGTCTGTGATACCACAAAAAAAAAGAAGAAAAAAAGAGAGAGATGGCTTAATTTTTTTTTAAATTTAAAAAAACAAAACAAAACATAAAAACAGTTAATCTCCTTACATCCTCTCAAACCTCCATCCTACAAAAATAAAAGAACTGGTCTAATAAACGAACACACACGAGTCCAGCCCCCCCAGTTTGAATGCATTTTTTAGTTAGAAGAATGTAATTTGATTTCAGATATACACCCCCTCCCCCACCCCTGACAACATGCACATGTGCTCAGCAGCCTCGCTGACCTTGCACCATCAGCAGCTGACAAAGCCTGGCCACTCTTGGCTGGACTATCCGGTCTAGAAATGCTAGCAGCTGCCAGAATAGTTTGGATTTTCGGTGTGTAACGTTAATGCACCCGAGCGGTTAGCTTACCTGGAACCGGGACTTGACCATCCGACGCAACGGGGAGGCGTCTGTCCTTCTGGGATTCCTTCTGGCCAGGCCTTTTCTGCTTGCCTTTCTTCTCACCGCCTTCCTTCTTCTTCTTCTTTCTCCTTCTCCGTTTCCACTTCGTTGATCAAGTCAAACGGGTCCGCCTCGTCATCCAGAAGATCACCGAACCTGTTCGCCACAACGCAGCCGTAGGCGTCCGGCAGCATTTTAGCCTGTGTATGATGGAGGGGGGAAAGGCCGACTTCAAAGGCTGATTCGCTCCTCAAGATGAACACATGTCTAGCAAAAATCAAACAGCAAAACTGCAGCTCAACAGAAAAGAGCTGCCAAGAGTGTGTTCCTTTGGTGCCCTGGTGAACACCCAACAAATTCCCTCAGTAGTTTGTCGATACTTTTAAACGGTTGCACGTGTGGAGACAAGCGACACCACGCCCCTGTGCTCATCAATAGGCTGTTCACTAATCAATATTCATTGCGTAGACTTGGCTCAAGTGCCCTGCCAATGTTGGTGGATTATTCTCTGCTTAGTCAGGTCGTCCTGCCGAAACTGACACAGGGACTGAAGCTAGAGGATTGTATTTATTCAATAAAAAACAATAAAACCACTACCCTGGACAAATAAATATAATAATATAATATTCAAGATAAAACCATAAAACACTACCAGTTTGTAGTTAAGTTAAATAAATGACGCCAGCAAATTTCAAGCTAAAGTAAGATTGCTAATTTATTTTGTTCCGGAAAAGAGTTAAGTTAACCTTAAATTTTTTAAAAGAACATTAAAGTTATTCATTGAAAAATACGATACCGTTAAGTAGCATTTATACTGAGTGCCAGAAAACGATGTTCGAATTACAACATTATGAGGAGATAAGTGAATTTTTTTCAGGTGCAGGAACTCACATTTTCTCAGAGGTTTAAATTAAGTTAACATAGCTAACGTTTGTTTTGAATATTTTAATCCTACTGCTAGTTAACAGCTAGTTAGCTAGCTTAATATTTCAGTTTGTCAACAAGTTAAACCTCAGACTCTATCAGTGGGCAATAAAATCTAATAATTAACCTAGACAAGCTAACGTTGATTTTAGCACACATTTAATGTTAAGTTAAAGGAATTCAGTTGTATAACGTTAGTTAAGTAACTGTTAGCAACATGTTAGTTATTTGGGCCAATTTACTAGCAATTTAGTAGAACTGAAATTTGCTACTTTAGCGACCTGACCTAACAGTTAGTTATAGGCCTATAGGCCCTGTTTTAGATAACTAGCTATGTTTTATGAAATACCTTATATACAAGTCATTAGCCCCTCTTCCGATAAAGTCAAAAAAGCTTACTTTGCCGACTTAATTTGCTTTTATTGGTGCGTGCGGAGAGCAGCGGTTGTAGCAAGTGGTGGTTTGTCAAATAACTGGAACTAACTTGGCTAAAGCTAAACATGCGCTAGTTATGGCACAATAGGAAGAAAATTCCATTAAAATCTGATTGTTTACATAATATGTGATGTAAATAATCAGCCTTCCATATAAACTATGCAGAGCTATGAATACTCCAAAATGAGTATGAACTGCATTTCTGTAAATGGTTTGGCTACTGTTCAGACAGAACATAATGTCCGCTCATGAATCATTACTTAAATGATCATCCAACTGATATTTATAAAATAAGCTCATGAATGTACAGCAATACTCAGATCTGTTCTAGTAATAAAATGAGCACAACGTAGCTACCTCTAACTACACTGTCACTAAAATTGGGATACAGCTTCATCTAGTGGTCAGAGTGGAAAGTACAAATCTGTGGAGTCAACTTAGGATGTTAACGCACAAAGTACGTTAGGGGAGTCCTGCATATCACTGTGTTACTACATGTCAGGAAATACTACAAAGAGTGCATAAAGATGAGATCCTATAGGCAGTTTCAATTACACTTGCATAGGCACAGTTACAATGTCAATTATCACTGTTATAAAAAAAAATAAATTCCACATTTAATTCTTGAAAATATTTTTGGGTGGTTTTACAAGACAGAGTAGGAGCATGACATTAAAATATGGAAAGCAAAAAATGGTACCAGTAGGCCAGTAGGCTACATTTAAATCCAGGACTATTATTGTTTATAGCTTTAACCTGGATGGTTGATAATTGGAAATGGGACAACCACATGAAGACAAACAGAAAGGCTTTGGTTACACCATTTAATAATTGGAATAACAACTCATAAGTATACTATGACTGCATACTTTCAGTTGTCATTTAATTTCACTTATTTATATGGGCATATTTTCTGACCTGTTACCTCTGCATTAAAATGAAACTCACTTGGATGTAATGGTTTTTGTCAGTCCACCAAAAATAGCAATCAATGGCCCCAATTCTTGATGTTCTGATTTCCAGCACTTGAATGTGTGAAGATCAAAGATCATCATCACTGTATAAAAAAACGTGTAAACAACTTACTTTTCTTGAATGCAACATATTTTGAAAAACAGCATAGGCTACTGCTTTGGTGGATTTTTTCCATGTCTTTTTCCTTAAATTATACAAATGTAACACAAACAAAATACAACCTTTAGTTTCTATTTCTTCCTATATTACACAGTAGATCCTTTGTTCAAGCATTTCCGCACTATATGATTACGTAACTTTGGCGCCTCTGGGCCACCGTTTATTTTCCCTTTAAATGTAATAACATAAACAGACTCCTCAGCGCGGGAAAGAGCCATCTGCTCCTCTGCAATGTAAAATTAACCGCCCTCCACTCTGATTGGCTCCCTGGAGACCAGACGTGCACTCCGCTCATCTTCATCAGCCAATCCTGATGTCAAAGTGCAAGAGCGCCCGTCAGTGTTTAAATCTCATTGGACAAAAACGTCTCGACCAATCATTGTACACAGATCTCTGTCTGTTCCTCCTATTGGCCTACGGGCTTGCTTGTTGGCTCTATGTGGCGGCTGCCATTGGTTACATCTGACATGTGATCGGATCCCTGCAGCCGATTGGTCAGTCAACTGCTCAGGCGCGATTTTGCAACGCGGGACAAGGCTCCTGAAGGCGCACACAGGTCAGTTTAGACGACCCTGTGCGACAAGAAGGAAACTTCCCGTCATCTTCATATCTGACTGCGGATACATTGTAGCGAAGAACAGATCTGAGATTTTTTTTCTATTCCTCTGTGGAAATGAAGGACATATTCACTCCGGATTGAAAAGGCGCACTATTTATGACTTGCTTATTGATTGTTAAAATCAATTAAGAGTTAGAACTTTTACAGTTTTTGCGACTTACACCTGAATTCTGACATAATGGCCGATAACAAGCACCCGCACGTTATTTTCTGCAACGACTCGCCAAAAAGAGTTTTGGTGTCCGTCATCAAGACCACCCCGATTAAACCCAGGAAAGCGGAGGTCCTGACGCCGACAAGCCCTGGTTTCAGCGACTTCATGGTCTACCCGTGGAAGTGGGGAGAGAACGCCCACAATGTAACTCTGAGTCCGGGTTCAGTGAGCGGGGCTTCCTCACCTACGGGGACTCAGACGGCCAGAGAAGCGGACACGGCTCCTTCACCTGATCAGATCAGGGTAGGTCTAGGATATTCTGTGTGATATGACAGATGTTGCACTGACTGAGTAATATTTAAAGTCTATATATATATATTATCCTTGCAGTCTATAGTTTCATGCTGTTGTGAACGTTATAATAGACTCATTTAGTTTAGTTATAGCGACACTTATAATACAATATGTTTAACTAGGCCTACTTGTAATAACGCCAGCTTCGGGAAGAAAAGAGTACATGTGAATGATATTGATATGTTTTAAAGGCACATTCTCTCCCAAAATGTCGTTACATAAGATCAATACATTTTAGGGGTTAACTGTCATTCTGTAATTTCCCACAATAGGGCACCTTAAACTGTTGAACTTGTGTTTGAAGTCTGCCTTAATATGGCCGAGACGGAGTCATTTAAAAAAACGCCCGCGCATTAGGGTGTGACACGGTGGATTTTAAACCCCGGTTACTTCCTGATTCCGGAGCAGCTGCTCATACATTACGTTTAGTCGCGCGCCAAAAATGTAACCGGATGTGAATGAATTCTAATGGACGAACGTGCGTCCTGCTACAATCTAACACGTGAGCACAGCTGAGGAAATTATGATTATGATGTTGCATTTTAGGAAAAACAAAATAAACTGCTGTGTGCTGATTTCTTTATAATAATAAATACAGGTGCATAGCCTATATGTATGTGAAAGTAATATTCCTCTGATTCAAATGCTGTAAATGTATGAAATCATTAAAGTATGTAAAAACATAATTTTGTACCAGATCTGCCTGCTCTGGACCTGTTCAACAGGAAAAGTAGTACTTTAGCTAACAGCTTGTTACTTTAGCTAATGTAAAAATCCTCTGTATTCTTGTCATCAGGATGGTATCCGCAGAGGGCGTCCACGGGCTGACACTGTCCGAGAGCTCATAAGTGAGGGGGAGACTTCGTCCAGCCGTATTCGTTGCAACATCTGCAACCGAGTGTTTCCCAGAGAGAAGTCTCTTCAGGCTCACAAGAGGACGCACACAGGTGAGAGGGATAAGGAGGCGGGAGCAGTGAATTCTAAAAAATTTTAAAAAATAACATTATAATGTCTTAGCTTATTGTCAAAAAGGCAGGTGCCTGGAGAAAATATGGTCACACTGTAGTTCAACAATGCCCTTTCCTTTTAGTGTTCACATTGTGTTGATACATACACACAGCATTGTGTAATAAGGACTGAATTGTAAAACAATGCCAATGCTGTTGCCTGAACAATTTCCCTATTTCCCCCCAAGGAGAGAGGCCCTATCTGTGTGATTACCCAAACTGTGGGAAGGCGTTTGTCCAGAGCGGTCAGCTAAAGACACACCAGCGGCTGCACACTGGAGAAAAACCCTTTGTCTGCTCGGAGAAAGGTAGGTTTGAAATGTGGATTTTTGAAATTAACGTATTAAAGTGATGTTCTGTCAAACAACAACATTTTGTTACCTTAAATGTTTTAGGTACTTTCCAGCAGCATGAAATACGGTTCAGTTAGTGTGATTGACTGGAGCCTGAACTGCAGCTGGCTAAGTTGTATGTGTAGCATTTGGAAAGTACCTGAAAAACACAAACCTTGAGAGTCTAATTTTCTGTTGTAATATAAATAAGCTAAAAATCACTACTAGGATTTTGTGCTCAACAACAAGATTATGATTATTATTTTACTGATAGTGTTGCTTTCTCTGCAGGATGTGGCAATCGCTTCACACATGCCAACCGTCATTGTCCCAAGCATCCTTTCTCCCGTCTGAAGAGAGAGGAACCAAAGGAGGGTCTGGGGAAGGCCCAGTCTGTAGACAACAAGGCTGTGGCAGAGTGGCTGGCAAAGTAAGTAAATAGACAGGATGGCTTCTAACTAGCAAGGGAGTTTGGCCTTGCCATTGTTTTTGCTCATGGTGGGAATTGTTGGGTTTCTGTACATAATATTACAAAGTATACGGTCTACAGCAAGACTATATGAAAAGTGCAATGAGATAACTTCTGTTATGAATATAAATAAAATTGAAAAGAACTAGCGCTCAACAGGTGTACTGAGCAAAAATAACCTGTTTTGCATAAGGACCACCTTATAAAGCATGCATAGTAGAAAAAGCTTTCAATGTCAGTTTCCGCTGTATGTTGATATACTCCTCTGTCCTCGCAGGTACTGGCAAACCCGAGAGCAACGTGCCCCTACAACCACCAAGGTGAAGCCACAGGGCAAGGCAAGGGAAGAGGACCAGGAGCAGCAGGATCCAATGGAGTTCCTCCAGTCTGATGAAGAGAAAGGGGAAGAGGAAGAGGCCGCAGAAGAGGAGAAGGGCAGCCAGGGAGGAGGAGCCGCCAAGAGGCGCCTCCAGGAGCAGCGAGAGCGTCTCCATGGGGCTCTGGCACTCATTGAGCTGGCCAACAACCTGTCTGCCTGAACACCCACTCTCCTCCCTGCCCCCTCATACCTCCATTTCCAATCCGCCTTCCTGTAGTATGTGCTGTAGCTAGAAACAGCTCATTAATGCAGATCAACGACTAGATTAGTTTTATTATGAAGTTGTGAAAGCAAAGATTTTAATTGGCCTGAGACCAGGCCACACAGCATCATCATCTCCCCCCCCCTCACATCACCAGGAAGGCACAAGCTAAAGCACCTTATTCAGCTTCCATTTTATCCTTTTAGGCTGCTATAATTGTAGATTTGACAATATGAAGAATGTCTTTCTTTTTTTCTGCCTTCCAAAGGCAAAGAAAGAGTACCTGTTGTGTTTTAAGTTGTTTTGTTTGCACTTTGATGGTAACGAGTTTTTTAAGTATGGTGTGAGTGTAACAGAGTGTGTATGACTGATTTGACTGTATATATGGATTAAGCTCAGATGGACAGAATGATACAGGGTGTGGTCAGATATAGGAAGTGTTAATTGTCAGGTGGCCTCTCATCATGCTCCCAGGTTTCATCTCCAGCACTGTGTGCACAATTTCCCTGCCACTAATGAAAGTTTTGGTGGTAGAAATGGACTGAGAAAAGTTCAGATCGTTATCGCTCCACCCATACAGCACACTTCAAGCAGTGCGCACAAGTTGGACGAAAGCAGACAAAACAAGTCAGGGGAGCTGGATCAGTCTGACATGTAATATGGTCAGTTTTAAATGCGAATGAGAGGTGATCATTGCAAGCCTAATCCAGAGGTCTGCTTAGGCACAAGACTTTTAAACTATCTAGCTTCACCACTTGTGTCATACTATACATATAATCGTATCTGCATGATATTACCAGAGGCGCGCAGGAAAAGCTGACTATACTGCCTTCTGGATTTAGTTAAGTATTACAACTAATATTCTACATATTTAAAAAGGTCCAGAGTACTTAACAGCAGTTTTCCTCATAAATACAACAAAAGTGTGTAAAACCTGCAGGCCTAAAGTTGTTCCAATCATACAGGAGGGTTTTTTGTATTAATTATTATATATATTTTTTTTTAACAATGGATAACATCAGTCAGCTTTTATATTAAAAGGTGGCAGACCAGTTATAATACGGGCATGGCATCATAGTAGTGTGTGGTGCATCATCTCATTTGAAAGGTTAAATTATCAGATATTTATGAAATCTTTTTTTTCTCCTTCTGGCTCACATTTTGTTAAACTGGTTGATAGCCCTGTAATCATTTGATGTGTGAAGAGTAATATTGCGGCATCAACACATAAAAATCAATTTAGAATATGTCACATACATTCAGACATACCAGTGATTGATTTTGATCAAGCACTTACATTCTCTATTAAGTCTTGGATTAAGCTTGCAATGCACTGAAGATAAAAAAAATTTTGTACATGTCCAGGAAAATGGCACCTGTTTTTCTTTCTTCCCATAAACAGATTTGTGTAGTGCTGGGTGTTTTTTCTTTTTTTTTCTTTCAATAGCTACACTACATCCTTTAACACTGTATGACGCCTCTCATAAATGCCCGCCTTTAGTTGCTTTGGGGAAACCTGCACCAACAACCTGTCCCTCTGTCACTCTAGCTGTGATGTTTGAATCTGTTTCATCTACAAATTACCCTTGTGGAGTTACAGTGAAACTGGAAGGCAAGTTAATTGTTGATAATCAAAAACACCAAATGATTTATTGTACCCAATTATAGTATATTTTGAAGCAATTCTAACCCTTAGTCTATTTTGTGGTTCGAGAAGAATATGGCATTTAATATATACACATTGTGTTTGTTAGAATATTAAGTGTGCACAATTTGTGGTGCGCTTTGACGTTGAATTTTAGTTTCCCCCTCTGCTAACACCCCCCAACAGTTTTCACTTTTGTGACATGTATAGAGTGATCCTGCTTGCTTGGTAGACATTTTATTTCAGTAAGACTTATCTGACAGGCTATCCACACTATTATATAACTGTTGGTTTTCAATAAACATTCACTGAACCTGACCCAGAATTTCTCTGCACTTCTTTTCAATTTATTAAGTCATGATAAATAGATAGCACCAGTAATGTATTCTGCGAAATTCATTAATTTTAATTTTAATATAAAAACAAAAGCAAAGAAGAAGTTGTATGCTCCAATATGGAGCAGAACAATGCCACCAAGTGGTGAATGTTATAGTGTGCATTTAGTTGTCAGGGTATTTCCCTGTTGAATCTTCTATAATGTGAATCTTCAGCTCTTGTGCTCCTGCCTCACTTCCAGATGATTTGTTGTTAAAGGTGAGATATGAGTACACTAGTCCACCTGACATACTGCAAAGGAAAGGATAAAAGCAATGATTTGTAAGGAAAATAATATATAACATTTGACTTATAGTTGTTGCTATTTATCTATCTGGAAATGTCTTTGCTTGTGCATCCTTATTTTGCTCTGGATTGGAATTTGGCTTGGAAACCCACAATGCTGCTCTTATAAAACAAGAAATGTGTACATATTAAGAAATGTTGGGCCTCATCTGTTTGGTCAAACTGTTTTGTCTAAACTCAGCTGTAATTAATAACAGTTCATATCATTTAACAAAATATGTTAAGTACAAAATACATAAATAGAATAAAAATAAAACTGGAATGGAAAATATAAATTCTTACCAAATACTGAGACCCAAGAAGTTAGTCCAAGAGAACAGGTAGTCTCCGCCCACAAAGATGCCAATATAGGCTACTGCAATATTCTTAAGAAAATTTGAATATTCATTCAAGTTAATGATGATCTTGATGAGCAGAAATGCGAAGGATTAAAAATGTAACAACACATACAGTAGTTACCTCCACCAAGGAGGTTGTTTTCAGTTTTGTGTGGTTTTCCATCTGTAACTTAGCGGAACATCTTGAAAGTTACGCAAAGAACTAGTTTTTAGTGAAGATTTAGATGATGTAGGTATAGATTCAGTAAATGTTCAAAGAATTCCTGAAGAGGTCATATTATGCTTTTTGGCTTTTTCCCCTCTCCTTTGAGTTGTATATCTGTTTTGTGTATGTAATAGGTTTGCAAAGTGAAAAAGCCAAAAGTCCAGCCTAAAGGGAGTTCCCATCTCCCACAGAAAACTCTGCTCTGAACTGCCTGAAAACAGCTCGTTTGTAGTCCAGCCTTTTCCCTTTGATCCCTACAGTGAGGCGACGACACAGCAAGATGCGCATCATAATGCCCACCAGACAGCTAGCCAGACACGCCCTCAAGACCACTAGTGGAAAAACACTCGGAGCTGCAGCACACAGTGACAAGACGTCCATCTGCTGCCTCTCCTCTCTCTTCCAAACACTTGCTACCCTCCAGGCAGTCAATGGACATAAAGTTGTAGTGTGATGTAGAGACAGTGCACAGTTAAAACTTTATGGATGAAAGATACTTTTGTTACAGATTAATAACTCCCCACTCTGAAACTCTTGCTCCAGTCCATGTTGCTAAGCTGGTAAGGGGATATGCAGCTGAACCAAAGCCGTGTTTAGCAGCTTCTCACTATCCGCCATACTCTGCTTTCGATTGGCTAGTAGTCCTTAACTAGGTACGTGCAAGTATGTGCAACTCCCAACACAGATCATGTAGAGTTGAGATGGATCACTCCATAGCTAAAACAAAGCCTTTAACAAACAGGGTGAAAACAGGAGCTGCAGCAATTTGCAGTATGACAAAAAATATGGTGTATTTTGAAAAAGAAACCATGTAAACTTGTTCTGGTACAACCCCTAAATAAGTTTTTGAACCTCAAAATGAGTATAATATGACCTCTTTAACATTGCATGATTTGAATATGTTCACGGTTTTATGTGTGTTTAGCACTAGGTGCAGTGTGATGTAGAATCCAGATCCACATGCAAATAGAATAATTTCTATTATAAAAGGGGGCCTATTATGCTTTTCAGTATTCTGGGGCTCTCTTAAAGAGACAGGAGCATCTACATCTTGTTCAAGACAGAGGCTGAAATGATGGCCTGCATGAAGGGTCAGTATAAGATAGCAAATAGGAGCACAATATATGGCTGGACATATAGTATAATAGGTCTCCTTTAAAATAATACATTCTGAAGGTTTGGGCAACCTTGGTGGAGATATGCACTATCTGTGTTTGTTGTCAATGTTGTCAGTGTTCTCACCTTTATTGCTCCCACTACTGTAGTAGTAAGTGCTGAGTTATAATAGCTGCACAGGACTATGGAATACATCAGCACAAACCTGAAAAAACAACTCTCTTAAAAACTGGGAAGGCTGGAGCAGTACTGTAAGAGCTATGAAAGTATGAGTTTAAGTGTAGGTGTGACAGTAATTGAGTTATGATGACATACCCCATGATGCAGGACATCAGGAAACAAAAAATAAAGTTCACTTCAAACCAGTCCTCAAATGTGACCGCCTGTGGATCAAAACATCCAAGGTGGTCAGGCAGGAAAAACACAAAGTTTTGGGGCACAAACAGCCAGAAAGAATTCACTGAATCAGAGTGACTGTATGTACCTTGTGTAAATCTCCAGTAAACACACTTGCCAAGAGAGTGGGGATGACAATGATTAGTGCATTGTAATATAATACGCCATACTTCCCAAGGCCCTTAACAGAAAAAGAGGAATATATTAGATATAATGTGACAACAAAAAAACAACAGATTGTTTGTGGAGATGCTTGTATAAAAAAAACAGCAAGCCCAATTCTTCACATTTTATTTCTATAAGCCAAAACAAGTCAACAGCTGTCAGTAATAATCAAAAAATAGTCAATTTTAAAATATATGGTTGAGAGAGAAAATACAGTTGTTGTTCTGTTATATTTTTGTATGTACAGTAGCGCTATTATGGAAATGGTGTTATCCTGGTGTGACCACCTTTTCTTGACACCTTATAACCTTATAATGTCCAATTTTCTTAGGCCTGATACTACACTATTCTATACTGTATAAAACATGAATGTTTACCTATTGACAACATATAAGCTGGTAGTAACTGTCCACACTCATAGTTACCCATCAAAGGTCTTAAATGTACAATACAGTTCAATCAAATAAAGCAGTTAACCACACCTACACAGGCATTTAAGTGCTCTGACACTCCCATTCAAATACAGTACAAATTGTACAGAATGCACAGTGAATGTTACCTCAGTGCCAAGTTTCGTCTTGGTGTACACGCCGCTGGCAGCAGTGAAGGCATCATTGAGCAGGATGAAGGTATAGCCCTCCACATCGAAAGCCAGGTCAGAACTAGAGGGGAGGAAAAGATGAAAGTTTTTTGTCCGCACTTGCTTCAGTTCTTAAGTAAGATATAAAAGAATTCTAATTAAACTTATTTAACCCCTACCTTGCAGCAACCACAGCACCTAGAACTATGGCCACAACACTGTAAACAAGGCGTTTAGGAAATGTTTTTCTGAAAAAAGGAGCACAACATTCAAACCAAAAGCTCTTATCCCATTTATTTCTTCTGATAAACTGCATAAAAATCTGTCATAACGTACAGTGCTTCCAGACCAGTTCTGTCATAAGGTCAATTGTAATGTATAAAGTGCGTCAAAGCTGTAACAGCATAATAAAAGTCTGAGATTTGTTTTAGGCCTACCTCAGTATATATACTTCCAAGATCATTGTCATCAAAATGGTGAATTTCCTCAATACTGTAAACATGGGTAAACTGTAAAAGACAATATGTTATTAATCAACACCATATGAATAATCACGTTGAAATTTGAGAACAGTCAAAGTGCTTAAACCTGAGTTTCTTCGTGCTTGCCAGTCCTGTTAAATGGTTCCCAACATACAGCAAAGGAAGAGGAAAAATCTGTAAAGAAAATAAAGCCGTATAATTCTTTTGGAAAATAGAATACCATTAAATTAAGATAAATGATGACGAATGTGTTTTATTTGAAAAATGAGAAAAGCTTACTTTAAAGAAAATCCATCTGTCACAATCTTGAAACTGGACTGTTTTACTCATTTTGGCAGCCGAAAGTACAACTAGAGTGGTGATCATCTGAAAGGACCAAAAAGACCATGAAATGAATGCGTGCGTGTGTGCGTGACTGACAAACGCACAGATACCGGGACAACTTACCTGGCCAATTCCCAGACACATATAGGAGGGAAACCTGCAAAAACCAATACATACATATAGAACACTAGAATAAGTGATGTGCCATGATGACTGTTTTTTAATATAATAAGTGTATTCTGTGTGTGAGCTTTCTGCTTTGACATCATAAATCAAGGACTTGGCGAGTTGCGCGACAAAGCGCCACATACCTGAAGCTCGTCAGCACGGTTTTATTCACCACCGTAATAAGAAACGAACTGCCGGCGTAAAACACAGCAGAGAAGAACTTGAGCTGCCCGGAGTGTTCAGCGTTTTCTTGACAGGCTTTGGCGGACATTGTCAGATACTTTAAAGACACCTGTTACAGTTCACATGTAGTTCTTGTTCTAAGGTAAAGTTATTCCTGGTTTAGTAGCAGGGTCTACCGGATAGCACTGGGCTGCCGAAAAGTGAGCGGGCGTTACCACTGTAGTCATTCGTATACAGGAAGTCACGTGACAAACCTTCAACAGCACAATAAGGAAACGTTTCAAACTTTAGCCTATTTTAAAAAGTTACTTATAACAACTGAAGCCAGTGTCTTGTTTACAAATTACAGAAAGAATCTGACGTATACACTTTATGTTTTTATTCATTGTTCTATTGTTTATATGTGTATATATTTTTATAGATATTTATCTTCTTTCCACTACTTGTGTATAGGGCCTACATACTGTAATAGCTAAATGTTTATGTTTACCTTTGCTTCCAGCTTTGTTTTCCTTGTTTTTTTGGAGCTGTATTTCTATTTTTGTGTAAGTACATTGAGAGCAAAAAAATTCCTTGTACATGCTATAGGCTACTTGGCCAATAAAGCTTACTCTGATCAGTTTTCCACTAGGTGTTACTGCATCAAACTTGTGAAGTCTTCACATTGTTCCTTTACTCTGACGAACTTACGGTACATTTTCACACGTAGCGTTTAATTGACTCTTTCAAATATTCTTGCAACGTGATTTTCTATGTACGAATGACCAGTGTGTATGCCATCCATAATTTTGTCTGCAGCCAGTTTATTGTCGGTTCTACAGGTGTCTCCTGTCCAGCAGAAGTATATGATTATTCAGGGAAAGGGGACATGGGGCCAGTCCTCAGACTGTTACAGGATTCAGAAGGAAAGTCAAGCAATACACCCAAAGTGTTTTATCCTCTATTTAAATTGTCAAGCCTGCTGCCACTTAATGGTTTAATAAAATAACATAAAATGAATGTAAAATAATTCAAGCCTTAATTTTCTACATAGGCAAATTAAATGTGTTTTGTATAAAGTACACAATTTGGTAATACAATGATGAAGGCTATTTTTGTGGAATGCATTTTGCAGAATTTCAGTGGTGGAGGTATTCAGAGCATTTGTTAAGTAAAAGTAGGTACAGTACCACATTGTGCAAATACTCTATTACTGTGTTTGTGGTCATGGTGATTTTAGGTGCAAATAAAACACTGTCGGGTTGAAGTTGAACTACCTTAAAATCGTCAAATATGTGATGTATGATATGTGGCTTGCAAGGGCATGAAATCTCCTTTGTTGCAGAGATGTTTGCCTTTGATTAAGTGTATGTCTTAGCAATGAACTATGTACAAGAGGGACCAGAATATGTTTTTGTTGCATTTCATTTTCAAGTTAATATGTTGTGTATATGTATCACAGTGATGTGACATGACAATCACCCTCCAAAACATCAAAATTAAGTAGCCTAAATGTGCATCCTACAACATTGTGGACAGTGAAAGTGTGTTTTCTGATTTGCACATTAAGCACACATGCCATACAAGAATTCTTATAATCTACAACAACAACAGAAAGTATTCAGTTCTGACACATTTCTGTGTGTTTTTGCATTGAGAGCACATTTCTGCTCAGCTTTAAACTGAAAAGCTGTGTGATAGTTATGCCAAGTTATACATTGTCAGACTAAAACTAGTCATCACCCTTCAGTAGGCAAGAAGGCAAAGCACTTTCTGTCTGCTTCCTTATTTGAATGTAGTTTGCTGGCTTAAGCAGTCTGACCAGCGTTTTAAATATGTTGTCAATAGAAAGTTGTTGAAACAAATATGCTGCCACCAAAACACTTTGCTGAAGATTACTGACTATTGTACATCACCCATAATCATTAATCAAGCCAATTTGATAATGTGTGTGCTGATTATTATTAATCTTTTATGAGGAATATATAGAATCCAGTGCCATAGCAAGGCTTGGTTTGAGTTTCTGGAAATACTGCTTTAGTGGTATTAATCTTGTTTCGTGCATATTACAACACCCTCACAGACACCCATCCATCATCCTGCCCTGACAGTACTGAAACCACTGATGTTCATACCCCATGCTATAACATGTTTAATTTGGCACAATTTTTTTGTTGTTGTTTCCAATTTAAATAAACAGATTTTGTTAAATGTTTGCAATGAGGTTTCTCTTTTGTTGCGGTGACTTGAGCCAGGTCATAAAAAAAGGTATCTGAAAGCGAAGATAAGATTTACCAAAGCAAGTGGAATCATGAGCAATTTTTGGGCCAGTTTCCGGGGTGAAACTCTATAAGGAGGAAGTGCCATATGCAGAATGTAATGCTGCTTTTCAAGAGCATGTGGCGTTGCCTTATAGTAACAAGTACATTACCAGATAAACATTTGCTATTTTCTGTTGAAAATCCACTGTTTATGAACACCTAACCTGGCAAACCTAAACAATCTGCAGGGAAGGCGTTTAGAAAAGTTGTAAGAAATCATTCAACAGTGGGTTGAACAGTGCATTCCTTTGAACATCAGTCTCTATTTCTAATGATATCTGTATTTTCTATTCGCTGTTTTTGTATATGCATATAATAGTTCTATTTTTACTTTTACTTTATTTTATCTTTGTTCGGCTTTGTTGTCCTTGTTATTGGCTGTATGTCTATCTTCCTGTAAATTATTCTTGGATTCTTGGTGCGTAAGTAAGTGCAATGAGAGCAACTTAAATCCAGAGTCAAGTACATACGTACATACAGCTGATTCTGATCAGTCTTCCACTAGAGAGTGCTATTGCATCAGAAGAGTTTACACTGTAAGAGAAAACATCTTGAACTGATAGTAGAAGGGCCATAGACTGTATAACCACAAGCAAAACGTTCTCCTTGAAAGTTTGTGCAGGAGAAAGTTGCACAACATCCACATTGGTAATTTGTACACAGATATATATATTTTAAACTGAATCAAATGGTGTGTGTGAAAATTAACCATAGGTTACCCAGACGGAACAATGTGTAAAGTAAAGTCTGCTTTAATATGCTCTTGCTTTCTTAGGGCTATCTTTTTTCTCCTCCTTTTTCACAAAGGTTGTAAATCAATGTGTTTTTTGTTTTTTCAACAAAACTAATCCCTCTCTCAAGCATTTCTCATAAATTGCCCTTTTGAGGCAAGATGAGCCACAGCCAGACTTTTTTGACAGTTTAAGAGATGATGAATCAGTGCCCAGAGAATCATGATAACAGATTAAGCTGCAGGCAGGGGTTCAACAGTGCACAGCTCTGTCATGTTTTAGTGTGTATTAGGGCAGCTTGGGCTGTGGACCCATATGAAAATATCTATTTTGTTTTCTCAACAACTTTTCTTACACTGTTGCTGATGTCATAGAATCTGATTGACTTTTTAACTATTGGATTTCACCAGAGGTTTTTGGTAAAAGCTCTTGGCTCTAAATGGTGTAACAAGTTGAAATTACTAAACAGTAAAAAGGGTTTGACTACCGGCACTGGAGAAACCTGCTCTCCCTTGAGCAGACATATATGAGAAAGTATTAGTGGTTGTTTATGTGCCTGAGTCACTCAAAAAGCAGATGATTGTAATTTGCTGGAGGTGATTTTCTGCTCCTGAGAAAGGATTAGTTTTTCACAACCATAACAGCCTGAGGACGTACTGTTCACCTTGAGTTAATCTTTCAAGTCATCATACATTTCACTCAACTTTCACATCACCCCTTTTGGATTCTGATTAGATGTCTCCTAAATCCAAAAATTACAACATTATGGGTGTACTATAGTTCATGAAGGAAACCTGGAAGACGGCAGAATACTACAGCAACATCAGTGCTGTCTGAGGGTCAAATGCCAAGTTTTGAAAGTATTGCACACTGAGTAGCTGCTAGTCCAGAAGACATTTTTGAGATCCTTTTGCCTATATTTGTGCACAAATTAAGAGGAATTAATTTTTCACTTCTCTGTATCGACTGATACATGCTGCAGCAAACTTAAAGCAGTGCAAGCATTTCATGGCTGCTCATTTTATTTCTGTCTTTGGTGATTTAAATGGTGATTTTCATTATGTCACAATACTGGATTCTATTCTAAAGGAATGATCAAGAGAAAGTTGACTTTTGTAAGAAAATGGCTTCCATGAACACTATTATTTAATTGATAAAAAACAGACAATTAAAAATGCAATACCTTGCAGTCAAAAAGTATTAGAGAATCCATTGTCACAGCACTGAGTATTTAATAGCCAAGCATCCCGTGTCCTTTTATGATACTTTATTGAAGTAAAATTAATGATCCAAAAATCTAAGTTTGAGTAAAATGTCTTTACAACTTTAAAAGCTTGAAATGTCAAAACTTAAACTAGACTGAAACACTGTTGGCAAAAGATAGAGAAAAACGAACACATTCAAAGTATAAAAGATTTTACCTCTTTGTCTCCATTTTTTGGAAAGAAATCAAATAAATGAGCTCAGTGAAACTTTCCAGACAATTTACCTTTACCATTTGTACCAGCTTGTCTCTGTGGGATTACTCATGATAGAGGAGCGACTGGGGTCAGGGTTGATCATCAGAGGACAAGACCGAACAAAGGAAGTTTATAAGGTATAAAGATCTGGAGTGACATTTTCATGGTTAAGTTAAAATATTTATAGATTAATCTGTAGTCTTTGAGTGCTCTGGAGTTTCTTGCTCTCATTTGTCATCTAGCACTTTCACAAATATGTTACGACAAAGAACTAACACTCAGTAGATGTGGAAACCTATTACCAAATACAGATTAAATTCAGTATTAACATGATATTCATGCATGTCCTCTGATGCCAATTGTTTGCCCGTATAACTGATCCAAACAAGTTCATCAGTGGCAATTGATGTCTTTCTAGTGCCAGCAACACTCAGGCAAGTCCTTGATGTCTACATTTTCTGACCTTTATCTTTATGAAATTACTGAATGTCATTTGCAAAGAGCAGCATATTCAAAAATGTGTTGATAGTTTGACTCTTGCTAGACAATCATCACCACTACCACAGCTGGAGGCATACATAGAAATAACATAGACATCACATTTCATAGAGATTTATTTTTACAATGATTGTATAAAAGCAGTGGAAGAAGAAGTATTCACATAATTTACTTAAGTAAAAAGTAGTATAACACAATGTCAAAATATAAGTAAAACTACTGTGTTCATTAAGTAAAAGTATTAGCAACAAAATATACTTAGAGTATTAAAAGTAAAAGTACTCATAATGCAGAATTGCCCCTGTCAGTACAGTCTCATCCTATTATTATCCGATGCGTTAACATGTAAGCAGTACTTTAATGTTGGAGACAGTCAATGTGTAGCTAATTTTAACTGCTTCATGTGGTGTTGTGGTGTTGGGTAGCTTCATCCTTAACAATGGATCAACTTTTAATTGATATGTACAATCTCAATCTGAAAGGTATCAATATGCTTAGTTACTTTCCACCTGTGTATACGTTTAGTGGCCAGTAGCTGCTTTTCACAAGTTAATCTGGATATCTTGCATAATCAATTAAAAAGAAACAACCATGAGGGCTTATGTATGACACTAGCTCTTGATACACCAACTGGAGAAAACACGATGCAGACACGTTTCATGTAATGTTTCATTCCACAACTCCGTAAAATCTTCTCTACTTTCTCTGGTTCATCTGACTCTTAACCTTAATCAGCCATGGCTTCAGCTTGGGATCAGCACATATGGGTTTTGGCCTCTTCCTCACATACAGCCTGTGGATTCACAAGGAAAGGAAATTATATTTCAGTTTTAGATAAAAGCAAACATGTACCTTATATACTTTATATGTTACCATACGTTACAGTTAAATCATTGAATCTAACGTGTAGACTGTGCCTGCATGTGCTGCAGTCATCGTTTTGGCTCATTGTGAGTTTAGACAGTATACATAGGATAAATGAAGCAACCGATAACTCATTATCATTTGGCCCATTGTTGACCTTCCCCACTTACAACAGTGCGTCGATGTCACAGGCACCAGTGCTGTCCTGCACTTTCACTTTATAAACCTTCTTCAGCACATTTGGAGAGATTTTCCCGTATTGTTGTCACACAGCATTTTGGGATGCCAGCTGTGTGATTAAGATCAATTATAAAATGTTAGAAAGAAAGAATGTAGAATAACAGATACGGTAAGTGACAAAGAAATTGTATTATTAAATTCCATACAGTCTGATGAATTAAGTTTCACATGTGCCATCCAGTCAACTTAAATCTGAAAAATGTTCCTCTTATTACTAATTGCTGTTGCACAAAACTAACTATGGTTTATTTTTGTCTCAGGAGAATATACTATATGGGACTTTAAGGCTTCAAAGATAATTAACAGAGAAAAAACAGCAAACATTAATGCTGAACCCCACAACACTGAACAAGACCGAAGCTTTTTTATTACAGAACAGTGACTGCAGGATGACAGCATACTGCCAGTTAAATTGATTGAACCAGTTGAAAGTTCACAAGATGGAACAGGTTCAATTTTATCCCTCTTATGTTGTAATTGCAATTGGAATTGTAGTTGTAATACTAAAAAGCAGCGAGATGAAGTCAATTAAGAAGAAGAAGACATTCAGTAAGAAGAAGTTTTTTAACTCAGTAATTTAATATGAAACAAAATATGCAACATTCCAATCATTTATGTTTACACCATACCGAGAAAATGAACTCTGACTGTATACTTATTTAAGAGCATGTGCGTAACTCATCCTGAGATAAAAACTTATTCAATATGCGCTTTCTTGGTTTTAACACAAGGATTTGGAATGGTATTGGAGTCCTTACCTTCAGTAGAGGTGATGCACAAAGCACACAGACAGACAATCACAGATACAACTTTCAGATCCATGATGGCAGAGCAAATGAGGGGATAAAAATCTGTCCTTGCTCTATAAATACTGGCACTGAGCACACACCAGTTAACCCACCCATTCATGTACAGAGGCAAGCGTTTGAGCATGTGCTTGAACCGTCAATGACATGACAAGTTATTAACCCATGATTGGTGAAAAGTGTTCATGAAAACAAAATGTTACTTTCTCTTTTACCAAACTCTTTGTTCAAACTTCTGCTAATGGATGAGTATGTGGTCCAGGTATGCTCTACTCAGACAGGCACCGACAGGTTTAATAACCACTCTTTTGACGGGATCTTGTTGATTGATGGATATTGAATGAACGCTTGGAAAATTCCACACCCATGGTTACAATAGACAGCATACAGTAGATCACATTTAAACAACTAAGATTAATTTAGAAACTTTAAGGTCCAATGTCAGCTTAATTAAAACCAATTTTATCCTTAAGGTCTTGAGACAAACTGGTATAAGTGCAAGGCTCTGTAATAGTTAATAATGTTTCTATGTTAAAAATAATAAATTAATGACAATAATTGGATAATGATCAAGCAGAGAACCTGAGTTTGAGCACCTGAATCGGTGGAAGGCAGACCTCCAAAAATAATTAACCAATAAGGGCACATTTGCCAATATTCTTCAAGTTCTCGCAGGTGTTGATAAAGGCTTAATTGACATAAATCAATCAAAGTCGATAAAGACAGGGATCTGACAACAAGACATTATGTGGGTGTAATTCTGAAGAAGCTGCAGCTCAGTGGCAGAGACATTTCACATTCATTGTATGCTCAGGCGTGGCTTTCAAATGTCTGTCGCATGTTGTGCAACTTAACGTGCGAGCATGCAAACCATACAATATAATTATTGGGGGGGAGAAAACTTACTGCTCCACAGAGGAATTTTTCTGGTAGCACAAATAAAAGAATAACGACATGAACATTTATTTGAAACTGGAAAAGGTGGAGTTGTGGTGACAGTTAAAACCAACAAATGAAAACAGTCTGTATGATTGCCTTGCTCTTTATTTTTGACAATGCAACACTAGATACCTGATTAAACCTTAAAATAACAAGACTTGGCTTGTTTTCCTCCTGTCTGAGAAGGTTTGAAACTCTTTGACATGTTTTTCTTTTTCGTTTGACTTAAAATGGGGTAAAAAATCTTGACTTAATGACGGCACATTTCAAACGTTAAGGGATCACCAAAGTTGTTACAGTTCATCCTGAGAGAGTCCTTGTATGTGTGTACCAAATGACAATCCATCCAATAGTTGTTCCCACATCTTTATCACAGTGGCACTAGAGGAAAGGAGATCACCAATCCTTAGGATACATCTTCTGAGGATCATGAATGTCATGAAGCCAAACAATTTTGTAGAGGTGGAGATAGTTCACAGGATAGATGAAAACCTGACCTGTTGGTGGCGCTAGAGGAACAGTCAGCGGACTACTAAAGACAGTGCGATTAATCCTCTGGGGATTCTGAATGACTGTGCTAAATTTCATGGCAATCTATCTAATAATTTTGAGATGTTTCAGTCTGGACCAAAGTGGTGGGCCGACTGACAAGGTGCTGCTTCACTTGATTTTCTGTATTTTGTTTATTTTTAAATGTCTGATAAGTTACTCTGCATTTTGTAGGTGATTTCATGTGTCAGTGAATAGGATGTTAAGCAGAACTTTACAATAACTCAGCCATATGAAAACGTGTCATTCATTTACAATTTGCATCACTGATGCAATACTGGCCAGGGGCCAATTTGTGCCGGAAACAAATACTGTACAGTGTGAAATAATAGGATTCGGAAGTGAAAGCTAACATCAGATGCATCCGATGTACAACAAATTCTGATTAAGTTTATTTTTGTATATACACACAGCTACTAAAAATCTGCCAAAACAGGTAACAGGTAACAAAATCTGGGAGGTCCTACATTCAGTTCCAGCTGGAACACATTACAGAGAAACTGTCAGCACATGAAGTCCTGGCATGAGTATCAGCCTTCAGGTATTGCTCGTAAAGCTCTATGAAAATTAGAATTCACTTTCTTTCATCTACCCAAATTGTTGACATGTTGGTACACAACAGAGAAAGTTATGTGCCTGAAGGAGATGAATGAAAGGTGCTGCATAGTTTCCACCTCAAAGCTGTTAATGTATGTTATCGGTGCAACACCTGATGTGATTACTCAACTACAGGTCTACCACTGTTTAATCTACATTAAAACACTGAATCTTCTTTTAAAAAGTACAGTCTTTGTTGTCACTGTTAACCCTCACATCAGGCTTAACATTCATTTTAATTAATTTGAAAAAACAAACTGTGTTTTCTGCAAATATAAGATGACAGATTCATTGAACTAAAATAATTGTATGGGGTACTCTCCTTATTCACTTGCCTTCCCACACACACACACACACACACACACACACGCAGACAGATGTTTTATCAGTGACTAACCTGCTAAAGGTTTTATTTTATTTTTTTGAGTCTGGGAATAACAACAACACACAGCAGAAAGTGTTTTGGCAGTGATACATTCTGTATTGTTTTTTAAATATACAGTATTTCTACTACACAAGAAGTAACTGCTCTAGCATTGTCCTTCAGCTGTTTTACACAGACATAGCAACCTTAATCTCCAATTTCTGACTTATTTACAGTGTTTTCTGCTCTAACTCACTTGTTTGAAATGAGGCTCTACTGTAATATCCCCTCATATAGAATAACATTTTGTTTACAGTATGTGCATTACTATATACATTTCTAAGGCAGGCAAAAACATTAAATATACTGTTTTCAGACCTATTGTGTTGATTCCCAGCCCCCTAAGATCTGGATAAAATAGAGTTAATAAAGTTGAAGATCGATTTTTTTCTGGGACCACAGGCCGTCTTCACAGATACAGAAATATCAGAGCAGTAGGGGTTAAGAGAGAAAAAAAGTTTGGGATTTTATTGGCTCAGAGTTCAAATCTCAAGGTTTATAGTTGAACACGGATGATCTTCATTCTACACCTCCAGGCCTTGAGAAGCTGAGAACATTCACAGACAACTATATCAGTACTCAGTCTGTCCTCTGGTGGCCACATGCAGCAGGCGCAGCAGCAGCTCTGCAGGCGAGCTCCTTGTAGAGCCGTCAGACGTATCTGAGGCCTCGGTCTCCCACAGGCAGTCAGAGTCCACTACGCAGCTCTCTGAGGGGGAGGATAATGAATATAACTTTATTCAAACTGTGCCCATAGTCCAATTCATGCCACACTAATTAATGTGTCTTAACACAACAAAACAACCAAACCAGACTCCACCTGAGTTACAGCAGAGCCCTGAAGCAGCGCAGCGTCCGCCCTCAGATCCACAGGGTCTGCTTCCTGACTGGCAAGGGGTGAGCAGGTAGTTCTCCTCCACACAGTGAGCTGTTTCGGGGGAGCCCAGTAGGCAGCCGAGGCCCTCTCCGCAGCAGATACTGGGCCCGAAACAGTGGCCCCTGTCTCCGGGACCACAAGACATGCACTGGAAGAAAAATTGAGCATTAAAACATATTACTTATATTTTGGCATCAACCAGTGTTATACTCTACTCTTAGTTTTCTAATGTATATTGCAGTAACGTTATTTCCGATTTTTTTTAATTGTTCAGAGGACACTTTCACTCTTCCCTCTCATATTCAAACACAGGCTTGCTTTGAAAATCTGATTCTTAAATTCTGGATAGTAAATGGTTTCATGATTTAAATATATTTGTAATGTGTTTTTAACTTGCCTCTACACCAGAAATCATGAAAATAAAAGGAACATAAAAACACTCGAAATACAGACCGTTTTCATTTCCCTTAAGCTACAATACGTTTATCATGTATAGGCTACACAGTGCTTTTAAGAAAGTTAATATGTTCCTCTAAAAGTCGTGTATTTGCTGCTATCTTCTGAAAAATCTTTACATAGCTTATACAACTTTACATTGTTTTTCTGCTCTGATTTTTTTAATAGTCATTACCATGTTTTGTTCAATTTTTAGTAAATAAAAAAGCTGTGTTGTTCCAATTTGAACCCAAAACACTTATTTATTATAATAAGTGTTTTGGGTTCACAATAATATTACATGTGATGTCATAAACATTAAATTATTAATCATTTCACTAGATAATTACTTTACATATTAGGCTCAGCTTGGGAAATTTCCCATCCAAGACTTGAATAAAAAAAACTAGAAAGTCAAAGATGATTTTCCAAAAGACGGCAGAAAGGATAATGGTCCTCACCTGTCTCATCCCAGTCTCCGGCAGCGCTCGTTTCCCTCCTCGGGGGCAGTTCTGGATGTAACAGGCGGAGGAGAGGGCGAGGAGTCCTAGGACGCACAGGGGGGACAAAGAGTGAGGCATCGCTGCTGGTTAGGGATGAGCGTCGTGTGGATGTCTGACTGGGGTCCCGGTCGATTCCTCACTTATAAGCAGATGGACATGATCTGAGAAAGCGCTTGACTCTGGTGTCTGACGTCAGTGTTGTACCGATCTGCTCCCCACACGCACGCACGCGCGCCCGAAGGCCACCGGCGTGCGTGCGCGAGAGAGGTCGCAGCAGATATGGCTCTGCATCGGATGTGTGCCATCTAACAAATCTAAGCAAGAAAACAGCAATGACAGCTGAAGATGCCTTTTCTGTATTCAAGACTGCGCCACATTTATTTGGAATAACTTTTTTTGAATAATTTCAGCCTCCGCGGTGGATGGCAAGAGGGCACACGCTAAAAATGGCATAACATGAACAATTAGACTTGTGGACAACTAATTACATTTACTGCAATAAGCGCACTGATTAAGAACATTGCATGGTGATCATGCACAATTCCGCTGTCAAACAAATCCCTGTTCATCACTGCAGGACAGACATTTTTTTACTTTTGTCGCATGCAGGAAACTGTGCTGGCATCATGACCACCTCGAGGTCGCACAAATTATCCTCCTGATATGATTGAAAACTATTAATGAGCATAACAAAATTAACATTTTAAATAAACATAACTATCTGAAGCTCATTATTCCGTTCAGTGTCATGTTGCATGCTTAGGGTTGTACATCACCCATTAGCTGTTTTGGTGCCAATTATCAAGTAAACAAATGAAATGAGCATCAGAGGCAGCAGGTGAAGGTGTGAAGGAGATCTTTAATTAAGCGTCACAGCATTCAAGCTTGAGCCTTCAATAAATACAAAATGTGGTCTTTTTTTCATTACTGTAGAAACATTTCGTGATATATGTAGAGAAATAACATTTAAGTTTAATTGTTTTTACATTCCTAACATGTATACAGCAGACAAATAAGTCTCCTTTTTTACAGTGAAACCTAAAGCTCTAACAAAGGGGTGTACAGAATCAATTCCTCCACCGCACTGTCTGATTTAGTATAATTTCAGAGCTATATCAAGCACTTATATACATAAACAGTGATGCTGATGTCTCCATTTCACATGCAGTACAACTGATTCCAGCCCTTGCTCTTAGGCCTACAGAGCGGATACAGGATCATGACCTTGGTTAAGCTTAATGTTGTCAGGGAAACCAACATATAAATAATGCTGTTTGTGATTGCGAAGTCCAATAAATACTGTTTTTTCTTGACTTCAGTCTGTTTAACCCTTTTTGTGGGTTCCCTCATGATGGGTTGCTCATGGAACTCATAAGAGGTAGAAAATGAATAGGTGTGCAAGGACACTGTGGAGGACTTGTACGCTGCGGTAGCATATGTCCTTTTCTGTACACTGTTCCTTGACCTCAATGGAAAACGTCATCAGATCACATAAGGATGTGAAGGAGGACTTAGGAAAAGGCAATCGCGATGCTAAGAGAATGCGAATGCACTTCCACTACACTTTATTACAAAAAACTTGATTTATAAAACATTGGAGATAAGTGCAGTGACAAACTCAGTGCTGTACAATAAAAGTACGGTTTCCTGTCCATAGCAGAATCAAACCACCCAAGAAAGGATGCTTTCAATGTATTTATAAGGGTACATTTAACCATCAATTTCTCATAGGAAGAGAAAACAAAATATTGATAAACAAACAGGATTGAATTGTTGAAATAATAATAAGAAACATAAAAGGAATATACATGGGGAGAGAGTAGAGTCTTTAAATTATTAATTAAATAAAAATGAGAAATTTAGCAAGGGGCTAGAGTAAATTATAGTCAGACATAAGTATATAGTTTCTTGGCATGTATTCGTTTGACCTTTGACCATCGGACTGTTGAGGTCAAACTACAATGATGCTTTGCTGCCACAGAGAATTGTGGGACAGCATCATCTCCTTTCCTTTTGTAGAGAATGGTCCTGTGTAACCTACGCTATAGGAAATAAGAAAGTAAGAAAGGAAGCACCGAAACACCTTTGTTTAACTTTTATGTGAATTAGCACGGTTCTTATCATGGCTGCCACTTAGATACTTCTGGGTCGTTTTGCTGTTAATCTTTTTAACTATCCAAACTCAACCGAAGCCTCTGCTAGGAAATGTTTGGGAAATGTTTAACACAGCACCAGGAAAACCAGTATGAGTGATATAAAAATCAAACTAGATACAGAATGTAGTGTGAGGCAGGCAGCCAGCGGCATAACAGAAACTTGACTGAATTACACCAACATTAAAGAAATTCAGACAAATTTAGCTTTTTAAAACTGATAAACACTTGTGTGTTGACTGAGCCTTGCTTTTACCTGTACTTAAAACAGGGAGATGTGTCTTGAGAAGATGAAGACTTTGTATGTATCCAGGGGTCTGTGTGATCGTTTCCCCTGAAAATAGTGGAGTAACTCATTACTTTGCAGTCTTATAACAATGTACATGTGATGTTGAACTCTTTAGACCTGTTTTGCTTTATCTCTAACACTCAATAAAAATATAATTTAATGAAAAACAATAATAATAAAACCTATCCAAAAGTCTAGGGAATGTAAAGTAGTGAATGAAATGATGAAGAAAAGATAGGTACACTGAGCATGACCCCGTCTGTTTCTTCACAATGACCACACAGCCTTGGGTTGAATCAATTTCCACTTTAATTCTTCTGGCCCCTTGCTCGCAGGACTCGTGTCCCCCAACCTTTTCTTTGCGTGTCTTCAACACATCTTCACATCCAGGGTCTGTACAAAGGCTGCAGAACCAAGGCTAAAACTTCAAGCCAAGAGAGGTGGGGGGGGGGATTCGATTCCCCCCCCCTGCTGTTTCGCAAGATTTTTTGTTAAGGTCTTTGCTTTCAGTGACGTCCTTCCTACAGCGGTGGACATTTAGAAACAAAGGCCTCCATGATCTGTTCTTGTAACATCTCAGATCCAAGAAACGTATATAATATAATTCACTGCTTGACTTGAAATACTGAATGACTGTAATGACTGAAATACAAAAATATTACAAAATACAAATAATGAGAAATGAGGCATGAATGATGTGATGAAAAGAATTATTAGGACAAATGTGGGGATTTGTTTAGAAAGAATTTATCTGCTCAGCAGATCATATAATCCAACAACCATCAGACATACAGTACAGTATGACATGTTTAGCAAAGAGAAGGATGGAGGTAGTGTCAAACCAATTAAACAATCTAGGTTCTGTTACTTTCAGCTATAAATGTTCTTTTTTTCCCCACTTTTAGTTCAAAAAAGTGGACTGGTGTACAGTCCCGTCTTCACCTTCAGACCAGCCCTCCTCATTTCTTCACAGGCTTTGAACTCACAGGTTTGCTGCATCTGTCAGTGATGCACACGTATGATTTCACTGCGTGGGGTGTGAGTTTGGCAGGTGGCGCACAAGATCTGATTGGATGTTGCCATAGTGACAGAGTGCAGTGGTTGCGAATCCCTTCTCAGGCAAGAATGGCAGAGCAAGTGGCCACAGGTTAGACGGTAGATGGACGATGCAGATTTTGAGTAAGCAGAGACCGAACAGGAACATGCAGAACATGTCTTCTCACCTGGGGAGCAAATGTAAGGAAAAATTAAACAAACAGTCCCTGGATTTATATTGATTTACCATTAAACATTTCAGACTTTTCTTGGATTTAACACATTGTAATACTCAAATTTGCATTTCATTGTTATTTTGTTGTAAATTAAGTCTTTGGTTTTCCCCACTTTCTCTTAACCAATGAGATGCTCGGTTTTCTAATTTCCTGTAACCTAGAATAAAGAAAGAATAAAGAATAAATCAACCGAGTGTTTTTGCACTCATGTTTATGAGAAAGAACCCTATACTCCATTTTGTTTACAGGAAGCGCAGCCTCAGGCTCGCCTCTGAGTGAGCGATGACAGCACGGCTCTCCTTACCAATGCTAGTGCGCGCTGGTGAGACCATGTTGCTTTAGATTACCAGTGAGGTTTGAAATACAAGAAATCCAATTCAAGCAATAGAACCATGACTTTGAATTTGGAGTTGCCTCATTCCTATAAATGTGAGAGGTGTTTTTGCAAGCAGGGTGAAGGTGGTCCATTAGAGTGGGCACATGTGGATGCTCCAGTGTACACAAGCTCAAAAGGGTTGTGCATGTGGTCGGAAATGGAGGCAGTGATTTTAGCCATTTTTTAGTAAACATGTGAATGCCTAGAATAGCACAGAACTGAATTCTGTTGCAAACGTAATTTAAAAATGAAAGGTCGCTGGGTCACCATTTGAATCCATTGATGTGCTGCCATGTAACTACATTGATGACAGTTGCCACCTTTTACAAAGGAGCAAGACACAACGCTTTTAAAAAGTCACCATTCACATTTACAGAGGGCAGTATCTTTTGGGTGAGGTATTTCTTCCCTATGTGTTTCAAAGTGCACTTTTCTAAATCCTACCTGTTGGCATGCTTGGAGTGCCTGCAGTCTGACGGTGCGGCGAGGTGTTCAGTGATTCAGAGCCAGGAGCAACCCGTCTCTGCTGGGACAAATTGGAGGTGAAGGAGGGTCGGTCCCTGCAGGGCGGAGAAGAGGGCCTCATCCAGGCTGGCAGACAAACGCTGCTCATGAGAGCTGCAGCCGGGGACTGAAGTATGGTGAAGTTGCAAACATCGACACAGACAAGCAGAAAAGTCAGCGGGAATATAACAGTAGATATGTTTTAGGATCTTACTCTCACAGAACATATGCTCACCTGGAACTGCATCATTCCTTGGTTTTTTTGTTTGAGGTAGCAACTCTTGTGTTGGTTCTTGGGAAATTCCACTTAGATCTCGTTTCTGTTTTCTCTCTAACTGTGATTTAGTATCTTTAGTTAGAGACTGGGAGTTAGATATACGACTCCCATTATCTGATGAATGTCCTAAACCAGTGTCTTGTATTTGTGTAGTCCTTTCTGTGTTTCTGTTGCCAGCATCAGATTGAATAACAGTGTTGTTTAATGAGGTTTTACTGAGATGTGCAGGATCCTGGGACGGTCCTACCTTGAAGGAAATAAGTCTTGAGGCCTGTGGATTCTCTCCCTCTCCTTGTCTCCCCAACATCCCATCCTTCCTTATCATCCCTTTCTGCAGAAGGAAGTGGTCAATGCGGCATTTCAGTTGGGGGTTAGGAAGAGGTTGGGAGGCCGAAGTAAATGGGACGCCAGTGAAGGGGTCATTAAGGGGTCGACCCCAAGTGGCTTCCCTCTTCTGGTATTCCTCTAGTGTGGTGTTGTCGACTGACACCCCACTGGGCAGCAGCATGGGAAGCATCATTACCTCCTGGGTTATCGGGTCAAGGAACTCTTCTGGGATGGAAAGATTGCTGGAGGCAGACAAAAAGCCAGACAATTATCAACATGTATAACTTTTATTATTATAAAGGTCTCTTTTATCTACAACAAGGGTATTGAACAGATTTTTTAAAGACTGTTTTATGATCACATACCTTGGAGGTGAGGCTGCTTGCAGTGGTGGATTTCTCTGGCTGACAGAAGGGGCAAAAAATGCAGGCCGTTGCAGCCGTCTTTCACTGGCCTCGTGGACTCTTTTAATCCTCTCCACTTCTTCTGCTGGGCAGCAGCGAGCAGGTTGTCCCCACACGGCCAAAGACTTGAGCCCCAGAGCAGATGCCGCTCCGCCAAATGGCAGAGTCACACGTAGTTGTGTCACAGCGCCTAATGAGAGCAGACCCCGGCTCCAGAGCTCCTCTTGCTGACAGTTCGCAGGTTGCGGAGGAAGTGGGGAGAGGAGCGGGGGCCGGGGGTTAAAGTTTGTGCGTGTGAAACAGACTTGGGTTTCCTCCTTAAGTTCGCAACGACCTACCAGTTTAAACTCTGGTTCAGGATTACTGAGTTCAGTGTTTGACTGACTCTTGAACACACAGTCCCCTCGTGGAGGCTCATCTAGAACCTGTTCACCCCAACGCTGGGCCTGAAGACTCCACTGGAAGCCATTACAAGATTTACTGTCATGCTCTTGTTGTTTTTCTCCGTTCTGTTCATTGTGGTCCTTTACCAGCATCTGTTCCTTTCGCTGAACCCGTTTGTGGCCTTGACCAAAATTCTGGGAAGGTGGCCGATCAGAGCTGGTGCTGATCTCCAGTCTCTTGCTGGCCTGTCCTCGGTCCATACCCCAGGACCACAGCTCCACATCCACCCTGCACAGCTCCACCTGGAAGCCAAACTTCAATGTCACCTGAGAGGAATGGAGGACATAAATGGATATTCATTTATTAATTATAGGGACAAATATATTACTAACGTTGCCACAAACATATCCACTTTCAGAAGTTTGCAAATACAAAAAATACAGTACGGTGTATTATGCTTACAACTTGAATATAATATAGATAATAAAAAATACAAAAATATTTTCAAGACTGCAATGCCTTTCATTTTTCTGACAATATAAGATAGTGAAAAGGAAGAAAAGATTTAGGACCTTTACCTGGCATCAGTTACACAGAGTTTTACATTTTGGTGAGAATTTGCTTTAGACACGCACACGTCTTTTCGTCACGGCGGAAAAGATAAAGAAGATGGGGAAAGAAAGAAAAGGGTATCTAAATAAATAAAACCAAATCCATACTGCAAGAGAAATGTAAGCTACTCTTCCTTAATATATAATGGCTTATTTTCATCTTGGTAAATGACACGCAGATTTCCCCCAAATTTACTTTACTTACACAACTTTACTTTATTTTATTCTCTTTTTATTTGGAAGAGCAAATTTCCATCACATGCATTAATTACAACTTTAGTCATTCAAGTACATAGGTAAGGGTGGATTCAGAAAGTTTAGATGAGTTTGTCCATATTGCCCTTCTGAAATTTTATTTTACAGACAACTACTTATTCAGTTAGAACAGAACAGAACCGGGTTGCGCAACACTTCATGTAGGCAAGACATCACATAAAAAGAGGGCCGGTCTGCACAAAGCACAAGTACAGAAAAATAAAATCAGATCTAACTGGTTTTACATACTCAGTCCATTTGGTCCAAATCTTATCAAATTTATCTTTTTCAACTTTAAGGGAAAAGGATATCGTTTCCTTAAACTTAAATCTCATAGACAGTTTCAATCCATTCATGAATGGTGGGTGGGTCTACTTTTAACCATTTCCTCATAACAGGTTTCTTACTGGCTGCCAATAGTATCGCCAGCAGTTTTTTTATTGTTGATGTTCCATGTTTCAAACCCTCGATTGCCCAAATACACAGTTTCACATTTAAGTGGAATGTTTACACTAAATACATTCTTTATGTTTGTTGATATCTTCCCAGTAAGATCTTATTGTCTGGCAGTTCCAAAAAATATGGAAGTGGTTGGCTCCATTAGATCCACAAAGTCTCCAACAGGCATCTCCGCTGCCCTGGTATTGTTTCTGAATGAGTGTGATTAAAAAGTCTTTTCCAGCAAGACTCCCGCCATGTGTTTGACCCGGTTAATAACCATTGTAACTGGCATATTTTCCCCCAGCTCTCCTGTGTGATCATCACTTTTACTTCCCTTTCCCATTTCTTCTTTATGTATTCTGTATTTTCTTGTTTAGATAATTGTATAGCATTGTATAGTTTTGAGATAATTTTGTTGTTTAGTCTGGGTTTGGTTAATGATAAAAATACTTCCAGGAACCCTGATTCACTTGTTCCTAACACCCATGTAAGATTTTCGTTAAAGTGATACCTCACTTGCAGGTATCTAAAAAAAACATCTTTTCCCAGTCCATAATCTTTCTGTAGGGTTTCAAAACTCTGGAATGCCCCTTTGTGGATAAATGAATGATGGCACACCATCTCATAATTTTAGATGCTTCTCCTAATCTGCAAATTTTAACTATTGCCTGTCAGGACTTCAGAAAGCTGCCTGTTATAGAATTGTCTGAGATTTCCTGTTCTTCTAGTAATCTGTTATCACTTCGTAGGGCTGTTATTGGGATTCCGTTTAACATCGTACTTTCTATTTCTTTCCATGCTGCAGTGCATGCTGGTGAACACAGGCAGACTAAAGGTCTCAGTTGGGCTGCATGGTAGTAATCCTGTAGGCAAGGAAGGCCCATTCCACCCTTCTCTTTTCTTAGTTGCAGTGGCTCAAATTTAATTCTGGCCCTTTTCCATTGGCACAAATACCTTGCTATTAATCTGTCCCATTCTAAGAACTGTTTAGATGGTATTTTGACTGGCAGACACTGAAAAAGGTATAGCATCCGTGAAAGAATATTCATTCTGATTCACTCTGTCCGTGAACTTAAACTTAAAAAGGGAAAAACATTCCATCTATGTATATCAGATTTTATCCTTGAATTTAATGGGCAGTAATTGATGTCATACAATCTTGAGAAGTCCCTAGGTAATAAAACACCGAAATATTTAATGGATTCAGCCTCCCATTTCCAATTGTACCTGGTCTTAATTGAGGCTGGTGGCTCTTAGTTAAATTTTAATATTTGAGTTTTATTGATATTAATTTTATAACCTGAAATGAAACCAAATTCCTCTAATATTTTCATCAGTTTTGGGAATGTCTGAGTAGGTTGTTATGTACTTATCAATAAATCATCAGCAAATAGGGACAATTTTTGCTCCCCAGACTTCATTGTTACCCCCCTTTAGATCCAACCTTTGCCTAATCAGTTAACTCACAGGTTCTATAAACAGGGCAAAGAGGAGCGGCGACCCACAACACCCTTGTCTCGTTCCTCTTTCCAGAATGAATGAACTGGTTAGATCTCCACTGATTCTGTTTCTAGCTGTTGGTATGTTGTATAGAGCTGCAATTGTCTCAATTATAGCTGTATGGAAGCCAAATTTTGAAAGTACTTTATATAAAAATGGCTACCTCACTGAGTCGAATGCTTTCTCTGCATCCAAACTTAATATCGGTGTCTCCACTTTTGATGAGTGATTTGTCTCATAACGTGCAGTGTTTCCCTCATGTTATCTTGGGTCTGTCTTTGTCTCCAGTCTGTTCCTTATGTATTAATACTGGTAGTATTCTATTCTTTTAGATAATATGGAGGTGAATAGTTTATAATCATTATTTGAAAGACTTACAGGACGATAATTCCCACAATCCAATTTGTTCTTCCCCTCTTTAGGTATGACCAAGATCATTGCCTCCCTCCATGAGGTGGGGATATTCTTATCTTCCAAAATCCAATTAAACGTTTTTAATAATGTTGGAATTAGTTGATCTTGCATTGCTTTGTACAATTCTGTGGGGAAAACCATCTGTCCCTGGAGATTTCCCTCCTTTTATTCTCCTGATTGCTGATTGAATTTCTTCTTTTGTTATTTTAGATATTAATTTTCCATTTTTTTCATCAGTGATCTGTGAGAGGTTAATCTGGGTCAAAAAAGCATCGATCTGGTTGTTGTTGCCTTTCTGTGGCTGGGAATATAATGTTTTATAGTATTTTAAGAAGCACTGCTGGATTTTTATCAGACTAGTTTCTACTTCATTTGTTGCAGACTCATTTGTTATTTTGTGTTTAGTTCTATCCGCTTGTTGTTTTCTTAATCTATATATCCCCCTACCTCATAGTATTATTGTTTTGTGAAAAGGAGCTTTTTTAAAAATTATATTATATCTATTTCTTTTTTTAGTTTTTTAATCTTATGTTTGTTGTCATCTTTGAGAGACTTTGCGCGTTCTTTCTGTGGTTTCTTTAAATCTTCCTCCAATTTTTTGAGTTTTATTCCCTTAAGTTTCTTCTCATATGAGGATATGGCTATTATTTTGCCCCTAATCACTGCTTTTAATACATCCCAGAGAATAGGTGGGGTCACTTCTTCATTATCATTATTATCCAAGTACGACTGAATTTCACTTTTCAATTTATGTTTAATAACTGGGTTATTCAGAATGTTTGAGTTCAGTCTCCAGACAGTGGATTTCTTATTTTTATTCAGGTGGACTGACATATAAATGGGACCATGGTCTGAAACAGTGCTAGCTTTTATTTCACCCTACAAAGTTCTCCTTTAAGCATAAAAAAGTAATCAATACGCGTGAGTGAGTAACGTGAGTAATCTTCGCTCGTCGGGTCTTTTCTCTCTCCAAACGTCAACAATCCCTACTTCACACATCCAAGTATTTAATCTTCTGCTAATTTTTTTGGTGCCAGATTTCCCGTTTGATCAGTCAATTTATGTATTTAATCGGATATTAAAATCTCCGCCACATATTAAAATACCTTGACTTTTTGTTGTCATTAGATCAACTATATGTTTATAAAAGGATGAGTCACTGCCCGGACAGACATACACGTTAAGGAGACTCATCACAATTCCTTCTATTTTGCCCGTAACCATAACAAATCTGCCTTCGCTATCCTTATGTTGTGATATGTGTTTGTAATTTACAGCACCGGATATCAGAGTCGCCATTCCTTCCTCCTTCCCCATCCATGGGAAGAAAAATAAACATGTTTAAATCCTGATTTATTCAGTTTGGCATGTTCAGAGTCATTAAGGTGTGACTCCTGCAAGAAAGCTACTAGAATACTATCCTTTAATTTTGAGATTTTGAGATTAAGATTTTCCCCATCTTAACTGGATTGAGTACTCCATTTATATTAAATGATGCTATCTCTAAAGACCTGTTTTGCATCTACGTGATTCCCCCCTTCATCCCACTCAGTAACCTGGTGCGCTTCCCCTTCCCTGCAAGAACCGGCAGGGAATGAACGACTTATATATTAATAAACATAACACCGAACACAATTTGTCTGTGAGACTCCCTATGTAGGGGTCTGTTAACCTGACCCTTTTGAGCCTCCCAAGGTGGCTCGATAAACACCTGCTCCATGTGCGTCTCTGGAAGTCTGGTGGTTGTCACAGTGCAGCCTCTTCTCCGCAGGACCTCTGATGGCCCCTCTATAGTATCGTAGGTTCTGGTTGCGTTGTCGTGTCTCACGCGCAGCCTGGCAGGGAAGAGGGTCTGGAATGGAATTTTATTTTCCTTCAGCACTTTGCGGATCTCTGAATATTCTCTTTGTTGTTTGAGTATTAGAGGATAGTTGTGGTCCAGGTTTATGTGGTTTTCTTGCCAGGTAAATCCCCTTCCTCTGCCACACTCTTTCGTTTTGAAACTTAAAAACTTAATTATGATGGAGCATGGCGGAGCATCCACCGGTGGCTTCGGTCCCACCGACCTAGAGCTATTTTAATCTGCAGGTCGGGCATGTCATAAGTAAACTCAAGACCCCCACGGAGTTAATTTTCCACAAATGAGACCATAGTTATTGATTCATTTTCGGCTCCCTCTGGCACCCCATAAATCCTTATATTTTCACGTCTGGAGTGACTTTCCAGATCCAGCAGCTTGTCGTCCAGCTTGGTGTGCAGCTTTAGCATAGCCGTGATGACTCCCTCTGTGTTTTGGATCCTCTCTTCTGCTTTCTCAATTTGCCCTTCCCTTATTTTCTCAGGGAAACTCTCTTAGTTTGCGCAGAATCACATCCAAGTCAGCCATTTCTCCACGTTGTTTGCTAGCTTAAACCTGTTAGCTGCTAATGTTGCTGCGCTCCGTCTTTGGTTGATTTTTATTGCTCTAAGTGGTGTTATGGCTCTTGCCCCCTTGTCTATACTTTTTATGAAGTTAATTATTTGGCTTGTATGGTGGAATTTCATTAATTTCTCTGCCTCAACTGGGAGCTCTCTCACTATGTGACCATCCTGACGATGTTCCTACCGAAAGTCCCCCCAAATTGTCCCCTGAGGCCACAGGTAAGTGTCTTTTAAAGGAGCACAACAGTGTAAACGTACCTGTACAGGCGGACGTAGGAAGTACTCCAGCTTGAAGCCCCGCCTCCGGAGCACGGGGTCAGCTGACACAAGGTTTGTGACATCATAGCCATCTGCACACAGCTGCCGATGAAAAGTAAATCAGACAGGTATTTTAAAGTCTTTAGTAAAAGCTTGAAATTAAACACAAAAAGAGAGGAGTTGCAGCATATAATTTTTAAAAGATACTTTACAGATTTTACTCTCAAATGCTAGTAAACAAAAGTCATCAGAATGGTTAACAGATTTTTCTAGTGTGATAAATCAATTTAAATTGGTTTACCAGAAAGACGTTAATTTGTAGGTGTTTATTTTAAGAAATACTATTATTACTTCACCAATAAATATGATCAATTCTGGAAATTCTTTTAGTTTCGGGTGCTTGTCTCATTGGGCTCAGAGCAGCACATTCAAGTCATCCAGAAAACTGGATGTGGAAGGAGAGCTGACAATATAGGAGTAAAATAATATTACTGAAGGAGTGTGAAGAAAACCAACCCAGCCATGATTGGATTACAAAATACTTATAAAAAGAACATAACAAGGTCAGTTGTGATTCAGTCTCCCACATACGACTGTGCTTCTTTATGTTCTTTGTCCTCCTCCTCCATCCTTTGTAATTTCATCTCTTTGTACATTGATTCTTCCCTTTCGTCACAACCCATATTGAGCCCATTCTTTAACTTCTTAAAAAGGAAAAAATAAGGTGAATGATGTTTTCATAAGACACTACTTGAGTGTAGAAATGTTGCTGTTTTATATCCTGATTATTGCTAGTTTCATTTTAATTAGAACCAACAGGAAAGCACTGAACATGCTAAAGAAAAAATTACGTGATAGGTCCATGAAATGTGTTGCACCTTGTTGCAATGAACTGTTGTACAGAAGTGTGGCAGACAGAGATTCACAACCATATTCTCCAACCTGCAAAGACACAAATTGATTTTAGAGCTATGCATATTCCCTTGCATCACTTTCCGCTCACAGGTCAAGGCAAAATGAGGCCGTCAGTGAATAAAACCGCTCATCACAGACTCAAACTGGCCCACCACACTGTCCTACATTATTAGAGGGTAATCACACTTTTGTTGCCTTTCCACCAATTAGTTTACAAGACCTTTGACCTCATAACAAAATGACCTTCATGCAACTGACTGACCGGCGTGCCAGTGACTGTAAATTGAATTGATTCGCCTCTCAAAATATTCCAACAGCGAGTTCAAGGAGGGCAACTCGTACAGTGTTATTGTGTTAAGTAGTAGGCCTATACTGATAAATAAGGACGCTAGCAGCTTTCACTTATGTTTGATGTCTGGCCAGTTAGTTAACTGAACACAGAAAACACATTTTCCATGAAGCACACAGCTCAGTTCTGTGGCTGCCTCTAAGGATATTGCTTAAATCAGGCTATTAATTGCTTAATCAGTAGGTCAGGAGCTGTCTGAGAAATTGTGTAGGGTGATTTTTACTATAATCATGAGATTTATAGAATAAACAAATCAGATACTGATATGACATAATAATAATAATAATAATAATAATAATAATAATAATAATAATAATAATAGGGATGAAATGATTAGTAGATTAACAGATTGGGCGATTTAAAGAAAATAAATGGGCAATTATTTTGATGATCAATTAATCCTTTCAGTAATTTACCAAGCTTTAATGTCTAACATTACTTTCAACTTTTCAAATGTAAGGATTTGTTGCAGTCCTTTGTCATATAGCTATGAAAAGTGAAACGTTATGGGTTTTGAACTGTTGGTAAGGTCACACATAACAACAACGTTGAATAACGTTACAATACCTTGCTCTGAGACCTTGGATGGACATTATTCACTATTTTCTGACATTTGATGGACCAAACGATTAATATATTAATCCAGAAAATAACTGGAAGATAATAAACATAATATTACGTTAGTTGCAGGCTCTGTTACTAACGTTAACTTATCCAGCTATTGGAAACTAAGTTACAACGTTACAATTCAGCACCAAAAAACTTACAGATGTGCGTATAACGTTAAGATATTCTGGGCCCTAATGCTGAAGGCTCTGAGCCACACACATTTAATCAGTCACAGATAAAAGCATTATGTTACATCGGTATTATCTTGCAAAGCTAATGTGTACATATCACTCCTAGCTAGCTGTGACCACAGGTGACCGCGGTGAAGTTAGTTTTAAGTTGGATATTCGACTAACATTCACTAATATCACTCGCTCTTAACCACAGAGGTTTTGCTAGGTGATCATCAATAAATTACTCTTGTAATGACTGAAAAAAAACCCAATGCTATTTTCAATCTCTTCTTGTTGAATTGCCCCTACCAGTGAAAATTATGATAAAATCATTAGAATACATTACTCTGATGTAGCACACCTATTTTGATTATTCGGTTATTTTATTTTACATAAATAGCAAATAATTGCAGTTTAACTTTATATTAATATTTTTATGGAAAATAGCATTTTCTTTCAATAGCTTCCATGTCATGTGACTAAGGGACTTAAAACCAATGCCGACTTGTACTAAACTGGAGACATGAGGCTCACCTTTCATATTAGATTCAAGTGCTCCTTGTATTCTATATTAATATTTTATGGAAACATTTGCATTTATTTTCAATAGCTTCCATGTCATGTGACCAAGGGGCATCAAACCAATGCGGAATGTAGTACTATGCTGGAAAAATGACACGCACCTCTTCATATTAGATTTGAGTGCTTCTTGTGTTTTAGATTAAATTTTTTATGGAAAAATCTGCTTTTTTCTAGTAGCGTCCATGTCATGTGAACCAGGGACTTCAAACCAATGCCAAATTGTAGTACTACAAAGGTAAAGTGAGACACACTTCTTCATATTAGATTTCAGACTCTTCTTATATTTTATGTTAATATTTTTATTGAAAAATCTGCATTTTCCTTCCACCTCATATGGTCACATGATATGAAAGCTACTGAGTACATGATATTCCACAAAAACATTCATATACAAGAAGAACTCAAATCTAATATGGACAAGTCAGCAAGAAGGTACTTAAAACAACATTTTTATGTCATTACAACAGTCCGCAAACCCCTGTGAACGTCTAATGAACTGCCAACTTAAAACTAACTTCACCGCGGTCTACAACCGTAAACAAATACGCTAAACGGATTAGCAATGTGATGTCGGCTAACACTGCTAACAATGCTAAGCCAGACGGACAATGTTAATATTAGCAAACTAAAGCAGACACAGCTTACTTTACTTTGTCGTTGACGAATTTCGCTTTCTTTACGCTCCTCTGACAAGCTGTGGAAGGTGGCTAATCGCTACTAGCCACAAGCTTGTTTAGCACAACTAGGGAAGCCGAGACGGTACATGCTTCATATTTTTAATTGCGACATTCACCAGTTACCATAGGGGCATAACAGGTGATGTGTAGATTAAAGACTATGCTTATATTAAAGTTAGTTGCTGACATTAATGTGTTCATTACCTCAGCACAGCTTGAATGTCTATGGCAAGCCATTTTAACATTCAATAGCTTTCACCTGACCACCCCTTACTGCGTTTTAGACAATTACAAATGTATTTTGTCTATCTTGTCCTTTTTAATAGATGTATCTCCTCTTCCACGTGAAGGTCATCAGAATTGCTCATCCTGCAGCTTGCAACATTTCAAGGACATGTAAATAAGATGCATGCTGTTCACAGGGAAGAACATCGGTTTTCTTTGGCTTGAGGAATATTTACTCACCATTACACCTTTTCTTAATTCCTGTACCTAGTATCTTAATTCTACTGTGTTTGCCTAGGAGAACAGTATCCATTATATTAAGAACAATGATCCCCAAACTCTAAAAAACAAAAAAACAATACAATGTCTGTTTGCAACCTCTCCTCACAGGTTGCATAATGTTTATGGATTTTTATACAGCCAGGTCCAGTACGTACAAAAATAAGATGCATAATAAAATAACCTATGAGGTTAATGCATCAGTACTTACAATTAAATAACAGGTGCAAAGAGAGGAGGAGTGGTATTTTATGAGAGAGAGTGGTGCAGGCTAAGTATGAAGGCAGTGTGACAATGGTGAGGTGTGCGGAAGTGATTACATCAAGGATCGGCTGTTTTTTGTTTGCAGTGGTGATGGGCAGGTTGACAGACGAGATCAGGTCTCTTTGGACTATGATGTTCGCGGATGACATTGTGATAGTGAGAGTAGGGAGCAGGTTGAGGAAAGCCTGGAGAGGTGGAGGTATGCACTGGAGAGAAGCGGAATGAAAGTCAGTTGGAACAAAATTGAATACATGTGCGTGAATGAGAGGAAGCGCAGTAGAATTGAGTGGATGCGAGAAGTAGAGGTGGCAAAGGTGGATGAGTATACTTGGGGTCACCTGTTCAAAGTAATGGGGAGTGGTGAAGAAGAGACTGCAGGCAGAGTGGAGTGGATGAAGAGGAGCTTCAGGAGTAAAAGGGGATGTTTACAAGACAGTTTTGAGACTACCTATACTGTTTGGTTTGGGGGCAATGGCACTGATGGAGGTGGCAGAGATTTTTTTGGGCTTGATGGGGATGAACATTCTGCATAATTTACAGTCATTTTGATACTTATTTTGTGGATAATACATCTGTACTTTTACTCAAGTAAGAATTTAAATGCAGGACCTTTACTCTTCATGGAGTATTTCCACAGTATGGTATTTAAGTACAAGATCTGAATACCTCTTCCACCACTGGCCACGTTAACCAAATCATACAATACTAGTCCTTTTTGCTTGCTTTTAAAGGAAGAGAAAAAGCAGTGAATAGACCAAAGTCTGAAAAAGTAAACCTATATTTGTGTAGCACAAATATGTTTTTTTCTTTCATCTTGGCATCTGCCATCAATCATTTCATGACCCTTTTTTTATTAAAGGGCTCCTGAGCCCCAGGTTGGCAACCACTGGGATGAAGGATACATGCCTAGAATTATTCCATCCCTCTGGTCAGTCTTTTCAAAGCTGATTGCCAGAATCAAATCTTAAACTCCAGTTGAGTCTTAACCTCAGCACAAATTATATACTCAGTGACAAAAAGTGCTGAATTATTCACATATCTTTATTAGTTCTGCTGAATTTTAACAAAGGGGTGGGTTTTAATCAAGCCAGAACAGTACTAATAACATAAATGCAAACAATAGATTTGAAACATGTATAAAATCTGTAGCATTTTGTTCTCTAAACAATGCAATACTGTAACTACATTTATCACCTACATCAAAAGGAACATCATTTTTGGACAGGGTTGCTATGAATGCACCATTATGATAGGCCAACAGGCTATCTACACGGTTTTAAAAAAACACATAAAGGAAAGCTCAAATGGCACGTATTTTTCTCTGTCAGTTCACCATAATATAATAACAGTAATAAAGATGATAATACTATGTAATACCTTAGAGATAAGTTAATATTCTTGAGCAACATCTTTGTATGCTGGCATAAACAACACATATAAAAGCCATGATATTCACATCTGAGTCTACTGTACATCAAAACTCGTGTGTAGGACACTACATAGTGCAGTTAGCCGGAACGCTCCCTTCAAAGAGGCAGACTCCACCTTGTGATGTTTTTTACTTCCTTCTCCCCTACTTTGTCTAAATGAAATATACAGAAGAAAGTAGAGTTTCCCAGGATATACAAACTCCGTCAGTCTCACTGTCCTTGTGTCAAACTTTGAGGTACATCTGATTCTACTCAAAGCCTCCACCTCCAAAAATTAATTAATGTATCTTTACTTCTTGTATTGCCACTAGTCCCTCTATCCTCAATCTCTTAAGCTGAAGCTTTTCATATGTATACACACATGCACACACCTGCTCTCCCAAACACACACACACACACACACACACACACACACACACACACACACACACACGCACACCCAAAACACACATTTACAATCTATAACTATAATAAGTATTTCTTTCTAGTATATCATACATTCTATAAATTTGTTTTTAACTTTGGGAATACTGACTGATTTCTCAGAGTTCTTGGCTTTAAATGCACAAAGTGAACGACACAATTATCATAATAACCAAATTCAAATTGTGTACTTCCATTCACATTCTGCTTGTAGTTCATTGAGAAGCAAGTTGAGCTGGGAGTGCTGCAAAAGCTCTCTAGTGACCTCTAGTGTTTGTTTTTAGTCACCGCAGACAGATCTGCAGTGAAAGGCAAACCAGGTTCTGCCTCGCCTTAAAACCTATTCTATATTCAGTTGGGGTTGATTATCTGCTAAACATATCTATTTAATTCAATTTGTAGAAAATATAAACTCTGTCGCTCTTCATGATGTGTTTAAATGGCTCATGCATGTTGGACCCTGTGCATGAAATGACTTGAAAACTGAATCAAGAGTCACCTTTAACCTCAATGTCTGCTGGGATTTTAAATAAAATAGTCCAGCCATGTGTACTACTGTTGTGTAACTGGTTTGCTGATATTATAATTAAAGCACTGAAAATGATAATCACACTGATTTTTTTTCACCTATTCCCAGCATTAGTTATTCTCTTATGCACGCGGGAAAGTATGGAGTAAGGCGCTCTCTGGCCAAAAAAGTTAACATCACACACTCTTACCACTAGTTCTACTTTAACATTACCAGTGACACAGACTTACAATGAATAAATACAGCATAATATTCTTGTTGATCATTTCTGACAATATCCCTGATTGTCTTGGTCCTTTTCTAGCATGGGCATTAAATGGGCCCCTGTGTTAGTGCTGTAATCTAAACATTGTCATTTAACATTTTGTTTTTCTCCCATCCATCAGTGTGGCACACTTTTCATGAGCACTGATTATGTAGTATGAAGTAGTGGGCAACCAGTGAGAGAAAGGTAGCTTAGAAGTTGAAAAATCACTGATTGAATGTAACTCAACTTCTGGTGATTTTGCAGTCTGCTTTTGTTGCTGTTTAGTGTCTATAGTTGCTTTGAAAAGTATGTCAGACTGTACTGATTTATTCTATTGTAGACTGACATGTTTTTTAACTGTATGCTGAAGTGATTTTGTGTGAAAGGCCTTGTCACTGTGAGTGTACTGAACTGGACAATTAGTTTCATGGAGCTGTCTCTATATCTCAGTGGACTCTATCCTCTCCAGGCGTGAAGGTCCAGCCCAGGGAGGGGCAAGCTGGTGGAGAGAAGGAGGGCCCTTCTGGTCTTCACAAGGTGGGGAGATGGTGAGGGCGATGGGGCCAGACAGAGAGGGTGTCGGCTGTGGAGAGAGAGGTGAGAGGGCTGGTGGTGGAGAACTGGAAGAGGTGGGGGAGGTGGTGGTGGTAGTGGTAACAGTGGTGGTGGTGGACGTTGTGTTTGGTTTGGCTCCCAACTGGCTCATGCGTTTTTCCAAAGCTTGGTTCTTCTGCAGCGTTTCCACATAGCTGAGCTGCAGCTGGGCCTGGTATTTCAAAACCCGCTCTTTCTCGTCCTGCCAGGTGTGTCGCTCCTGGTCAAAGTTGAGGGCCTGACGCTCCCGTTGCTGCCGTTCCAGGCGCAATGCGGCCTGCAGCTGCTCTAGTTGCCTGCGCAGCTCCCCTGCTTCATCCCAGTGACCCTCCTGGACTCGCTGAGGCTGGTGAGAATCCTGACGCAGTTGCACCTCTTGGCAGAGTTGGGCCTCGTGACGTAGCTGGGCCTCTTGACGCATTTGGGCTTCATGGCAGAGCTGGGCCTCCTGGCGAAGATGGGCCTCCTGACGGTGCTGAACCTCTTGGCGTAGTTGGGCTTCATGGCGGAGATGAGCCTCCTGGCGGAGTTGGGCCTCTGGTCGGATTTGGGTGTCCTGACGCATTCGGATGTCCTGCTGCATGTGGGCATCTTGGCGCTGCTGCACATCGCGCCATTGAGCTTCTTCACGTTGCTGCCTCTCCTGCCTCTGAGCTTCCTGCCGCTGGGCTTTGGCTTCATCACTCTGAAGACTCAGCAGTGTGTCAGATGTGGGAGTGAGGGAGTTGGTTGAGGAATCAGTGGGGTTACGTGGGCAGTGGACAACTCCCCATGGGGGCAACAGCCCTGCAGCAGCTAAGTTAGGGCTTATGACAACTTCTGCTCCTCTGCTCGCCTCACTCAGAGCCCGCTTTAAACTCAGCACCTCTGCCTCAAACACACCCAGCTTCTCTCTGAGGATGGACACCTGTAGAAAAATATAATTTGAAAGTTTTAAACATAGTATTTGACTGTCAATATTTCTGTGAATGTCTAGTCAAATCAAGTATTTTTTTAGTTGAAGTTATCAGCAGTTACGGATGATTGTATTGTCATTTGTTGGACCAGACAGTCAAATCAGGTGAGGCTACAGACAGAAAAAGTAGTGAGCTTTGATAGATAGTATGAAAGCAATCTACTTAGTCCAGGCAATTTCCACATCAAAGCTGTTGTCTGACATCAGTTTATATTAAAATATAATATTTAAACTTGATTTTGAACTCATGTCTGTATTTTGTTGTGTTTTCATGGCACTGTTTTCGGTTGATGCTAGAGGAATGTTCACTCATTTTACTGTTGCATGAATTGTAAATTGTACTTATCAAAAGATGAATATTGCTCTTGAACTTGCAGGCTCTTTACACAAGCTCATACAGCACGAAGGAAAAATTGTTGCGGCTGTAATATATAACGTTGCCCAATCCCCAATTTGTCCCAGTCTCCTCGCCAAGTTTTTGGAATCCCTCTGAAGGATTGTGAGGATTAAACGCTCAACAAACTAGATTTAGTGGTAAGCATCCCAATCCTACAATCTCACTTGTTGTAAACTATATTTTGACTGCTTTGGATGGTAATCCGCATTGCTCTTTTCATAGACCCCTCTAAAGCCTTTGATAAAGTCGACCATTCCCTGCAACTACACAACATTTTCATCCTAGGCTTACAATAATGTGAGCCTCACGTCCTATAGCTTGTAGTAAGTTTTGCATGACCACCGTTTTTAAACATAGCTGAGGGAGATGCACAAAATCACCTTCAACATATAGTGAGAAGGATGTCTTGTCCATATATACTACTAATATACAATTGCACACTGATAACAGATCTGATTTTCCAACCAGATACTGTTGTGCTTTAATATTATTATATAATATTGTACTTTTCCCCACATCTGTTAGATTATCATTTTATTGTATTGGAAAAAGCAGTCATAGCACCACATTTGTCTGACTGATGATAAAAGCACATATGTTGCCCAAAGGCTGTGACCTTTTTGCTCCTAATTAAAAAATGATACGACTCAAATACGAAATATTTATTTTGACAAATTAGCCTATAATTATATCTTGACCAAACTGGGGTGAAACTTAGCTTACCTCTGACAGAGTCCTCCTCAGCTCTCCCTCACACTTCTCCAGCTCCAGACTCTTGGTACTGTACGAGTCCTTCAGGCCCAGCATGGTCTCTTCCCGCTCCCTCAGCTGGGCATTGAGCTCTTTCAGCTGGCCTCTCAGGGCCACCATCTCTCCAGCTCGCTGGGTGACTTCAGCCTGACTTTCCCTCAGCTGCTGCTTCAGCAGGGAGATCTCTCCCGCCTTCTGACACACCTGACATGCGAAGAACGAGGTAGTAGGTTAGTATTTAAGTGCTGTGGTAAATATACTCCTAATCAGATTGCATACAAGTGGGTTGCATGTACACACAAACTTACAGACAAAGGCCGCTTCACGCACACCCTTATACTCAGCGCTCCACTGCTCAGTCTACCATGATGTAACCCTGATAACATTTTCCTGGACTAGTCAAGCGCACCACCTCATGGACTCATATCTCACCTCCCACTTGGTCTCCTCCAGACGAGGCAAGATGTCAGCCTGCTCCTTCCTGTAATCCAGACACTTTCTCTCCAGCTCCTCTCTCTGGGCCAACAGAGCTGCCATCTCCTCCTGGAGCCTCCTCTTGTCCTGGGACAGACGGCTTATCTGAGCCTGCAGGGCAGTCTGGGAGCGCTGAGCACGACGGGTAACCTAGACAAAAAAAAAAATAGTTTCCAATTACTTTAATAGTTGAAAGCTAATCAATTAAATGTTGCAGCTCTCAGTGTAAGTTTTGATGGTATCACCCCTCCAGCCCGCCTCAAAACTGTTAAGTTGGATCAAAGTATCGAGTGAGGTTACCTGCTGCAGGCGCGAGGCATAGTTTTGTCTCAGCTCGTCCATCTGTCGCTCCCAGACACGTTGCTTCTCCTCAAACACCTGAATGATTGCCGCCTCACTTTGGTCCAAGTTTCTACGCATATGTTGCACCTGGTAGAACAGAGGAAGAATCACGCCACAAAGCAGCCACTTGAATATTAAAAGTGAAAGAAATCCAACTTGGACAATCTTGTGGCAATATCAACAGTCCACCAATAGTCAGCTGCAAAAAAAACTGCTCAAGATACAGTTTGCTGGTAAACTGCATTAAGGCTATAATGTGAGCACCCCAATAAAAATTCCATTCATCTACACTGTATTGGGGTGGCAGCAGAAAGTAAAAGGTAAATGGTTGTAATTTGGGTGAACTGACCCTTTAAACAGCTGGCAAATATCCTCTTTTAATGGAGTGCCCTCAAAGTGCAAAACAGCTGCTAATCAGACATTTCTGAATGGCCTCTGACCTCTTGCTCTTTCTCCCACAAGCGGTCCTCGAGGTCCTGGATGATGTCATCAGATGAGGGGGAGGGGCGTAGAGGTGCTGGGGCATCACTCAGGTGGCTCAGTCTTTGATAGGATGAGGAGCTCTTTCCTGAGGAGGACCGCCCACTGTCTGAGGTGCTGAGCCCGTTCTGGAGGAGAGATCAACATGATGATACGTTAAAGATGGTTAACGGCAAAGTGCATGAAGTGGTAGACTCTAAGTGAGAATGGATAATGGCCTTACCTGGTAGCCAGGCTTTTCTAGTTTGTCCAGGCCTGCAGTTGCCCCAACCATGCCAAGCCTGTTGATGTGGCTGGTAGAAGCACTGAGAGGCCCCAGGACTGCTGGGGGCCCACAACCAGACCCCGAGCCAGTATAGGTGGGCAGGCTGGTCAGGGAGTTCCTCCCTGAGTCAGACATCCCTCCCTGAACCACTTCATTCCCATTTCCCCCACCCTCACTTCTGCTGACCCTCACTGGGCTGTCCTGGTCCAGGAGCAGGGCCTCTGGGACCTCTCCTGATTCCCCTCCTGCTCCGTCCCTCCCTCTCCTGCCTCCTCTGCTCTCACTGAACCCTTCACTCCTTGCCTCAGTCTTGCCCTCGCTCCCAGCCCCTCCTGCCTGGCCCACCAGGTTCTGCATGGAGTGGAAGCTCTTGGGAACCACTGGCTTGAAGGCAGAGGGACGAACGAGTCCTGAGTTGTTCTGCATCGCCTGCAAAAGAGATGGAGGAAGGAAGGAAAGACAGTAAGAGAAACAGAGATACATTACTGCAGCTCAGAGACAAAAATATACTGTAGCGAATGATTCAATGACATAATACAGCATTTTGATGTGTTAAGCGTAATAACACAATATAATACATATCGTAATATATTTGGAACTGCTTGAGGTGCATTTAGTTTATTTTCTGAGACACAGTTCTCGTAAAGTTCGGCCAAAGCTAATTTGTAGCTTCAGCAGTCTTAGACAAAATAAAGTAAATCTTCAAAAGTTATAGTCTTTAGTATGAAATCCCCCCTTTTTGTTTGTCGTGCTATGAAGAGATCACTTCACCATCAGTATGGAGAGAAGGACTCAATAGTTTTGAATCAAGTGCGAGGTATAAATCAAGTCACACTTGAAAAATGTCAAACTATAGTTTCAAAGTTTAAAATACAGTGTGTTCTAACATCAGTGGGGTCCAAAACCTTTCTGCTTGCAACCCCTTGTCACATTCTGCATATCTATGAGTTGTGAACAGTTTAACTTAAAGGTGAGTTTCCTTTCTCTGACTGTTTCATTGCAATTGTTTCTAAAGGCCTGAAGACGTAACAAAAGGACCAAAACAAAATCTTTAACAAGGAAAAAGCAAAGATTAGAGAACAGTCAGAAAAGTAAACATAATTTTGTTTTTCACTATGTCCTACCCAGCTTTTCATTTTGTGACACCTTTAATTAATTTTACTGATGACTCCTAGGTTGAGAACCATTGTCCTCAATCTTGAAGTACCTGCTCCAGTTTTCCTGACACTGGCAGGATCTTGGGTGGGTTGTGGTTTGGTGGGTTATGGCTGCCTGGATTGTTCTCACTGTCACTTCTGGTGGCTGCCATCTCTCTGTGGTGGTGTTGGTTCATGCTAACACTGTTCTTCTCGTTTCCTCCTCGGCCCACAATGTTCCCACAAACATCTAAACCTGCAGCCTGCATTTCCCTCTCTCTCTCTCTTTCCATCCTCTCGTTCTCCAACCTCTCTCTTTCCCTCTCCCTCTCTCTTTCCCTCTCTCGCTCCCTCTCCCTTTCTATCTTCTCCCTCTCAATTCTCTCTCTTTCCCTCTCTCTGGCTCTCTCCCTCTCTCGCTCCCTCTCTCGCTCCAGCCTCTCCCTCTCCACTCGTTCCCGCTCCCTCTCCCGGTTCCTCTCCCTCTCTCGCTCCCTCTCTAACCTCTCTCGGTCCCAGTCTCGGTCCCGGTCCCTGTCTCTCCCCCGTTCACGCTGCCTCTCTCTCTCCCTCTCCCTCTCCCACTCCCTCTCCCGCCTGCCCGCGCCATTGCCACACTCCAACTGGTTGTTGTTGGACGGGGCGGTCATTGTACATTCAGTGTTGGTGGAGGAGGCTGTTTCGGTGGGCCGGTCAGTCCCGGTACAGGTCCCAGTCCCGATACTAACACTCCCTCGTTCATCGCTAGAAGCCGTCCCGTCAGATATAGTCGCTGGGGGGCGGGGCAGTCGCTCTGCGCTGCAGCTGCGGTCAGCAGGGCAACGGCGAGAGAGAGGAGGGGCCCGGGGAAGGGTGGTCCTCGTGCCCACAGACTTCATGGCAAACTCCTGCTCTCCTGCCACCCCACTGCCAACACTGCCCATAGTGGGGGTCAAAGGTCAGGAATTAGAGGTTAGGAGTCAGGATTGGGGAGGGTCACAGATACATTTGGAAGAAGTGTGGGTCATCACAACCTAATGCAGGTAGTGGGGGCACACACACTAGAGGAACACAGAAAAACGAAAGGAGTTATACAATATTGTAATTGCATAATGACTAGTTATACAATAATAGTTAATGCAGAATAGATTCCAACCCACATACAGGGGCAGCGTGGTCCTCCCACCATGATAAAAACGAGGGTCACACAGATAAGTCTGGATAATTATGCTTATAGAGAGGGTATAAATAAAGTGTAAAAAATAAAACCTGTCCTCCAGTTTAATGATAATGAAAATAATGGTGTTACTTTCCATTTAAGGCATGTGTTTATTATGTATACAGTTTGTAGGTAAGAGTTAAATGTGACTATTTTGTTTGTGTGCATAAGTTAAATGGATGCTGGGTGAAGAGGTCACTCACACCAGACCAGTGCAAAACAGAAATTATAGTGGATATTGTGTCCACTAGCATCATTGAACTGGAGGAGGGTGTTTGTTTTGTTTGCATTTTAGTGGACACAAATACAAGAACACCTGTATTAAACAGATCTACAATACAAAACAACAGCCCTGCAATAAAAAAACATTTGTGTTCAACTTCAGTTCAGGTTCTAACCCTTGTTTTTTGCTAAAATTTGCTTTACTTCCTCATTGTTTAGGATTTCATAGACCCCACTGCTGTATGTGTTAAAATAATGACTATAATAATTGCTAAATCAAACTTTTTGTATTTTTCTTTTTATCCTTATGTAGTAAATTATTTATGAGGTAGCCCTTCCAGTTGCCAAAAATTGGGTTTGCACAATTAATGAAGGTGACAAAATATGGATATGACTGTGAAGCATTGTTATTACACCAAACAAGAAATTATTCATGGTTCATATGTAATATGGGCCATGCATTTACAAATATATATTCATTTTGGTTGCCAAAAAGTCATTCACAGACAAACAAATGTCTACATATCCTACATTTGGGGTCAGTTACACCTCAGTGAGGTCGAACTCCCTGTTGGACCACTAATGAGCAGTTCCAAATCCAAATAGGTTTATTTGGGTTTAGGTTAGAACACTAATCACAGATACAGCATATGGAAATTAAAAATAGGTTTATGAACAATTCTCATAAAAATAGGAAAGGTTATGCAGTCATTCAGCATTAAGTTACTTCAGGGTTATGGTAATCACTGGTGGCATATTGGATTACTTAGTATAATCCAACCCAAACATACCACAAACTATGGCCTAAAAAGTGCCATAGAGCATTGTCAGCACCTCTCTAAGACAGTCTCAATAACAACATCTCAATATTGTAAACTACTCAAAAGAAAGGGCTGTTATTGGTTTGCATGAAGCTGCAGTGTGCAGGCATTCCTGTTAATGTGTCCACCCAATATATACTCAGTTGCTAGCTTATTACAACACCCCCGCAATAAGTCCTACCTTCATGAAAGAGATATTGTTATTTTTTTGTTGAAACTGTAGATAAGTTGTTTCAACTTTACTCTCATTTTGGATGCTATAGTTTGTGGTGCTATTTTGTGTTTTGCTATACTCTAGGCTGGTTTGCCAACTGGGCAAAGTGGGCAACTGGTAAAGCCAAAGATTATCTGAGTGGCAGTTAATAGAAATGTGCACCAATAAAACAGTAAAAACTGAAATGGTATGTGCCTAACTTGATCTAATCTCAAGGTCCTGTCTTACAAGGTACTGTCTTTACCATTTACTATACTCCCAGTTGCTATTATGTTCCATGGTGCTTATTCTTAAGTAAATGTTGTTTAATCAAATAATTGCAAGTGTACTGGTTGGTTGCAATGTGAGTGTGGGAGGCTCAATAGCCCCCCCCCCCTCAATAGCTGGTTTATCTGGCTCTGGTAGTCCACCTTCAACCAAAATTTTAGAAACACTTCTCAGGAGAACAGTATAAAATATAACAACACCACAAACTACAGCCTCCAGTGTGATCATAACTTTGAGTCTTTGAGTCAACACCTCTGTAAAACAGTTTCAACAGAGGATTTATTGCAGGACTGCTGTATTAGACTGAAATATCTGCTAGCCTGGGGTACGTCATCCACAACTCTTTCCCTTCGTTTCCTGTTAGCCATTCACTGCCTCCTATGAAGGCAGACAGATCCATACACACTGAGAGAAACACCTCTCAGTGCAATGCAATACAACTCAACATCACCAGAAACTGCAGTCTCCAAAATTAGCATAAAATTGAATCAACAACTAAAACAGAACATATATCCTTTATAAGGGTAGGATTTGTTGCAGTAGCTGGCTAGATAGATAGATAGATAGATAGATAGATAGATAGATAGATAGATAGATAGATAGATAGATAGATAGATAGATAGATAGATGCAGTCATGCCAGTGCACCTCCCCTCCTCAGCCCATTTACTAGAGGTTTACTTCCACTTGGGTGAATAGTAGTAGTAGTAAAATACACTGCCTATCTATCCGCTGCTCTGCCTCAATCCCCTCCCCTCACGACTCCCCCCCTCTCTCCCTTTTTCTCTGCATCCCTGGGCGGCAAGGGCGGCTTTAGCAGCATCCGCATCAAGCCCTGAATCGACTGCGCTCCCAAACAATTACTCGCCAGGCCTGTGGCAAGAAACAAACGCACGACCCTCGCTGAATAGAAAACAAATACATCTAGCTACATTAAAATGCACAGCGTCATTGACATTGACGACAGTGGCTTTGATTTACCGATTGTAGCATCCTGGCGGTCCATCATCAAAGGCTACTCACTATTTTGCAGCTCGGCGGTTTGTAAGATGGCAGCCTCAATAAACAATATTGTCACAAGGCAGCAACGTCAGTCCAGGTCGGTCGGGCTCTGAAATATTCTGCGATGTTACCATGGGTCCGTAATATTAGGGATGCTGTCTTCGACCGCTGTCAGCGTCGGATGCTGATGATGGAGTCGGTCGGTTGATACGCGCATCAGCTGAGAGACACACACCCACCTCTGGTCCCGCCCCTTCGGCTGCATGAGACAAACGCCCCCTTTTGGCATTGATCCAGTGCTCTCCCTCGGGTAAAGCCTATAGAGTCGTATACAGTCCCCTGAATGGATGGATGGATGCGCGGAGGTGGTTGAGACAGTGGACGCAAACAGGAGTGATGCATCCCCAGATAAATGAGTGTTTTTATTAATGTGTTTAGCCTTCAGCTGTGTGTTATGCTTATTAGCCCACTCAGTATTTTTTTTATTTTTTATTTTTAGAAAAGTTTAGTTTCAATATACATGCTCAATTTTACAGTTTATTTGCTGTGGTAGTCTTGTTCTCCTTTTGGGTCACCTATCATTTTCAGGACAGTTTCATCCATTTCACCATGTGGTATAGAACATAAATTACTCAACTAAAAACAACATACTCTACACAAATGATTCATGGGGTTAGTAAACCCAGCGTAAAAATGAAGAGCTTTTTTACCAATAAAAATTAAGTTTGTCAGATACACTTCTTTTATTCAGTTGATAACTTATTTTAAGAACTTAAAATAAAGAAATCCGTCTTAACTCAGAAATATCTGGATTTTTATTGAACTTTTCTGAGTTCACTTAACAACAGACAATATTTAGTTAGGGCTACTTGTATATCTAGTGGGCATCCTTTAAAATCGTGTGTAAGTTACGATGCAGAACTTGTCTGGACATGTTTTTATGCCAGACCAAGCCTGAAACACACAAGACAGAAGTGTGGGAGAAAGCAACTTTGCATTTCATGATCTAAAAGTGTGCTACTTGGTGAGTATTATTTTTGACTTGTTTTATCAGCAAAGGCTAACATTAATAACTGCCTACCTGGCAAAAAAATTGTATTTCCACAACGCTAAACTAATTCAATGCACAGAGGTTTAACTAGCTCCTACTAATTAAGTCCCAGTTGTTTTTGTGTCTTGTTTCACAAAGGCAGCTGAATGATTGTGATTGGCACTGAACCTCTTAAGCATAAGTTGTAACACTGCAAAGGTTAGCAACAGTTTGCACTGTGCAAAGGTGGGTTGTAAAGCTGGTACCACGTTTTAGAAACACCATTGTTGCAACATGTGCTAGCTCTTCTGTTTCTTCAAAATGATCACTGTATTATTTTAAACAGGCCTCATAAACCTCATCCTTTAGTAATTTTTCAATCCTTATGGAGGGGCACTTTAAAAATGTTTTTCTTATTAACAGGATGATTCTGTGGAAAGGAGGAGAGAGGTTGCTGTCCAAGGCTTAGTGGTGTATTGCTGAGAAAAGGAAGAGGATCTCTTCAACGAGCAGTTGGTAGGTAAATCAGGCACTTCAGTGTGTAAGATTTAGGATACTCTGTTATATGACAGAAATGGAATATAATATTCGCATGAAAATAAAAAATCTTTGTGTTTTTGTTACCTTAGAAGAGCTGCACTGTCTACAGAGGGAGTGGGACAAACTTAACACTGACTATAGTTAAAGCCGTTTTACGTTTTTTTAAGAGTTTGCAGCCACCACAGTCTACACGCGTGGAAGGAAAAGTTGTTTTCAGTTAATTGCAATCTGTAATTTAATCACTAGATGCTCCTAAATCCTACACACTTGTTCTTTAATTTCAGACACACTTTAATTCGTGTTACTTGTATTTTTAAAAATGATAACCTAAGACACTAACATTTATTCTGACGTTACTTATGCCAGGATGGTGGTGGGGATATTACCATTGAAGACCCTTGTAACCAGAGGTGCCAACCTGTCTGAGCCAGCCAGTGCAACAATTGTGATTGAGGGAACAGAAGTCGTGAAAGACCTGGATGTACCCAGAGCTTGTGCCTTGCTAATACAGCTGATGAATGCACTCCAAACGCCATACCCAAAGAAATGAAAAACACTTTTGAAAAGTTTCAAAAGATATTCCTTGGGCTGGATGGCCTGAAAAACAGTAGGTAATGTCTCTAAAAGTAGGTAATAGGTAATAGTAGGTAATTAGGTAATGTCTCTAAAAGTAAACTTCTGTCCAAAAAATTTCACAAGAAAAGGCTGCACCTGTGAGATGTTATGTGTTGTTGAGCAAAATACAGCAGCTGTAATGTGTAGTTGGTACTGGTAACAATAAAGTTTGTTGAAACTACAATTCAACTTAAGTGAAATAAGTTGATAATACTTAAAAAAAATAAGGTAACAATTTGCATTGACATTTCTGAGTAGAATGAAAGTAAAACAAAGAAGTTTGAATAACTTAAAATGTAATATTTCCACCACGTAATAACACCAAAACCTTATCATTAAAATTAAGTTGGTTCAACTTAATTAAGCTTGTAGATGACAAAGCAAATCCCGTTGGTTACTAAACTATTTGAGTTAGTCAAACTATAAAAGTCTCATGACACGTACTCAAAATAGCTTTAGTTGGAATTACTTAAAAAGATCAATGCAAATTGTTACCTTAATTTTTTAAGTAGAGCCAGTGCATTATTTTTTAGAGTGTATACAGCCACATTAGCGGGTTTCTTTGGATACTCGGAGGATGTGCAACACAATTTCAATCACCATAAAGTTGTTATAGTGTATATGTTAGCAAACAGTTGCCTACAGCCTGAAAACTTCCAATAGACACAGATCATTGTACTTATTTGGAGAAAAGAACTACAATTCCCTTTCTTTTAGGTCAGTTTTGGTCTCCTGAGATAGATCTGTCTTTATTTGTTAAATGATCCACCAGCTAGTCCCTAACTTTGTCTATCTGCTTTTTGGTGCCCTAGGCTATGTTGGACACTCAAGTCATCCAAATGTTGCAATACACTGGACATAGCCATATACACTGTTATTCTGTCAAGCAAAAGTTTTCTGTCAGAAAACATTTTCTGCCACCACTGGACGCCACTGTCTTTACTATAAGAACTACATAGCATCTGTGATTTAGATATTTAGTCCTTGACATGGGTCAAGCTGTAAGATTTGTTTTTTGTCAGACAGTGGACACAGACTTGAAGGAAGATGTTAAATAAAATGTCTTAAGCAAAAGAGTATGACTGAAGGGTGGATGACAATAGCAGGCGAGCTGAAAGGTGCCTGGAGGAAAGTTGGTATGCAGTTTGGTAGGAGTCTGAGTTGAAGCGACGAGGGGTTGCTGGCTTGACACAAGATGCTGGCACTGGTATCCTGAAGCACAGGGAAAACCATGTTAGAAAAACACACTAGAGAGTTCACAAGACAGAAGTCTGGCCAAGAATACCTATACCACTGAGTGGACAGTACAGTCAGGCAATGAGTGGCGGAAGAGTATTTAAGTTTGATGAGTAGATTGTAATCAGGCATGAAGATGAGCCAGATGCCTGGAAACGAAAGCAGCACCTACAACAGAAATATACACAGACACACAAAGAAGGAGGGAACAGGGTAACACCGAAAACTGCTGGAGTCACGGTGGTGACACAAGCAACAAATATTCTGGGTCCTACACTTCCCATAATGCAACTCATCAGCATCTTTCATTAGACCCGCCCTGCATGGTGAATACTGTGTTCGTTCAAACTCCACTTTCACTCGCACATGTAATAATTGAAAAACGTAACTAATAGATTTAATTATTATTATTATAAGCATCTATTTACTTGCATGTGGTCCCGCAAGTTGCCACATTGTTGTCACGTAACTCAAATTTAATCAGGCTGTCCTGGATTTGTGTACAATCAGAAGAAGAAGGATCCCTCTGATTCTGGTTCAGACACTTCTTCTGCTGTTGTGTTGCACGGTCAGAACTAAAACTAAAAGTCAAAATCGGCAACTAAAAGTCTAAATCGGCAACTAAAAGTCGAAGTCGAAAATGATTTTGGTATTTTGGATTGGGCATTTAGTCATTTATCCATTTAGGATTGGGGATTTGGGGATTTAGGATTGGAAATTTGGGGATTGAGGATTGAGTCGTGTATGCAAATGAGGAGGTGTGACCCAAAAGCTGCAGGGAGGGTTTGGAAGGGCTGAGGCGCAGATGCACTTTATGGACTACAGGGGGTGCTCTGACTGCCAGCTCACTGCCATGAAAGCAAGCAAAGGAAGGGAGCAGGGCTGGAGGGATTTATAATACCATAACTAAAAGTGTACCGCATTGCTGTCCATGTGGCCTCACACACAAAGTCAACAGTGAAAGGAATGCTATCCATCTGATGAGAAAGTAGCGGACAGTACAGCAGGTAAGATATGATAACATTACCAAGTTAGCTATATTAGGCTAACTGTCGCTGACATGAGTTACGTTACTGTCGTTACATGCAGGTTTTAAATGTGGCTATTAACCCCGCTGAGGGCTGTGTGTAAAAACTGTAACGATAATGTGTACAAGCCGGGTTTCTGTCACCTGCCCACTATGCTGGGCAGGTGACAGGTGTGTGTTTACAGTGTTTGTGTGTTCTGAAAAAACATAACAGTGCAGCTATAAAGTCTCAGCCGGCAGACATAGTTTGGGATTATTACTACACACATGGATGTAACATTGAGGCCTGATAGACATCCGCTAATCAGAAACAGAGGACACTACCTGCATCACTGCCGATGTCATTTGACCAGGGCGTGAATGGTGATTAATGTGATTGTCAGTATTTTGCTAGTGTCTCCTTTTGTTCTTTCACTTCACTGTGGTTCGAGTGTCCCCATTTGTTATTGCCCCATGCTCAGTCTCCTGGCACCCTGCTCAGCTGCCTATTAGGGCCTGAAGTCTACACTAGAGATGTTTGAGTTTAACACTGTTTTCCCCCACTGACTTCTCCTCCCGCTGCAGACAAAGATGTTTCACCTGGACATGAAGGACCACTTGGTGTCACAGCTTTGGATCAGCCATCTGCAGCATAGTCCCAGTCCACTGGGTCACACCACAAGTTGGAAATTACAGTTACAGCTGATTCAGTAACCTCTGGATCCACTCAGGACTTTTTCTCTCACTTAGACATAATTTACTCTTCACTGAAAGGCTTGTATTTTATCTTGCAGAGTTTCTATATGATCTATTACCTTGTTATATTACACATTAAATAGCACAGAGGTCTGATGGGAGAAGCTGCTTGTCTTTTTTTTTCACCATATATAATTGCTGCTGGTGCACCTGAACTTTCTTTAGAGCGGTCTTATCTTAACTAGTATACATGATCATACAGCCTATGGACTTGCACAGTTTCTATGATCCAGTGTTGTGCTATACCTTCTATACCTTATTTGCTTCTAGTGGTGGGTGCTGCTGAAATTAGAAAGATGTTAGGGCTAATTTGGCTTTAAGTTACGATTATGAAGTTTGTCATTTGTTCTGCTGTTTTTGGTAGAATTTGCTAATTTGTAGAGGCAGCGAAATAAAAGTGGAAATAAGCATAACATTTCATTATACTTCCAATTTTACGGACGATAACATGTTAAAATCAGTGTTCTTCAATTATGTATAGAAGCTTCCTACACCAGGTAATGACAGATGGTGACAGCGACTTACAAGACACACGTTTTTTTGACGTTGTTTTTTTTAAATCCTGAAAACAAATCTTTTATAAACGATTTGTAAGATATAAATATTTACCTTATGAGCCATGACCCTCTAATTTCCAAGTTTTGCAGTTTAAGAAGCAACATTATATATTTAACGCAGCCCTGTTCTTCCCCCATTTACAGTGATCTGAACTGGCACTGTTGACAAATCCTGGACTCATCACATGGAGACAAAACTCAGGAACTTTATTCCATAGGGCAGGAAAGTTTGTAGTCTCCTTATGCTACACACAGAACATAACAGATAGTTAGATATACATGTGAATATGGTAACATGAAACTTGGCCTATACAGTTATTACTTTACAAATATACATACACATATACACCCAGGAAGTAATTGTCCAGTGCATTTAAGTTTGTGTCAGGGAGAATGTAAACAGCAGTAAGATCATAATGATAATATGGTTTTCTCCAACAGGATCTCAGTCTTCTTTTTACTGCAAAAAGGTTTTGATCATCCAGTACTTGATGTCACTGATACAGTTATCAATGCCATTAATAGGGCTGAGGATATCATGTGAAAGTTAAATACACAACTGAGCCTTGTGGGACCTGAAAGAAAATGTCATAATTGCCAGTTTCAAAGTGATCAAGAGACACAGAGAATGTCCAGCCAGTTAGATAGGAAGAGAGCCCCTTTAAGACACGGCCACATTGCCCAAATGAATTTTCTAGTTTACTGATTAAAACGCTGTGATTGACAGTATCCAAGGCTGCAGTCCATTCTAGAAATACTAGGATAGGTTTGTTTGCAGCATTGTTGATCTTTCAATCACTGATTACTTCAAAGCTGTTTTTAGTGCTGCGGTTGGTCCTGAAGCCAGATTGTTCCACATCATATAGATTGTGGAGGGACAGGTAATTATGCAGTTGTTTGTAGACATCCTTTTCAAATATTTTACTAGGAAAAGGGATATTGGAGATTGGTCTGTAGTTGCTTATCACAGATGGGTCTAAGGGATTCTAAGGAAAAAAAGGGATTCTAAGGGGAAAAAAATGTGGGTCAAGGAAGCAGGTGGAGGAGTTTAGCTGCTTTATCACCTCTTTTGGATCATAGAGGTAATTGGTGAAAATGATGCATTGTGCCCACAGTATTGTGATGGTGTAGGGACATTTTCAGTTCTTAAACAGCTGATCAAAACTAGTTAAATCAACCCTGAGTGTGGTCATTGGGTTAGTAAGTGGGGAATGAAAAGAAAACTACAATTCACCATGGTAATGAGTAAATAAAGAGCGAAGTCTCCATTTTAATCCAGTGGTGCTAGAAATATGAATTGCTCTGAATAAAATTGTTATTCATTATTCACATCTGAATAAAAACTCAGTGTGGCTTTCAATATCTTTTCTAAAATCTGCAACATACATAAACAGACCAAAACATTGTCATCAGCATGGTCAGTTCAGACTCACATTAAGTTACAGAAATGCACTGCTATGTTGAGGCTTCTCACATAACTCACAAACAGTATACCAGTAAAGGAAAACATTTGGCACAACTCCTACATTATACAGATTTGTATTGTAGTTCCTGTTTATTACAGCTGCATGTACAGTCATGTTACCAGCTTTACAGACACAATTTCTTATATGTAACACCACAAGGTCTTAAGCGAATGATACATGGACTACTTTTGGCTTGCAACATACCTGCAACATACACAAACAGATTGGTACATTGTTATGAGCATGGTCTGCACTGCCTCAGTAACAGTATACGCCCTCTTGTGGTAAAAGTGGGATCTAACACTTACTTTTTAACAATGCCCTGCTTGTGCACAGGGCACTAGAGCACAATACATAATTAAACAATACCAAAAAAAAGCAAAAATATCACAAAACAATACATGAAGAAACAAAAAACAAACACCACTGCTACACTCTAAACAATATGTAGGGATTGCCTGTGTTATGAACCTAAGAACTCATTAACCTCACATAATACAGTGCTAGTGCAGGTGTGTAGGTAAAAAACTGATGACAATCACATTAATCACCATTCACTCCCTGGTCAAATGACATCGGCAGTGATGCAGGTAGTATCCTCTGTTTCTGATTAGCGGATGTCTCTCAGGCCTCAATGTTACCTCCATATTTGTGTAGTAATAATCCCATACTATGTCTGCCGGCTGAGACTTTATAGCTGCACTGTTATGTTTTTCAGAATACACAAACACTGTAAAACACACACCTGTTACCTGCCCAGCATAGTGCTATTACCCAGAACCTCGGCTTGTACACATTATCTTTACAGTTTTTACACACAGCCCTCAGCGGGGTTAATAGCCACATTTAAAACCTGCATGTAACTAACTCATGTCAGCGACAGTTAGCCTAATATAGCTAACTTGGTAATGTTATCATATCTTACCTGCTGTACTGTCCGCTACTTTCTCATCAGATGGATAGCATTCCTTTCACTGTTGACTTTGTGTGTGAGGCCACATGGACAGCAATGTGGTACACTTTTAGTTATGGTATTATAAATGATAGTCCTCTCTCCAGCCCTGCTCACTTCCTCTGCTTGCTTTCATGGCAGTGAGCTGGCAGTCAGAGCACCCCCTGCAGTCCATAAAGCGCCTCTGCGCCTCAGCCCTTCCAAACCCTCCCTGCAGCCTTTGGGTCACGCCTCCTATTTGCATACACGACTCAATCCTCAATCCCCAAATCCCCAATCCCCAAATCCCCAAATTCCCAATCCTAAATCCCCAAATTCTCAATCCTAAATCCCTAAATCCCCAATCCTAAATGGCTAAATGACTAAATGCCCAATCCTTAATACCAAATACCCAATCCTGAATACAAAATGCCCTATCCTATGCGGTCCGTGTATTTTTGCGTTCATTCATTATTCTATTTTTGGAAGTGAAATGAAATTCTGGAAAAGGTGTCAGTTTGGTTTTCTGATTCATATGAAAAGAGAAAAAAACAGAAATGGCTTTATTTTGCTTTCATAATACATTGTAGTTATATAATGTTTAAAACTATAATACAAAATAACTAATAATAATAAAACATTTATTTTGTATTTTTTACTTTTTAATTTTCTGACACCTGTTTTGTGTACTCAATCGTTCTAAGAGCGTAGCCAAACTGCTTGAAGTGTTGTGAGCTTGCAACCATGGACCATTATATTCTCTTTAAAGAAAACAAAAGGGTCAATATGAGAGAGGATGATATGACGCAGGACAAAATTGGAAGAATTTTCCAGGTAATTTTAGACGTAAGACTGTTTAACATTGCTCTTTTTGCTAACATGCTCCAGCTACTGGTAGACCCTTCACTAACGTAGCCGAGCTAGCTTAGATAACTTAACGTTATGCTAGCTCCTGAAGATCCTGCTGATCTTACATAGCTAGGTTAATAGTTTTAAAATGGATTTTTTACACACTGAAACATTTACGATGGCTATTATGCCCGACTACATGCTAGCAAAACATAACTTTGATTTTTTTTATTAACAACGTAGGTATCAGCACAAAGCCTTTATTTAATGGATGAGTCGAACATAGCCATATTCCCATCATCGACGGGGAGCTTCAACACCTTTGAGCTAACACCACGTGCTCATTACGAAGTTAACGGAGAAGTTGCAACTGCAGATGCCAGCACAGCACCACCCCCGTTTGCAGGCGCCACCCAGCGCTTCTCTTTTTCACGCCCAAGTGCTGCTGCTGGTTCACCTGCTGCCTCTGCACCTCCAAGAGCCGCGATGACTCGCTCTTTTCAGAGGTATGTTGAGTTTCATTTATTGTTTTAAATGAACTTGAAAACACTAGGCTACACATATTTTACTCCCAAGATGTCTGGCCTAATCGTCTCTCTTCTTTAGTATACGTTTTGGGTGAATATTTGCTAAATGTTATGAAGTTGTGCACAGAATAGACTACAGTTTGTCATATTGTATTTTTTTCTCACTCTTTTGGATATATTCTAGATCTATATTCATTGCAGACTTGGTGAATGCCAAACTAAGACCAAGCAGAATGGTGGTGATCCGTTTCATGGAGAGTGAGGCCACTGTGCAGGGCATACTCAGCAAAGTCCAAGATGCCCATGGCAGCTATGACCCGTTAATCCTCACAGACGCACAGGGGAACGAAATTCTTGATTCTGAGGGAACAAGAGGTACAGTCATTTTTTTTATTGGTTTTGAATTGCAATGTGTAGAGAACTAAACATTTATGCTCATGTTTTCTGTTCTTATCTACAGTGGAATCTGTTTAAATAACCCTTACATGTACATAGAACAAACTCAACAAGTTAAACAGGTTGCCACAACATGTGCACATTAAGGATCCAACTATAGATCTAATCAAAATGGTTTGAATGTTTTGGGGTTTTTTTTGCTGAATCCTCTTACATAACTGCAGTTATAATTGGCTGGAACCCAATTCCTTGTTTGTGGAGATCCAGGCCAGAGAGTTACTTCAAATCTAATTAAATCTAATCTCATTCAAATCTAATTAAAGTTCAAGAAAAAAGCACAATACCTACAAGCAAATAATAATGAAAACACCTCCATCACGTCATACCACCCTTTAACCTTTTAAAAAGTGTTTTAATTAAACAGTCATATTTCCACTTCCCCATGTTTTCTGTTATCTACAGTTCATTCTATTTAACCAACCCTACACACAGAATAAACTCAACATTGTGAACATTAAAGATCCAACTATAATTTGTATCAAATCAAAAGTTATCAAAATGGTATTAGTGGTTTTTTCAGCTCAATCCTCATTTTATTATGTATAGCCTATATGCAAAGTCATTTTGCTGCTTAAAATACATTGAGTGTAAAATCACCTATTTGAAAACAGGCTAATTCTGCCAACATTGTATGAAAGTGCCATAACAAAGTCTATTTTTTTAAATGAAGGTAGAAACAGTGGACATCAAGAATACTTGAAAGAAAAAAGTATGTAACAGACATATTCATGAATGATAGTCTACTATTCGGATTTTGTAAAGCATTTAACTAGTAACCGTTTCCTCAGGCCTCCAAAGACACACGCATATTACCTGGTCCCAAGAAGAAACACGCTTTGTCTGAAGTGTAAACACTGCTGAAATCATTCTAAACACACTATTAGGTCAATTCTATTTTGTAGAAGGTACAACATTAATGGTCAACACCTCATTTGTATATTATGAATGTCCTGTGCATTTCCTATTATTGAAAAGTACTAATGATTGTGCCCACCCCACAGGTTCCATCTATTGGAAGCAGAATGCCCGCAAAGTCCTTGCTGTAGCAGAGAACGAATTTGTGGAATTGCAGAGTGGCAAACGAAGAAGATCAAGGTAGCTACCCTTAAATATTAAACAGAGTACTTCATTTAAATTACACAAAACAAATTATCTGACTATGTTAAGTCTTTTTTTTTTTAAGTCGAAAAGAGGATGAAACTGCAGGCCTGCAGGACATCTATGAAAAGATAGAAGAGGTGATACTTGCTGCCCAGAGTCTTCCGGAGGTGACCTTGACAATTAAAAGGCTTTCTGAGCTGGCCATCAGTGAAAGAGTGACATACATCTTGACAGAAGCACAGGCAGAGCACGTGCGAGCTGCTTTCAGCTGTACTGTGTGCAAGGGTATGCAGATATTTTACACTTTTAAACTGCTCCATAAAACTGTCAACAAAACCTATAGTGGAGTTTGTTCATTTATCTCTCATGCCTATCTTGCAGTGCCAGTGAGTGAGCCAGTTCTTTCCGCCTGCTGTAAAACCCTCCTAGGATGCAAGGTCTGGATTGACCAGTGGCTTCAAAATGCATCGCAGTGTGTGAAGTGTAGAGAGGAAAACTTCGGAGCCAATGTGATTGTTGTTACTGGTCTTTCTGAGGCATTGCTAGCCTTAAAGGATGTCATAGAAGTGGATTAAGTGCTGCATCAGTGGATCTAAGTTTGAGCTACAGTGTTCAGTTAAATGTAGTTTTGTTATAGTGCTACTTAAATGTTTACAGTAACACAACCCTAGGTCTGGGATAGTTACATACATAACCTTACTATGCTTGTCTTTTAGTTAAGTTAATAAGATAGATCACTGCATCTTTAAAGGGTGAAAGATTTTTGTTAACTGCGCTGTTGAACAGATCTGCCATGTCAGGGTAAGTTTCAGCAAAAAGACGTTCAACCGTAGCCTTCTCTTCTTCTGTTGAAAAGGGGTCTGTTCCAAATGACGACTCTCTTGTTAAGGTGCCACCCAGCTCCTCAGTGTAAAGGTTGGCTGCTTCAGGTGCCGAAGGCAGTAAGACCTGTGAGACCTTTTTAGGGCACCCACCCCCTGCAAGTTGATTGGGGACACCTTTTCCTGTAATTGAATTGTTCAGATGAGTACAATACACCTAATAAAAGTGTCTGGATCATATAATGTTCTTTTTAAATGGTTTTTAACATACCAGGGATTCTGTGTTCATTCCAGGCATCCACAAGTCTATTCATACCAAGACGACAAAGTTGACCAGTCAAGTTAGACACACAGTATCTGCTGATGTTACAGTCCATGTTGAGAAGTTCTTGGTCAGTCAGATTGATCAGAGCCTCCTTCAGTGGGTAATTGACCCTGTTGTTTACTTCAGGCCACATCTGCTCAACTTTATGATTCTAGTAAACAACAGACAACCACATATTTTAATGTGTGTAAGTGAACCATAGCTTCAGGGGGAAACTGTTTTGAAATGGTCAATATCAGATCTATTGGTGTCAGTAAGAAGATGAAGGGGCTCATAGAACTGCCGAAATCCAATCCACAAAAAGTGATATGGGTGAATGACTTAATATGGCTAAACAGGACATATTTTAAGGTCTACTTACAACTCCAAATTTCTTACCTTTGTTGATGTGGTTTGGCAGTATCGTGGTTTGTCCTGATTGTGCCTATGGGGAGCAAGGATTTCCTGAATAAAAAGAGACAAGTAGAATTCCTTGCTGTGGTCGACTCTCACCTGGTCCCACATCCCGTGGTTGACAACAGCCGCCCTGGATTGTAGACACATGAAAGAGATTATAATTTATCAGAATTGAGGACTATGTGTCTTTGCCTATGCAACAAAATGGCACTTAAAAGCTAACAACAATACTATTTATGCTTTCAAATGAACAAACAGAATAAATTACTAATACAAATGTGTAGAGTAATAGAACCAAAACAAACCTATAGACTTCCTCATAAATGGTGAGGTTCTTCACTGGCATTGTTGCATGAGCCACGACTTTGCTACTGTACCCATCCACTGCAATAACATGGGTCACCCCAAACATTGCTAATTTTTCGTTTTGATCTAAATGGAGTTTATGACCCATGTAGGCAGCATGGTAGGGCACTGGGTTAAAGTTCCTCAGACCCTGTAATGTGAAATGAAACAATTTTGACTAATTAAGATTAAGATTAATTATTTGACAATTTCATAACTGCCACCCACTGTCATTTCACATGGCTAAAACATTTAGTTATGCATGTGCCATGGTTTTTAACCTGGGGGGAAAGGCCCCCCTGTGGGGTTGTAAAGCCGTATGCCTCAAGGGAAGCCATGCTAGTCATTCACCTCGTCAGATTATTCAAAATGATGATTAACCCCGCCAGGTCATATAGTTCTTCCAGGTCAACAGCATCACCAGGTGGCCCATCCTTAGGAATTGATTTGAATGAGGTTCTCTCATTTTTGCATTTTCCCTTTTTATATGAATCCAAATTAATATTCATTTGATACATAGAAACAAGAAAGGGGTTAATATTTATTTTTTTAAATCCTAAATTATATTAAAAAATCAAATTTTCATTCAATTAGTGGCTACAGATTTTTAGGAAAATCAAGTACCACTTGTTTTTGTTTTTTCATTTCACTTCCAAAAATAGAATAATGAATGAACGCGCAAGTACACTGACCCTATGCCAAATCCCCAATCCTAAATGGTTAAATGACTAAATGCCCAATCCTAAATACCAAATTCATTTTCAACTTTGACTTTTAGTTTTTGATTTCGACATTTGTGATCACATTTCCAGAGCATCTTTTAATAGTAGTAATACTACTGTGATCTTATGTAATCCTCTGATGCATTTACTGACTCCACAACCCAGTTTTCTAATGTAATATGGGATAAGGTATTGTATTGCTCTATAGTATAGTTGCCCAAATCCACAAATTCATTTTTAGGCCACTGTAGTCTCTAAACAATTAAATTGGCAACTTTTAAAGAGATTTGCTTGACTGTCCATGAGGGGGCAGTGGTGTGTATTTGCTGGCAACTTACAGGCACTGGCTGGCAGCTGCAATACTGCTGTAAGCACGGACAGGTGTGGGGTTAGGGGGGCCACTCAGGTCTCCAGGGATTCTCGGAGACTCCCTTTGGCCACTATTGAGCGCTACGATTTCTTCCACCCAGTTCAGCTAAACTGGACCCCATTTCTTTGTATATCTCTGTTCTCCCCATTTATTTTGTGTCTGTCAACTCCAGGGGAGTAAGATAAATTCTCTTTGTTTGGTGTTTTTTAAGAATAATAATTTCTCTAATTTCATGTAATGTCAGTTTGGGGCCAAAACTTAGGGTATGGAATTTATTTACATTGAAACTTAAATAAATAAAACAAATGCACTAATACAAAAATGAAAAAAACATTCTGGCATCTGTGGCTGTCACAGGAGTGTAATAAGCATGGCTGGCCTACCTGCCTATCTGTGCGCACTCTGCACTCACTGCTGTAAAGGCCCCAGGTTTGGGCCCTCTCTTATTCTTTGTTGTGACGGCCCCAGAGGTCTTGGTGTTGGGCCTTCGGTACTGCGTGCTGTGTTTGTCGTCCTATAGGCTAGGTAGTTAAGGAGATTGGGAGCACCTGGCCAGTGACCCCAACCCATTTAAGCCTGCCTGTCCAGACGCCAGTGTCGGTGATTGCGCCTGCCACACCGCTCCGCCAAGCTCGTCTTTTTTGTTTTAAATAAACTTATGTTAAATCTTTGTTAAACTTGAGTGTCATCCTCCTTTCTTGTTGCGGCCCGAGAGCCGGGGTCGTAACAAATTGGGGGCTCGTCCGTTTTTGAATTTTCGGTAGGTTTAATTTGGTTAACCTTAAGTAGTAGTTACGTTTGTTGCGTTCTAGGAGTTTTTTTTTTGGAGGATGAGCTTGAGCAGGTTTGTGTCACATTTGAAACATGTTGATTGTGGTTAAGGAGCTGGATGTTTTTGGACTGCGGATGTTCAGAGGCATGAGAAGGTAAGTGTAAGTCCACCTGTGTGCGTTTGTTATATGTAGGAGTGTTTCCCCGAGTAGGTACAGCGGCGTCTCCCCTTTGGGTTTCGTCGGGGTTTTTTTGTAGTGAAGGGCTACTGGCAGGTTCCTTTGTCAGAAGAGCGCGAGAGCTTGCTTCATTTATTACATCTGCTGGGTTGTATTCATATGCAGTGATGCCATTTGGTTTGCGGAATGCCCCAGCGACCTTTCAGCGCCTGATGAATAAGGTTGTTGGCGATTTGGATGGATGCTCTGTGTATCTGGATGATGTGGTTATTTTCTCAAATGATTGGGAAGGTCATCTTGACCGCATCAAGTCATTGTTTGATCGCTTGGCTCACGCACAGTTGACTGTTAATCTGGCCAAGTGTGAGTTTGCGAAGGCTACAGTCACTTATTTGGGCCGTGTAGTGGGGCAAGGGAGAGTGTGTCCTGTACGGGCAAAAGTGCAGGCTATTGAGGACTATGTCCCACCTCCAACTAAAAAGGCACTTATGCGTTTTTTGGGGCTTGTGGGCTATTACCGGTGTTTCTGTAGAAATTTTTCTACAGTTGTTGCTCCCCTAACAAACCTGTTAAAGTCAAATGTTAAGTATGTTTGGTCCTCAGAGTGTCAGAAGGCATTTGAGGGTGTAAAGGCTCTGATGTGTAACGCTCCGGTTTTGGCTGCTCCTCAGTGGGACAGGGTTTTTAAACTTGAGATAGACGCTAGCTATGTGGGTGCAGGTGCAGTGTTGTTACAGGCTGATGACTTGGGGATTGACAAGCCAGTTTGTTTCTTTTCAAGGAAATTCAACAAACACCAGCTGAATTATTCAGTTATTGAAAAGGAAACATTAGCTTTGGTCTTAGCTTTGCAGCATTTTCATGTGTATGTCAGTTCTGTGCCTGTGGTGGTCTTCACAGATCATAACCCTTTGACCTTTCTTAGTTCTTTGCAGTGTCCTAACCAGAGGCTGGTTCGTTGGGCCCTTTTCCTGCAGTCCTACAGCTTGGACATTCGTCATATTAAAGGACGGGACAATGTAGTGGCAGATGCATTGTCTCGGGCCGTTGATTAACCGTGTTTTCAGTTGCTCTCTGCTTTGTCCCCATCCTCCTAGGTAGTCTTCTTCTCTTAACATCAGCTTCCAGGATCCAGTTGCTGGGGACGGAGGGGAGGAATTAAAGGATTTGTGGGGGCTGTGAGTGGTGAGGTGTTTTGTTTTTTGTTTGTTTTAGATGCAGATCTTGCTGTGTTTTGTCCCTTTAATCCAGGTAATTGGTGGGTGGAGTTCATACCTATGTGAGATACAACACACCTGAGCAGGCGGGGCTCAGGTGGCTATAAAGGAGCCTACTTGTTGATTTGACTTTCTCTTCTCCTGGCCTGCTGATGGATTCTGTTCTGTTTGGTTCTTTGTGTGTTACCATCATACACTCACTGCATACATACTGATGTGACAGACACCCACAATTGTATATTTTGCTTAATTTACTTATTAAAATATCTATTATTTACAGACTGTGTAGTTTCCTCCTTTTGTCACTTACTGTTGAGCCAGGTTGTGACTCTGTGACTGAAAATGTGTTTTGGGGGACCTTGCATTCAGAGTGAAAGTACATTGTATCTAAGAAATAGCTCATATGCAGTTCATGGATCTTCTTTTACTGAGATGCAAGAGCTATTTCAATTGATTATGTCAGTTATTTAACACAAACAAGCGTGTATCAGTTCAGTTAAACACAGCCTGGTAGTAATGTTCTCTCATATAAATCTTGGAATGCAAGAAGAAATGATCATTCTTCATTGTAGTTTTGCAGTTTTATTGCATGTTCTTGTCTTGGCATGTTACATGTTTAATATTTTGTTGCCTCAATAAGTGTTGTTGCTGTTTCATTATCTTCTGATTTTCTTTTATTGTGGTTTAGCATCTACAGCAACTTATTTCACAGATGTATGGGGGCTAAAGTATACCAAATTACACACAAATGTTTTAGGGAGTTTATTAAAATCTATTATTTTTTTGTCCATAAATGCAAGTTTATAAAGTGCTTTATTAGATTTATAGTTAAATGATGCTAGTCAAAAACTTTTTGGTTTTAAAGAAGCAATTACCATTTTAATTATTCTGAATCAAATGTATTTTTAAATATTTAAAAAATACACTATTTTAGAGTCCTTTAAACACGTGGATATTCTATTAACTAATGTGGCACACCCCATACAGATTTGTTTAATACTCCTTTTCTCTCAATTCTCTTGTCACTGTGAAATATAACGTGACGTCCATTAGTTCTGCATGGTTATGTTGGGTTATAAAAGAAGCTCAGCATTCACATCCTTCGCACACGCTGAAAAAAGCAGTGGGCTCTTTCCATTTCACATTAGATGCAATTCTCCTTTCATATCCCCCTTTTCCAATTTTTCACTGACCATCAGTACTTACACCACCAGAGAAAACTTAACAGGATGCCAGACATTTACTCTTTGAACCCCAGGACTGTGTGACTGTAATGTCACAGGAGCTGCCAAGGGCGCACAAGTAATCAAAGCATGTGTTTGAGTTAAAAAAAGAATTTATATATATATATATATATATATATGTGTATATATATGTATATATATGTATATATATGTATATATATGTATATATATGTATATATGTGTATATATGTGTATATATGTGTATATATGTGTATATGTATATATATACATACAGTTCGTCAGTTATGATCTGCTTCCCTGCCAGGATGCTCTGCTCTGGACAATGATTTCTCCTCAGGGACACTCCTAGATTTCTTCGAAGTGTGATATTAATATGAGTGAAGAATAATAGTGTCCAAGTGATGTAAATTAGTGCATGTCACTCCCTTGCTAAACTTAGAAAAACCCATGCTCTTGATGCTGCTCTCAAGTAAAATAGTTCAGAATAGAAACAAATAGAACACAGGTTAGTGGCTAACTGCAGTTGCTTTATAAACGGGGAACATACAAAAAACTACAAAACTGAATTTTCATAGTACAGTATATAAAATACAATAACTTTTACAACTTTTTAAAAATTAGATTTCTGTTGTCTCCTGTTTGTTTTATGTTTTTGTGTGTGTTGCTGAACATACTATGAAGCACCAATTAAATAAAGTTAATCAACTGTTCTGTGAATTGATGATTTGAAATGTATGAATATACTGTAAATCTGTATCAGTAAAATTTTCTTTTGTGTTGGACAAACTTCAGCATTTTACCTCCAATTTTTACTAACACAACACAGAACTTTAATTAACCGGTAGCACTGTGATAAATATCATACATATACGCATATGCAAATCTATCAGCTGTTAATAGATTAGATCACATCTTTCAGTCAATTTGGTCATTTAAAAAAGCACTGTGTAAAATACATGGGTACCATGTATGGCAGAGAATACAACTAAAACTTTGAAAGTTAAAGGATTTTTAACAAAATAAACACACCATGCAGAAAAGGTGTGGATGAAAATATAAGGGTATGTGTTTATTCTTCTTTGTATCACACTGTGGGGACCCGAACCTGGTATTCCAGTCCTGTCGTGGGGTCTGACCTCCATTCAGGGGACCCTAAAGGTGGGGACAAGTTTTGTGGTATGAAAACATTGATGTTGTGTTATGTCATAACTTACGTTGCAATTACAGAGGAATGGAGAGAGAGAGTAAGTTAGAGAAAGCACCAGAAGAGGGTAGAGGCAGCGAGATAGACCAGGTTCTGTCAAACTTCTCGCAGCTGTCCAACGTCACCTCAGACTCCTGATAGACAGCCCCAACTGATGGACAGAAATAACCCTCAAGGGCACCTACCAAATCATGTTTGGGGGTTGGGGATTTCTGCCAGTTAACTGGACAAAAAGCAAACAGTGTGACAATGAATTAAAATAAATAAAAGGATCTGAAAGAACGACAAAGAGTTTCAGTTTTGTTACTTTCAAACAAAGTTCTCGGTTTCATTGTCTTTTCAAGACAAGACATTCCTTAGTGGACTAAAGACACACATCACCACCAACCCATTTTCTGTGTCTGTTGGTACAGTTCAAGAGGTGACTGGCTATTTTAGTACCTTGGGTGTGGAATGTGCAGTTGTCATTGAAGAACACAGAGCACAGATTGGTCTAGGAGTTCCTCAACTACCCTATTGCTGCATTTAGCTTCTCTCTACCACTGAACCAGCCGTTCACCTCTTACTCACTGTTCACCAGCATCTCAGGAACCAGTGCAGCTACCATGGAGAACGTGGCAATATTTGACTCACCTGGAAAGGGCAGGGGTTTGAAGGCTACCAAGGAGTTTTGGGCGGGAGACGTAATTTTTTCTGAGCCCAGTCTTGCAGCTGTTGTGTTTGACAGGTACAGTAATGATGCAAATTGTGAATGTGGGTGCTCAGTGGCGGGGCATGTGTTCAAATGCGGTTATTAGGGGGATATTTGGGCAGTTAAAAAATATATTTTCTTTCATTTTTTACCTTTAAATTTACTATTTATCCACAATATATTAGGTTTTCCTGTTTCAGAAGGCCATGGAGTCGGATTTTATGATGGTTTGATAATATTATATAAGTGCTGCATTCATACAGTATGTTATGTCATCAAGATGGTGTAATTTCATGTAGACAATGGTGCCTAGTTTTTTAGACAGCTCATGTTCAGGGGGATATTTTTACATACAAAAACTAAATAAGTGCTGGTTCCATGAAAGAACAAGCAATAAATGATAATAACCTCAGAAACAATCGGAAACAAAAGTCACACTGCTTAAACTTTGAATTTGTGGGACAAACTGACCACAAAAGTTTTTAAGACAAAATTGTGACAGACTGTACAATAATCCTGTAGTGTCAGCATTTCCATGGTCCCATGCTTTTGAATTATACATTTTTAGGCATCTTTTGTAAATTTCGAGAAAACATTTCATACAGAAGCTGTTCTCTATATGATGTAAAATCAAAGTGTAGGTGTAATACTTAATGTTTTAAAATGAGTTCTCTTATGAGGCCAGACTTTACTGTCTTTATATCAAACCTAGTATCTTAGAATTAGCCATAATCTTAGAAATTGTATTCCTAGTCATTTTTATAGCTCTTACAACAGTTACCAACTAACTCAAGTCCATTTATTATCTTTGTTGGAACTTCTACATTCAGCTAATAAAGACTGTGTGACGTTCTCACCTTTGAGTTGATTATAATTTTCTGATGTGATTCTTTAAGCTGGTAGAAACACATATAAAAAGGAGAAAAATAACTTACTATAAAGTGAAATGGCCACCAGTAAGGTAAAGCCAACATACCTAACTTTTCCTTGGACAACTTTCTCTTAGGCTATTGTATCTACAATATACATGTGCTGTAATATAACATGTTTACCTTTTTTGTTTACTTTTCTACAGTCTAGCAGAGCGTATCTGTCATAGCTGTTTCCGCAGACAAGACAAGCTGCAGAGATGCGGCCAGTGCAAATTTGCCCATTATTGTGACCGAACCTGCCAACGTGACGGCTGGGCCGAACACAAGCAAGAATGTGGTGCCATCAAAGCTTATGGCAAAGCACCGAATGAGAACGTCCGGTAGGTGAATGGGAAAGGCAATGAGAAGTGACATAACCCACACACTGAGAAAAACACTTCTTCTAGCATTTCTCTGTGTGGAGGGCTTCTTAAATTTCTTAAATTTGCTGCACTCCATTATTCATAATCCATCCTGCAAAATCAAAAAAGAGGGGGCCGGTTTGTTGATTTTGCTTGATAATTCAAATTAATTCAAGGTGATTTTAATCATGAAAACATGAATACATAGCCATGTTACAAAGTCTGTTCTAAAGTGAGTTAGTGAGTTAGTCCCAGTAAGTCATTTAAATTAGTTACAATGTAATGTGTGTCTGATTTTATGTAGACCCTTGAAGTCACATGTCTTCTCTTTCATTGTTCTTTTTCTTTTATTGTGGTCAGCTTGGTGGCCCGCATCTTGTGGCGCCTTGACAAGGAGGGGAGCGTGGTGTCTGACATGCAGATGGTCACGCTGGAGGAGCTGGAGGACCATATTGATGACATGCAAGAGGATGATTTGAAGGACTTCAAAGTTGACATCCACAACTTCCTTGACTACTGGCCTCGTAACAGCAAGCAGCACACGATTGACGTCATCTCACATATTTTTGGAGTGGTACGTTTATCTGTGTTATCCCTTTATTGGCCAACCCTCTTTTTCTGCTCTTGGGCCATAGGCCTAAAACTGAAAAGTCAGGGGCTTTTTTTTCTTCAAAGGAAACAAAGATAGTGAGCTGAGCCTACCCCTCTTTAGACAGTCTAGCCTCCCAGACATAAAATGGTGTGCTTAGTCTTTCCTCTCAACTTGTAAAATCAAATATTTTCATGTTTACCAGCAACAGCTGACAAAGCAGAAGTGCTGAACCCAGACACGTTCCTTCATACCTTAGTTTACAGCACACGTTGTGCCATTTCACTTTAAAACTTGACAGACAGCTGATGGTAAATGTTACATTTTCCCAAAAGTTATATTTATCTGTGAAACCCTGTGCTTAAGAGCATGTCCAGGCTGCTAACAGTGACTGAGGACTATATCTGAAGGCAAACATCAGGTGCCTCAGTACAGAAACTTCCTAAGTCTGAATCCTAGCTTGTCTCAATGTAGGATTTTTGGCATAACAAAAACATGTTCCATAGCTGCATTTACTTCTGACAAGAAAGGTACAATTATTCATATTTTTGAATTTTACATTATGATGGCATTTAGGACATTTTTATGTAATGAGGCCAGTAGTCAGGTGATATGTGAAATGATGTGTGATATACTTCATGAGTTGACAAGAAGTTCAACCAAAGAGCTATATTTCCTTTTAATATTGTTTTGTTTGAATAGGTTGTGAGAGGCCAGAAGAGGTAAATCTATCCACAATAAGAACACAAGTTGTGCAACAGAAATGTTTTTTTTTCATATTTCATATCCTGTTTATTATCTTGAGACCTCTCAGATTTATCTTGTGATCTACAACAATGGGAACTTTTATTGGTTTGATAAAGACACCATGACTTATTTTTGTCCTTTGACCCTTAAAACAAATGTCTTGATGGAGACAGTGAAAAAAATATTTTTTTCAAATTCTCAGCAAGTTGTTTTGTGCAGAACATTAAAACGTGGTCACAAACTCCATGTTCACACTAATATTTCCCCTCTTTCTCCCAGGTTAACTGTAACGGTTTCACTGTGAGTGACCAGAGGGGCCTTCAGGCAGTAGGAGTTGGTCTTTTCCCAAACTTGTGTCTAGTGAATCATGACTGCTGGCCAAACTGCACTGTGATCCTCAACCATGGCAAGTAAGTAAAAAAAATACATTAGTTCAAAGTACTCTTCCAGTGATTTCAAAATTATATTTGTATTCAGCTGAATTGGACTCCAAAAGAAAAAAATGTTTGTAGCTGTGTATTGTGTATTGTACTGTGTGTGTGTGTGTGTGTGTGTGTGCGTGCGTGCGTGTGTGTGTGTGAATGAGTGTTGTCAGGTTGCATTTGGTGTAAAACTGCTTCCTGTTTGTCTTTCAGTCAGTCGGCTGTGAATACTGTATTTCATTCTCAACGTAGGTGCGTTACCTCAACCTAAGCCTTTTATGTTAGTATTATGTATTAGAGCACCATTAAGACTTTGACATTAGATGCTTATCATTACACATAACCGCCATCCTCCCTCCCACTCCATCCACTGTAGAATGTCTTTGTAGTGTCCGTAGGATTGATGTGACTCAGATTTCACACTTGAATGCTCTAACCTCTATTTAGCTCATTTAGTACAACAAAAAGCTGTTTGGGTTTTTCTCTGCATATTTCTTCCCCTGCTGAAAGCTCATTTTTCAACCAGAGGTATCTAACTGTTTGTAGTGTCCACACAAAGTTTTACTCAAGTGCTGCTGGTTTTTCACTTTGTGTGTCTGTCCATGTGTGATCGCACTGTGTGTCTGTCCATCATGCCTACAGTGACTGCTGTTTAAGAGTGTATTATAACAACTTTTGTTCCTTTTAGTTCACCTCTAACACCATGTAACATCAGGCTTAAACCTGACAAAAAACAATATTTCCATGAAAATATTCAATATTTAAGATAATTATTAATTATCATTATATCATCATTATATTATTAATCATATTAAAGGCTTTGATTACCCTTTTTGCTTCAGCATTTACTAAATGTTGAATGAAATTAAACAATTCACATGGGGAAAAAGTGAATTAATTGAGCAACAAATAAGACTAAAAATGGTCCAGACATGTATTAAATAATAAAAAATAAATTTAGAAAAGTGGTACATTTACAAAACGAATGAACTGAATTTTGGCTTAAGTGTGAAATAATCTAGATATTCATCAATATCCATACCTACAATCCTTCAACTGGATTGACAGAACTGAAAGCCACACCATGGAACAAGTTTTCACTATCAATTAAAAACTGTAAACAAAAGACAAAATGGACTAAACAAGTAATTCTGCTTGAATTTAACTGTGTTTCTCTTCCTTAGGATTGAGCTGCGTTCTCTAGGTAAGATCGCAGAGGGAGAGGAGCTGACAGTCGCATATGTGGACTTCTTGAATTTGTCTGAGGAGAGACAACGACTACTGAAAACGCAGTACTTCTTTGACTGCACATGTGAGCACTGCAAGAACCACATCAAAGATGACTTGAAGTTGGGGGGAAAAGAAGTGGACGGAGTCAAGGTTTGTGTCTTTGTACATGTTTGTCTGCTTTGATTTTTGAATGGTTGCTTTTCATCAAGCTAGAGAAGATTTTATTTACTGCACAAGGCAAAAAGGGCTGAACCCTCTCGCTACATTCAGTACTGACATGGGTGATAAGGACAGACGGGAAACATGAGATGCAGAGCCACAGTGACTATTTTAAGCAAAGATAACTCCCTTTGGATTCAGCTTCCAAACTGTGTGTATGTGCAAGCATTCACACATGCTTTTGAAAAACAACGAGGTAGAAAAAAATGATGGAAGTAAACTTAATTTACTCAACAACTTCAAAGTACCTAAGTGGCGTAACTGTATTTCAATGTTTTACCATATACCAGGAATGATCTTATCTTTTCTGTGTTGTTATGAAATTGTTATTCAACAGGATAAGCTTTTATAGATAATGGATGGATGGATTGATAATTTTCATTCAAACTCCAATATCATACTACTTACAGTTTACCACTTTATGCTCTGAGGTGTATAAATCAATCATGGCACACCGTAAAAAGTGAGGTAATTCCATGGCCTTGACTGATATGGCTTGACATTATCTGAATCTGTGAAACACGAGGCACTACACTTCCATCAGTGCAGTGATTACCAGTCCGCACTGTGTGTGTGTGTGTGTAAAATAGATTGTCTGTGTGGGTCAGAAGTTATAAATAGCATGTGTCACTGACTAACCACAGAAAAAGTTACACAAAGTTTGTCTTTTATTAATGATAGAAATCTGATTATTTATTATAAAATATTGATTATATATTATAATAAATAATACATAATGTAATATATATTAGAACTATACAGGAGAGTAAATCTTGTTTGTCGTTAGAAAAATAACATTCTAGTCTTGGACAAGACCCCTGGAGCATGTTGTCTTTAAAAATAAATAGTAAGCCCTCTTAAATAATCTTTCATGATGTATTTAATCCTCAGTGCTTTAATACTTGATCAGTTGTGCAACTCATTAAAAATCCCTCATTAATATTTTGATCAATGTCTCCCTTCTTCAAATCTTAGCCTTCAGAGGAACAGGTGAAAGAAGCTACAGATTATTGCTTTCAAATGCTGGAGAAGATGGACAAGGCTCGACTGAAAGGGGACTACCATGAGGTATTGTATCCAATCACCAGCAAGAGCAAATAAAAAACAGATTGAGTTTAGTTTTTTAATCACACAACAGAAGTTAATTTTCCTCTATCTTATCAACGCTCTATCCTACCACACATGTTTAAGATTACTCTTCTCTTTAGGTGGTAAAAATCTGCAGGGAGTGCATAGAAAAAACAGAGCCGGTGTTGGCTGACACTCACATCTACCAGCTGCGGATGTGGAGCACATTAAGTGAGGTGCAAGCATACCTGCAGTACTATAATGACGCTGCAGAATATGCCCGCAAAATGGTGGAGGGATACATGTGAGTACAAAGATACTGAGCTGTCTGTTGTGATACACATGTGCATGTTGTAAATGAGTAAACTCACTGATTCATGTATTCAGTGTGAAATGTGTTATAAATCTATACTCAAATAAATCAAATCTCTTGACAGGAAACTGTACCACTCAAACAATGCTGCTCTCGGTATGGCTGCTATGCGAGCAGGAGTTACTCACTGGCAAGCTGGGGAGATAGAGATTGCCCACGGGATGATCTGCAAGGCCTATGCCATTCTCATGGTCACACACGGTCCAACACATCCCATCACCAAGGACCTGGAGGTAAACACTACTTGAAATCTGCACATAAAACTGCGTTTCGATGTGGTTTAGGTTTTTAACAATGTATCAAGTGATGATGTGAAAACAATGTGACAATGGGAAAGGGGTCTTTCCAAGTGATGAACCTACAGAGGATTCTCACCTGAATCTGCTGCTCCCCTCGGCTTTATAGAGCTTTATTGTGGGTTTCTGCTTATTGTTTAGCTGTCTGGCTAACACATTACTGTTTTGGTTCACTCTCACTGCTCTCAGTGTCATTGTTGACCACAACATGCAGCTGGTTTCAGCAAAAAAGTTCTACAAACCCACTGTGGGCTACCTGCTTAGCACCAAACAGCCAGATATTTCCATCAAGAGATGGAAAAATTAAAACTCAAATGTAACTTGTAACAAGATACTTTATTTGATTATGTATTGATGGTATTTCTCTCAATTACTGGACTGTTGTCATCACCCATTACTTCCCACTTTCATCTCCTTTTCAGAGACTGCTCTCATTTGCAGGAATAATATTCCATATCATCCAGTGTATACAGATATTTAGAAAAATCACAACTGGTGTGAGCAGGACAACAGGGATGCAAATGACAGAGGCAGAGCTGGTGCAAGTCTGATTTATTCACCAAAAAATTGGATTTATTAGATTACAGGACCATCTCAAAGTCCGTGAGTGTGATTAGGGAATTAGATAGGAAGGCCAGACAATTGCAGATGAGAGAAGTGGGAACGTGTAAAGATGGGTAGGACTGTCAAGTGACAGGAAGTCTGGGGGCATCTGCTGGATGGAAGGAAAAGTTCAATGAAGGGACCCAAGGAAACAGAAATTTAGCTGGAGCAAAGGAACCGGGAGACAGAACGCCCAATATTACAAGTTTTCTTGTATTGTGAAAGTATGATACATTTTTCTGGCACCAGTACTTGATACATGTTCATGTATGTTTGCCCATTTCTGGCCTAAAGTTTGACTGTTACAATTTCATTTGACTAGTTATCACAGAACTGGTACGAGAGAAGTATTTTTGTGGGAGTGGGACAGGACAAAAATCCACTCCTGTGACACTCTACTCTGGCCAGGAGGAGTGTAAATATTGAACTGACATTTGCCAGGTGACCAGAAACATGACTCCAGCTAATGTCGCTTTGACTGCTGGATGTGTCAATTGGCAACTGTTTGCCAATAAGTTTGTCAGCAACTTATGTTTATTCCACTACCTTCAAGTGGCCCAAAATGACAAGTACTATATACACACACAACTGCATGTTTTGTATATTTCTCCTCATTTGAGCTTAATCTACATTTGTTAGAGTTTTAATTGCTGTGAAACAGTCTTATTGTAAGTTTAGATACCAGTGGTAAAAAGTGGCATCAAAACAGACCTGGTTACAACCCTTGTGTAATATAGCCAACTCTTGGGTGAAAAGTGCTGATGTTTTATTTTCCACAGGCAATGCGTGTGCAGACAGAGATGGAGCTGAGGATGTTCAAGCAGAATGAGTTTGTCTACCACAGTATGAGAGAGGCAGCTCTGAAGAACAAACCAATGACCATGATGCACGAACCTAGTTCTGTGGAGGAGGGAATCAAGAATCTCTTCCGCCGGAAGAAGTAGTCACAGGACTGCAGTCGGTGACTGCGATTGCATCGTTTACTGTGACTTCGCCAAAACAGAAATTTGTATCCCTTACTTTGTAGTTACTTTCCATTAAATGTGCCAAACCAGCCCCAAGTGACAATGTAAATTGTCTTTCAATATGCAGTGCATGCACCCATTCTCAGGTGAAAGCTTCAGCCATTAAGAACTTCATCCTTTACATGCAATTCAAATTAGTTTTAAGATTTGTGGTTTACAGTTATACCAGAGCAGGTTACACATCAGTAATCACTAATGTCTGATAAGAGGGGAGCCATGTAATCCGTTGCTTTTGTACACAAAAAAAACCCAAACACCTTTAAGCACCTCTTGCTCATGTGATAAGTCTTGCACCCTATAATCAAGAAGCCTGACCTGTAGCCAGTCAAGTCCAGACACACTTTAACCCACAGAAATCAAAGACTAACCTCACTGATTCTGAACATGGACATTTTAAATGGCCCATGGTGTTCTAGTAGATTATGTACTGTGTAAATCTGTAATTTTATTGCAAACTCTGGCCCAACTGCCAGTAAAGTTTTTGGGTACATGCCAGCATCTAGTTAAAGAGCACCAAAAAACAAAAACTCCCCAAGACAGTGTTCCATTTTACTTTATTATCCCAAGTGCAGAAATTTATATGCGTTTGCTTGTCCTCTTATACACAATGCCACCAAGAGTCATAGTCTGTAGAGGTTAAAAAAAAAAAAAGTCACATTAGAAAACTTGTCAACATGTAATCAGAGTTGCGTAGCATTTTTTCTACTCACATTGACAATTGTGTTCCCATCCACCAGTTCTGTGACAGACTCTATTCCCTTCAGGGTGACCTTCAGCTTGTTGCCTTCACGATGAACCACCGACTTATAAGAACAAGAAACGTTATTCTGTAGCAGTCTTGCAATTGTGACTGATTGTGCAAAACATACACCAGCACTGTTGTGATTACATTCACGTTTAGTTAATTTCTGTTTTGCATTCCTAAGTTTAGTGTACTAGCTTACCTTGACCTTCTCTCCAGTAATAGTCTCCAGCTCTGCCTCCTTTCCAATGGTAAAGTTGTTTACAAGGACCTTTGAGCCAGTAGTGACCGTCACTTTGAAGGAGTCACCAGCCTCCTCAATTTCAGAGACGCTCTTGACATCTTTGCCTTTCTGGATAAGCTCATCAGGAAGACCTGAGACAAAGCACCTTAGACATTATATTTGTATTTCCTTGATTAACAGTTTGTTATAATTACCACTATGGGTTTAATGTTGTAGTTGACCACATTAGTTAATCATGCTTGATTGCAAAACATTTCCATCAACTAGTTAAACAGGGACTTCACACCCAGTTTAAGACACTTTTCAAACTAGCGGTCAAAAACACTTCATGAGAGAAAGCTAAAATCTTACCAATAGCCTTCATGAAAGGCTCAAAGTTCTCCTGAGATTCCAACTGGTACTTTCCAGAGAAAGACATGGTGACAGACAGCAAAGGTGAAGGAAGACACTGTGAGCTGCCTGTTTTATACTCTAAAACTCCAGCTGCAATGATTAACCAAAGGTGTCTCCAATTAAGGCAGCTCCAGCCTCAGAAACGATCCACCTACACAGATAAGGTCAATGAGATAAAAGAGGTACAAGGTGACTAGACTAAAGTTAGATAACCCTTAATGTAGAGGGAGAAATAGTAAAAGTGAGACAGTATTGTGAGACAAGTGTCTTGTTGTTCATGCAGAGTGTGTAATGATCTTGTATGTAATGATCTTGAAAGTCTATCTCATTCAAGTCTCACTAACATATGATGACACTGCATGAATGTGAACCCCAAAAACTGCTGACTGGGCATAATGAAGATGTCAGCTCTCAGTTTGCTGCTTTTGCTCTCCCTTCCTTTACATTTTCTGTTCCTCCGCTTCTGTCTTCTTGTTCTAACTTTTTACAATTTTTCCCATTTCTTTTTCACTGCCTCTCTACATGAAAATGACGAATAAGATGGAGTTTTACAGAAACTGGAGTTTTAAAGATGTATTTTCTCTGAGTTGAATGTCATTAATAAAACTTACTTTTTAAAGTTTACCTGCGAGCAATGGTGGGAAATATCAGAGGAAACATTTCTCCTTTTTTTGATGTAAACAGGAGGAAACAGAAAATGTTTCCTCAGGGGAAAAAAAAAATTAAAGTTTTACAGATTCATGCCAACAAAATAAATGAGGCAACAAAAATTGATAAGATACCTCTTTTCAAGAACTGTAAGTAGTTTCCCACTGCAATTCTCATGTTATATTCACAGTGCTTCGGTCCTAAAAGCATATTTAAAATGTATTTTTTTGTTTCTGTTACTGTATATTTTCTATTTTATAATGAGGTTTAGCATTTATGCCATTTTCTTAGCAGCTGGAAAAGATACTACTTGAGTATACTGTTACTCTAAAATCTACATTTAATTACAATGGTACTATAATCAGGTGATGTCACTATTCAAGATAAGCTTCCTCAAATAAAGAGCTTTCACACAGCCCAAGATATGACAAAATAATGCAATCAAGCACAATGTCATAGTTTCTCATTAGTGTTTCAGAGCATACTTTCTTAAGAGTAGATAATTCATTTGTTTGGCATTCACCTTTAACACCGAACAAGAGCTTATGGTTAAACCATGAAGTTAAAAAAATGTATCAAAGGTGACTATCGTACAAGATAACCATCATAACTGTTGCAACAGTGATATTGTGTCACTGAAGTTGCCACGAAAACACACACAGTGTCATGTGAGGATCCTTGTTTGTTGCGGGATTATGCAAAGCTGAATATCTGAAAGATAAAGACAACTTTGAGTACATTTGGTGATAATGGAATATAGTGCAACGCAGCAGCCTGATAAGCTTTGTGATTATTTAATGCATAGAAAGAAAAGGGATTTTGAAGGTTTTAAACTGTCTATATGTTTTTGAAGTTTCAGTCACATGTCTCTCAAATGAAGAACAACACTTTATACTCTCTCAAAACTTTATTTCAACATGCAGATATCTGGATGACCACTGTCGGTATTCATCCCTATTTTCATACATAAAAATATATTGGCAAATGTACTCTACAGAAATGCTCCAGGGGAACAGAGCAAAATCAGAGTGATGATGACAAACACAGTAATACAACTATGTGATCTACAACTACTAGTCCAATTTTGTCTATACAGCTGAAAAGTTTCTCATGAGACCTTGGTGGCAGGAGCAGCTCATTAGTGAATTCGGTGAGGAGAAGTGTGACTAGCCAGATGCAGGAGCCTGAGAATGATGTCACTGGGGTCACTGCCTTCCAATAGGCTGGTTTGGTCATCTCCTTCCTCCTCGTTGAGACAGGATTGGTCTGTAGTGCAGCTTTCTGTGGCAAAAAACAAACAAAGCCATATGTACAATATGTTGTTATCAGGTTTTCTGACCTGGGGCAGTGAACCTTTTCAAGAACAAGAGGGCAAATGATCAAAGCATTGCTCGCATTGACTGAAGTAGCAGAACTCAAATGCAAAGACATAGTATGTTGCTTATTTAATTGCAATTTCCAAGAGAGCTGGCATTGTCTAATATGTACAACTCTAACAGAAATCAAGCCTCTGATTCTGGCAGCATTAGTGAAATAACATAGATGTATGTAAACTTAAGGAGTTGGGATAAAAAACAATATATTTGTGCCACAGAAGCAGTAATTTGTCCCATTTAGCTGAATCAAATCTTGTAAGAGGATAGAAAGATACTAGAAAATCACACAAATCAATACTATAAGCAGAGTTAGAAGGTAACTACATTTACTCAAGTCCTGTACTTAACCACTTACTACTTACTATAACACTTTTACTACGGTATCTCTCTTCTACTCTCCTCTAGATTTTAAACACCTTCAATGAGCATATAAAATACAATACATTGTTATCCAGGATTTATAGTACAGTACATGACACAGTGTTTAGAATAAGCTCCCACTGGTCAACTGCAATATTAAAATACTGTTAACAAAGTAATGAAACAATTATTTTCCAATGATAATATGACATTAAAACTCTGACAAAGCCACCGTAGTGGGTACTTCTGTACTTTTACTCAACTAGAGTTTTGAATGCCGGACTTTTACCTCTAAGGGAGTATTTTGCCAGAGTGATAATGTTACTTTTACTTAAGTAAAGGATCTGAATCCTACTAAATGTTCTTCCTGACCTGCATCACAGCAGAGCCCTGAAGCAGCGCAGCGTCCGCCCTCAGATCCACAGGGTCTTCCTCCTGACTGGCAAGGAGTGAGCAGGTAGTTCTCCTCCACACAGTGAGTTGTTTCTGGGGAGCCCAGCAGGCAGCCGAGGCCCTCCCCGCAGCAGATACTGGGGCCGAAACAGCGGCCCCTGTCTCCGGGGCCACACGACATGCACTGTTGGAGGAAAACGACTTTTCAAAATGTAATGTCACAGCCACTGTTCAGCACAATTTTTTGGGGGTCAAATTCAGCTCTTTTGTGTGCAATTGCTGGGTTTCAAACAGCAATATTATAGTAATCTACAGTTCATTTAATGTAAGTTTACTACAGTTATTTCTGTAGATCTTCTTCAACATCTATCGAATGTCGGTCCGTTTTCGTAGAGGAATCACTCCACTGCTGTTTCTTACTTTTTTGTCCATATTAGAGATTTTTTTGTGTGTGTGAGTTGTTCCTTATGCAAATTAAATGTGCACGGATAGATGTCTATAGGTGTATTGGTGTCTTGTGAAGTGTACTTTTGGACTATATAAATAAATTGAGCATGACTACGTCAGCCCCTCTTTGAATCTAGCAAACTTTTGTCAGTTTGCTGCATCTGAATTTCTAACTTCAAAAAGGTAGTAAAATAGTGGTAAAAGCAGCTCACCTTGCGCAGTGGTGCATCCATAATGGACCTCTTCCCACCAATAGGACAGTTAGAAATGTAACAGGCTGAACAGACAGACAGGAGAAAAAGTAGGCACACAGACACAGCAGCTCCAGTCATTTCTGCTGAGAGAAAGCAACAGCAAAACTTGTCAGTACTCAAACATACAAAACAAAAAGTGACCACAAACAGATATACAGAAATCCGCAGAAAGCAAACCCACTTGCTCAATCTCTCGGTGATCAGTAGATTTCAAGTGTTCCTTTCAGATGCTCCTGGATGCTTCTTCTGTTCTTGGTGTGTCTGACCTGTCTTATATACGTCCAAAGCTTCTCTTGAGAGTGACATAGAAACCCAAAAGCCACTTAGAGGTCCTTAATGAATCCGTTATGAGTTACTGTCAACTCCGGCGATGAAGCTGACCACTGGGCAGGCCGGGTCAAAGGGCCAGGCGGTTCTGTGGCATGCTTCGCTGTTAAGAGTCATTATAGAAGGGCTCGTGGTGCGTGACCATGCATGTTAGAGATGACAGGAAAGTCAGAGAGGTCAAGAGGAGAATGAGAAGATTATTCAAAGCATGAGTGGACAGGAACGTAGTAAAACTTTGATCTGATTTTACTATTAAAAGGAGACACATTTTAGGATTTTCTTGTTTTCTATTTAACCATGTTTTCCTAGACAGATGACTGAAGTTAAAAAAGCCAGTTTCAAAGGTCTTGTGAAGAATTTCGTCTCTGGACCTCGGCCTGTGTTGGCTCGGAAGTTATTTTGTAGACTGGATGTTTGTAAACAAGCAAATTCATGGCAAAAGACACACACACACAGACACAGACACACACACACACACACACACACACACACACACACACACACACACACACACCTCCGTATTTCCATTTCCTTAATTCCTCACAGGAATTGACGCACACATTGGCCAGGCCTGAGGTTGATTGGTTTTATGAGCTAATTAACAAAGCTAATGATCGGCCACAACCCATAAAAGACAGTTTCACTGTTTCAATGATATGAGCTCAATTATTGCAGCTCCTTCCTGAACCACTAACTGCCACATCATCTCAATTAAAACCAGTGTTGATAACGTTGTCTTTCTTCACTAATTTCTAGTGAGATATTGTGACATAGACGGATATTAGTTTATTTCGATTTCCACACCAAAGACAGATCATAAAACTTAAATGCAATCACCAAATGAAGACAAATAAGACAAGCTGCTGTCATGGAGGGTTGTAAACTGGACTGAAGCCTCACTCAGACAATGGGCCACTCTTGCCTCCTAGTGGCTGTGATGACACATTTAATCTGTTTATGCTTATATCTTTTATTGTCTGTTAGTGTTTTCATCTGTCATGCTTTCTCAGAATGTGGACAAAATAACAGGGATACTTATTATGCAATACTGTGCAATCTACTGTAACAACACCACACACAATGCACCAAAAATGACAATTTAGAAAGAACAATTCTCGTTTTTTCTTTAAACAGAAAGAAAGAAAAACTGAACATCAAAAGTTTCCCAGAGGTATTGTAGTGTTTGTAGCGAGTGTTTATGTAAAAGTGCACAGCCCCTGTATGATAAACACTATGCACCTGACTGACAGCGCTCAATGGTCTGAAAAATCTTTAAATGAAATAATGGTGGTGTTTTTCACAAGCTTGCAGTAAAATAGTTTCATATTCCATCTAAAAACATGAAGATTTTATTCATTTAAAAGGTGAAATCACTCATTCTTATGCATTTCAGAGAGGGTGCTGGTTTTACCATACTGAGATCATCTTCCAACAATGCACCTCACTTCACAGCTGTTAAACATTCAAACTGGATTTTTTTTGTGTGTAACATCAGATCTTGCCTCCCCGCGTTCCTCCAAAAGCTGTGCAAATCCCTATTTCATAGAGAAATGGAGATGTCTATCTAGTGTTTCCTTATTTTTCTGCAGGAAGGCACTAGGCTTGTTGACTTCCTCTCCCCTCCCTTCCTTCCTTCTCTCCGAAGGTACTCATCTGAAAAATGAGAACAAAGTGATTGTTCCTGTTCTCTTTCTTAAGTCACTTCAAATGCTATCCGTGGACGGGCGGCTCATTGTCAGGAGAGTTGCAGTGCGAGCAGGAGGGAGAAAACGCAGGTACAGGTACAACAGCAGCAGCTGCAGCAGCACTTCAGCCACAGCATCACAGAAAACACACTGAACTGGTAAGTTCCACACACAGACTTTGCTGCAGCCGCACACAAACGCGCGCACACACACACACACACACAAACACATACACGCTTAAATGGCACTGACTGGCATATGAGGAGGGGCTTCGGCTTTACTGTATTGTTTGGAATGCATCGTGTGGCAAAGTATAGAGTGGGGGTCTCTGCACAGTGCACTTTAAGTGGGAGAAGTGAAGAGGATAAAAGAAAACGATCATATCCAGGAGAGCATTTGAAACTGGCTCAAAGGGAAATACTGAACATGTCAGTATGCATCTGAAATTATTGCAAAATCTTAGGAAGAGGCAGAATAACATTTCATTCTGGTTGTGGTTTATGTTTTCTATATATCACTAATCACACCATCCACATAACTGAGTCCCTGTTATGTTTATTTATTTCATTTTAATTTTGAGTTTTTCTGTAATCCCTTGTTCAAATTCACTTGTTGTGTTAACTTAAGAGATATTAACATCTAGTCCTACATAACACATTGTCTTTGAAATGTTTCAATCATACTATACTATCTGCATGTGTGAGAATCTGGATCTTTACTGATTGTTAAGAGCTGAAATAGTTGATTAATTGCTCAGTCAATTGACAGATACATAACTATTTTGGTAATCGATGACACATCATCATTCCTTATTCCTAACTATTCCTTACTTCAGCTTCTAAATAATGATGAGAGCCTTTTCTTTAACGTAGGTGATTGTAATTGCAACACAAAAAATGAGACATTCCCATGTTCCCCTTGTGTTTTAGGAAATTTTAATTTTCTGACATTTGACCAAACAGTTGAACGATTAACAGAGAAAATAATGACAATGAAGATAATCTTTAGTTACATATAATAATATGTGTATTTTGTATGTATCATTACACAGGAAGAGTAGTTGCCACATCTGCATATAGTAGATACAGATAGAACTTGTGGTCTTGCATGAGTAGATTGATATGGAGCTCAGCAGTTTGTCTTTGATAAGCACGGAGTTATTTACAGGAATAGAATACATACTCTATGTACAACATGCATGCAGAAGTAAGACAGTTCCCCTCTGAGTATCACCATCTTTTCATCCATGAGTATCATCTACACTCAAGTATGCACATATAAACTGCATTGCCGTTGTTATTTACAGCTATATAACATCTTTACAGATCACAGTTTCATCCTTTTCAGTTATTTTATCGAACTCAGACTTTACGTTGTTCACAGAGCACAGAGACACAGATTTAAACATCACTTGGCACTATCAGTGGAGGAGAAAAGAGGAAGTTCTTCTTGGCTATCAGTGTGAAAAAAAAGATGAACAGAGCAGAGAAAAAAGACATGGAGAAGCGAAAAGTGTTACGGGAGGTAGAGGTGAACATTTCACAGATAACTTCCTAATTTCAGGATAGGACAAGGTCTGTGAGAAAGGAAGAAGTGAAAGGTTTCAGGTTGAACACTAAAATGTGTGGGTGTCAACACCATACTGTTTGTTTGCCCGGTCACATTCCTTCCACAGAAACCTTCAGAGGAACAGTTTCATATCATAAATAGAAAACCAGACACTGAAACATTGGATATACTTTCATCAAAATGTTTTTAAAATGACAAGTCTGTTTTGGGGGGCTAAGCAGAGGTGGAAAGTAATTGAGTACATTTCTCCAAGTTCTGTACTTAAGTCCATTTTATGCTACTTTGACTCTACATTTCAGAGGGAAATATTGTAATTTTCACTCCAATACATTCATTTGACAGCTTTTGTTAATAGTTGCTTTTCAGGTTAAGATTGTACATAAAAAGATACACAAAATATAATGTATTGTTAAAGATGAACTGATTCCAAACAAAATATTTAATCTAAAGTGCAAAAATTGAATACAAATTTGCACAACAGATGTTCTTAGTACCCCATTACCCCAGGTGTCTCTTGGAAAAGAGATTTCAATCTCAAGGGACTTCCTGGTTACATAAAGTTATAATAAATTATTTATTTTTATATAAATAAATAAATCTCATCTCATCATCACCCACTAGATCACTCAGTACTAGTGCTGTTACATGACATTTAACCACTTCTTGTACTCGTTCTAACGCAGAAAGAAGATGGAAACAGACAGAGAGAATTTCCCACCAGTGAGAAGTCCTCCTTTCAGAGATGAGCTCAGACAAGCATCGCGGCACAGTTTCTACTTAAACCCACCTCCACTTTATATTAAGCCCCCAAAATTCTCCCCCACCAGTTATCCCAACATATCACCCACCACAGACACCTACACCGCATTCAGCCCACCTGCTTTCTTTCCCATGCTCGGCCCCGCTTATACCCAAAAGGAAGGATCCCATAAACGCAAAAGAACTCCTTTTAAAATGGACGCCACAGGAGGTGACTCTCCTGACAGAGGAGCAGAGGAGGCAGACGAAAGCAGCAGTAAGAAGTCAGTGAACCACATGCCCTTCTCCCTCCCGCCTCACCCCATTCCTTCTTCATCTCTAAAGCCCATCCCTGGTATGATTGAGCTAAACAGACTGCAGCTCCATCACAGATCGTCAGGAATAATTCTACCTGAGCAGGTGAAACAGGAGCCTGTCAGTCCTTCCCCTGTTTGGCCTCCTTCTCCTCTCCTCCTCCACCCTCCCTACTTCCCATCTCTCCACCACAGCCTCCTTCCATACCCCTTCTTCATGCCCGGCCCTGTCATGCACCTCTCCCCTGGTTCTTTCTACCCAAGAGAGGAACTCCGCACCAGGCATCGCAGTCGTGAGGGACCTCCTCGCAGTGGGACGACCACTGCTGAAAAGCTTGGTCTCAACGTCCACGTGGATGACAGTTATTATGTAGACGTGGGAGGCGACCAAAAGAGATGGAAGTGTCGTATGTGTGAGAAGTCCTACACCTCCAAGTACAACCTGGTCACACACATCCTGGGGCACAACGGCATCAAGCCACATGGGTGCCACCTGTGTGGGAAGCTGTTTAAGCAGCTGAGCCACCTGCACACGCACCTGCTCACTCACCAGGGCATGAGACCCCACAAGTGCCAGGTGTGCCACAAGGCTTTCACTCAGACCAGCCACCTGAAGAGACACATGATGCAGCACAGTGATGTGAAGCCATACAGGTAGATGTTTTGTAGCAGTTTTTTTGTGCTTTTTATTTTCAACTGTCCTCTTTTTTGCCCTAATCTTTCACACACTTTCACTCCAGCTGTAGTGTGTGTGGCCGAGGTTTTGCTTACCCCAGTGAGCTTCGAGCCCATGAGCTGAAGCATGAGAAAGGCCAGGAGAACGTATGTGTGGAGTGTGGTCTGGATTTCCCCACGCTGGCTCAGCTGAAGAGGCACCTGACGGCCCATCGCGGTCCCACCCTGTACAGGTGAGAACAAAAAAACAGTTCTTCTCTTGGCTGAAATATCTCACTGACTGTGTTGTTAAAACAATAGATTGACATTTTGGGAAATATCCATGGTTGTTTTCTTGTTGAGAATTAGATGAGAAGGTGGATACCGCTCTCACGCTAGGTCTGTACACAAGATACAAAGCTACAGCTAGCAGTCAGTTAGCTTAGCTTAGCATAATGTTGGAAACAGCTAGTCTGGCTGTGTCAGACAGTAGCAAAATCTGCCTATTAGCACCTCTAAAAGTTCACTAATTAACATGTTTTGTTTGTTTGATCACTGGAAAAACTAGCAAAAGTCCAGCAACTGCATGTAAAACCACAATGTGCCTTTTTAATACTTGTTGTTGTGTGGATTAAACAATTAGATTGCTAGCTTTACAGGCATGCAAGTGGCATGTGACCTTCTCATTTAACTCTCTGCAAAAAAGAAACCAAGTAGATTTCCCAAAATGTTGAACTACTGCTTAAACATTTCAGTTCTCCATTTGGCTCTATGCAGATCTTACAGTATACCTGTTGATCCTTCAGGTGTGCAGAGTGCCAGAAGACTTTCCAGTACCCAAGCCAGCTTCAGAACCACATGATGAAACACAAAGACATCAGACCGTACATCTGTAGTGAGTGTGGGATGGAGTTCATCCAGTCACACCACCTGAAACAGCACACGCTTACTCACAAAGTAGGTTTAATTAGGAGGACAATTTTTTGGCAGGGTTTGGAAGAAAAATGTTTTTTGGCACTGAACAGATCAATTTTGCTGTCACATCAGTACACATCCACTATTCCTTGTGCACATGTTGGATAGTGAAGGTGCCTGAAAGTGTTTGGACTCTAGCCTAACAGGTTGTTTTGGCAGCTGTCTCAAAGCAATTTCCTCTTAAATTCTGGCTCCTAAAGCTATTTATAACTCCTTAACACCCAGTTTTCATCTTTTATTTCCCATTTAGGGTTAGAATAACCTTCTGATTCTACAATGTTTCACAGCATCTTCTATATACATATAATGTATGAGTGGGTCCAAAGTCTTTATTGACGTAGTGTGAGGTTTGACTGACTGACTGAGACACTGAAACCCAATACTCCATTTCCCAAAATATTTATCTTTGGAAACTTTGGGATCACCACAAAAATTTAATTAATATAGTGAATATCAGTGGCATTTTCCCAAAATTTTAAGCAGCAGAAAGACTCGTCTGTTGACCACATTTCTCACGCTGCTACTTCCACATTATCTCATTCTTCAGGGGGTGAAGGAGCACAAGTGTCGCATCTGTGGTCGTGAGTTCACCCTGTTGGCCAACATGAAGCGCCATGTCCTCATCCACACCAACATACGAGCCTACCAGTGCCACATGTGCTTCAAGAGTTTCGTCCAAAAACAGACTCTGAAGGCTCACATGATAGTCCACTCGGACATCAAGCCCTATAAATGCAAGGTTAGTCAAATTTAACATGTCAGATGTGGCTCTTTGCATAGTGTTTTGGCCTTCAATTCCTCATTCGTTCACCGATTAAAGGAATAGTTCAGCTTTCTGGGAAATACTTGTACTCGTTTTCTTGCCAAGAGATAGGTGAGGAGATTGTACATTGTACAATAGATTGTACAATAATTACCGTCCTCGGAAGAATCTATCGTTTCAGACCCCTGTTTCTTCACTGTTTCCTACCAACAGTCAACAGGCTTTTTTAAATGTAACTGCAATAATTATTAAAACCATGACCACAAAATTCCTCTTATCATAGATATATCTATATCTATGCCCCTAACCTTAACCTGGTAGAAATTGTAACCAAATGATTTCCTAACCCTAACCAAGTTGCTTTAGTGCCTAAACCTAACTAAAACTTAACCATAGCACTGTCATGACATAAACAGTGATTTGTAACAGTTTTATAAGGTAAAGACAAACAATGTCGTCCTGCCAATGGGAGTTCAAAAACCACTTCTAACCAGCTTGATTATTTTCTTGTTGGGTAATTATGAAGCTACCGCCAGCAGCCCCTAATCTTAGCTTAGCTCAATGGTAACAAAATCCTACCAGCACATCTAATGCTCAAGAATTAACATATTTTATTTAAATTATTTGATGCATACAAAATCAAAGTGTAAAATGAATACATTGTGTTATTACGTGAGGATATGTGGAAGACTTGTTATTGTTGGACAGAGCCACGATAGCTGTTTCCCTCATTTACATTCTTTGTGATAAGCTAAGCTAACCGGCTCTAGCTTCATTTTAACATTTTGCAAAATGTCAAATTATTCCTTTAATAGTCATTCCCTTTACAGTAAGGTACTGTAAGTGTAAGATACAGCCAAGAACCAAACATGTATAATTTAGTGGTAGCTGCTATTAAAGGATTTTCCCACTTTTCTGGAGTCTCTGTTTTGACCTTGGTGTTGAGTACAAGGACTGAGACGATGACCAGATAGCAGAGAGGCTTTTGGCAGTAGAAGCCTCCTTGTCCATAGGAAGGATATCGCCGCACAAACTGCCTCTCTAACAATGGCCCCCCAGCCTCCCCGGAGAACATGGCCCTCAAATAGATTTCATCTCGCTTTCTCTGCTGCTGGAGGGAGCTTCCTGTTTTCTCACGGTCCTCTTGGACAGTTTACAGTCCCTCTCTCCTCCTGAAGGAAAGGACCACCCTAATAAAAAAGAATGCAGAGGAAGGACAGCGCAGGAGTTGCCCTTCCCTGTTCTCCTCCTGGCCCTGTCTCGATGTTGCTTCCTTTCTTTCTCTCTGTCTCTTTCTGTTTTTCTTGTGTGTGTGTCAGGGAGCGAGAGAGAGGGGAAGACAAAGAGGAAAACAAGGATAGAAGGAGGGAGAAAGGGTGTGGGTGTCTATGTATATCTGAATGCCTGCACATTCATTCATGATTACGTGTAGCTCTACAACTTGGCATTCTGTGAAAATTAGTCATCTAACAAAAGGGTTTTGGCAGAGAAAGAAAAATAATAGGTGGATGGTGTTGGCCTATTGTTTTCATATCCTCAGTGTTTGCTGCAGCTAGTGGCAGAAAGTAACTAAGTTTTCTCAAATACTGTGCTTGCATGTAATTGTACTTTACTTGAGTATTGTCAGTCCTACTACTTTGCAGTTGTACTTCTCCACATCTCAAAGAAAATTTGTACTTTTTACTCGCTGAACTACATTTATCTGACAGCTAACTCCTAGTCAGGATAGTCAGTATCCAGATTGAGATTTGATGTACAACACATATGGCCTCTAAAGCCTCTAAAATATAATATAACTGCCAGAGTACATAAAGTAGTAGTCAGTAGTTGTAATTAGTCATTTTTCTTTCCACAGTTTCCTTACTTTTCCATACTTATCTGTACTTTTTCTTAAAGTAAAACTTTGAATGCAGTACTAGTTAATTAGCATTGTGGTAGTGCTACTTTTACTTACTTATTTGCTTTCTTGAAAAGAGATAAAAAGGTACCACTCTCATGCCTGTATGGTAAATATGTAGATTGAGCCAGCAACAGGTTAGCTTTGCATTAGCAAAAAACAGGGAAACAGGGTGAAACAGCTAGCCTTGCTCTGTCCAAAGGTGGTGGGGAGGGGAGGGACTCCAGGATGTTACTGCAAGGAATTTTACATCAGCCAATCAGAATGCATAGCACATGCATTACTGTTTATTGTTCTTTGTGTAAAAATAGCTAGATTTCTTATTTAGCTAATGACAACTTACCTTACATATGTCTCCTTTGTCTATCAGCTTTGTGGGAAGGAGTTCAACAGGATGCACAACCTAATGGGACACATGCATCTCCACTCAGACAGCAAACCGTTCAAATGCCTTTACTGCCCGAGCAAGTTCACGCTGAAGGGAAACCTCACCAGACACATGAAGGTCAAACACGGCGTCATGGACAGAGGGCTGGATGAAAGATGTAAGCATGAACATATTGTGGATAGTATATTCAGTTAACATGCAAAAGATGCTTGATGTATGTGCTTATTTCTCTGACTTCAGTGTTTAGGCAAAGAGGACGATTCTGCCTGTCCACTCCCATGGGCCTCCTCAGCCACTTCAGCCAAGAGGAGCCATTTGACCTTTCCCAGAAGCCCCCGGGCCTACCCAGCCTCCGCCTCTCACAGTCTGATGGTGAGAGTGTCCCTGGAAGCTCATGTCAGGAGGAGGATGAGGAGAGTTTGTACAGAAGGAGCCAGTACAGCCCTGAGGTGGACCAACAGGAGCCGGCAGGCGAGGACCAGTACATCCCTGAGCTGGAGGAGAGAGGACAGCGGTCTCCAGATGAATTAAGGTCCGGGGAGAAGCAGAAACAAATGTATCAGCGTAGTTTAGATGAACAGAAATATGAGAGGGAGTCAGCAGAAGAAGGACACTCTGTAGATCCAGGAAGTGACCGGGTGCAGCCATTACAGTCAGGAGACACATCTGAGGTGGCCTATGAGTCTGATTCAGAGCTAGATGATCAGGTGTATCACCATAAGACAGACCATAGACAGTCGTATGATTATGACTCTGATTCAGAACTCGAAGATCATCACTCAGAGATAGATGAGTCAGAGCAAAGCAAAATGCAGGTGGATGGCTTTTGTGACGCAGCCACCGATGTAGCAGAGAGGAACGAGAGCAGGTCAGAGACAGGTGAATTCACGGGAGTTACAAGTCCACAGGATGAAGAAGAAGATGATTAAGAATGAGTGAAAATTAGATTAAGAATGAGAAAAAACATGTAGGTTTTTGAGAAAGTTGATGTTTTTGTGACAGGAAAATGGATGTTTAAGAGGCACGCCCCCAGGAGAGAGGAAAGTGTGTTAGGTCTATAAACAAAACTGACTACAGAGAATGTGGTGTATTTAGCACAAAAAGAGAAAGATGAACATATTGTGTTTATTAACAGAGCAAAAATACAAATGAAGTAACTGAAATACAAAGCTGTGAAGCAAACTGCATGTACAGAACATATCATACTCTGATTAATAGTCACTGACGGAAGGTTTATGCGCTTTTATGAGTGGAAAAGTATGATTAGGGTGTAGCTTTTTTGAAAATAAAATGCAAAATTATATTTAATATTTTAGTTTTTTTTACAAATAATTTTATGACTCAAATATGTAACATTGCTTGAACTTCGACTTGGAAAAATGTTATTGCTCAAACCATTGTGTATTTTTCATGGTTATTCTATTCTTTTTGTTTGTTTGTGGGACATTGTACCCAAAGTAAGTATTTGGTGTAATAATGTAGGTTTTGACTGATACAAATTTGGCAAAGCTTGAGTTTCTCAAATCCTTTCAGTGTTTGAAACAAACTGTGATTTTGCTTCTTGAATGTCTAATGTTTAGATTTTTTTTATCTATATGCTTTTGGTATTTCAGTTTTAAGGGGATGACTGTGTTTTTATTGTATGACATTGTAATGGTGGATATGATTCTGCAAGATAAATACAAAAATAAAAGCTTGAACGCATGAACCTGTGCAATGAACCAGCAGTTTGTCTTTTTGGGCAACTTTTAAACATCAGTGGGGCTGTTTTGAAAGAACACAAGCCCAGATTTTAAATCTCAGTCCTCTCCGTCTGACACATACTTTACCAAGCAAGAGATGATTGCTGTGAGTTTCAAAAAGCTTGCCTTTCTCCTCTTGCTTCTCTTTCAAAGCAGAGGAAGAGGAAGAGAAAACACCTCTCCCCTTCTCTCTTTTAGGTTGTGATCAAACAACAGTGACGGACACAGTGGGTGTCCCAGACAAAGGCTTCATATGTCTGTATGACTCAGAATAAAACATTGTTGCTGCTCGTTGCAGAAGCCTCACTGAAAACAGACATACTATTGTAATGAAAGAGTGCCAATAAACAATTCGAAAAGTAGGAGAAGATCCATCATCAGACAGTGCATCATGTTGTAAATCTCACAAATATCTCATCAAGTATCATAGTTTAGCAAAAGGTCATTTGCTGTGTTTCAATTCACTGGACTATGGTACGACATTATACCTCGCTTTATTGTGCCAGTTCAGGTAAACACAGTCATTTCTTGTCAGATGAAATGCAGAACAGCAGCTTCTCTATTTCTACCAGTGACGACCACCGTGTCCTAAAGGGCGAAACTGCAAACAGTTTGAGGAAGTTCTCACATCCTCCTCTCCTTTCCTTTCCTCACCTACACGTTTCAATCCCAACCGCTGGCTCAAAGAGGATCCACACTATTTGTATCACTGTCTCTTTCTAGAGTCAGCTCCTCGCCGCAGCATCACATTGTGCAATCTCAGAGTCTAAACAAAGATGGTGTTTCACAAGGTAATTCTGTCTCTCCTGTGTGTTTTTAATGAACTGAAACTTTAGTGAACATGAGAAGTCAAAGATCACCCACACCCAGACGCACGGGAGAACAGGCACTTGTCTGATGGGAAAATGAATCCTGTGGTGAGAAATGGTTGATGTTCTGCTTTGTTATGAAAACCAACACACATATCATAATCACAACAGATGACATGATATGTTCTCATTAGGGTGAGGGCAAATTACAGTTTATAAATCAGTGATGTTTAGACACCACACAGAGATCATTAAAATCACCCAAAGCTTTGTGATTCATATAAAACAAACATTAAAATACAGTTAATGTTACACATTTACAGCAGTATTAGTTCTCACTGTGGCTGGCCTTAAAAATAAATGTCAAACATTAGACAGCAGATAACTCTGATGTTCAGAATCCAAATATATTCTAAAGTTAAGTAGCTGATGAGAAATCCTCATGCTCTCCCTCCTGCTTGTTCACTGTTTACTAGCCTATGTAATTTCATCATTTCATGCTCTTTTTTATCCATCAGTGATGATTTACCCCACGAGGTCCACTGACTTAGTTCTGACTCAATCAAAAAATAATAATAAAATATAATACATATATATATATATATATATATATATATATATATATATATATATATATATATATATATATATATGTATATATATACACACACATACACATGTATGTGTGTATATACATATGTTATAGCACTGATTTATTTTTGGTTGAACAAGGAGATGACCGGTTGTATATTACAGGGTGGTGCCCATTGTGTTTCATTCCCTTCAAAGTGCACTTAGCTGTTGTGCAAGCAGACTAATTACGGCACATTGTTTTTGACATAGGTGTAATGTTATTTTAACAAATGAGTTAGAATATCTCTTTTGAAAACATTCATCTCGTTGGCTCCCTTATATCAGAAGCTTTCTTATTGTCTTATTAGACTGATGGAACTATTTTTCTCATTTGATTAAAACTCCATCTGCCTTAAAGTTCTGAATTACAAAAAAAGACTTCTATTCTTCTTCCTTTGTTTTACATTTGTGTTTTGTAATTAATGTCATAACCTATAACCTCTGACTTTTGTCCTTCTGTTGTGATTAAGGAAGAGGTGATGAATATGCTATTTCTGGTTTTTTTTCATTTTCATAACTATAACTTTTATGCTGTTTGGTTTTAACTTGTGCAAATAAATTGAACACAAAACCAATATGACCAGTCAGTCAGTTCTCTCTAGTGCACATCGGGTAGGAGCTTCCTGTTTTGCTGGTGAGCAAGAAAACGAGATTGTTTAGCGAAACCGTCCCACCCTGGTCTCAACCTGTCACCTCCTTTGACCCACAGCCAAGGAGTTTACTATAATTATAGCTGAGGGCTGTACTCCTGTGGATTGAATGGAGAACAAAAATAGTGGCTCACTGACAGAGTGGGGGGAGAGGACAACAGGTCAGTGACCCAAATAAACACATGTTTCAACTAAACAGTTCAGCTCCCCAATTGAAGGTGCTATCATCCCTCCTGTTTTATTTTGAGGGTGCACTAAAGTAGAAGTGGAGCAGCTTCACTTTGCCCTGTGGCACTTCATATCAAAGCCATGAAAAGCCAGTGTTAGTTACTTAGCATCACGGATGACTGCTTCCTGAAGCTTGACAGGACATTACATTTGTCCAGTCATGTTTAAAAGATTGCAGACAATCCCTAAAGTAGTACCTGGTCTGTCTCCTCGTCATGTAAACAGCGCCCTCTATTGTCAAACCAGCTGTTTAAGTGTTGCTCTCTCTTTTTCAGATGAAAATACTTTTGTACTTGAGATTTCTCCTATAATTAAATTTCAAAGCAAACTCCTGCAACAGAGTTGCTTTGACGAACCCCAGCCAGCCATTATGTGTTTGTGTTTCACTGATGCTTATAAATCTGACAGCAACTTTGTCCAAGAACATTGCTGGAGGAAGATAAACAAATATTATGAAAACATCACAAGTATGCTGTTCATACTGTTCATACTGTCATTTGTATATTGTATATACTGTATACCAAATCCATCTACCTCAAGTACGTAGCACCATTTTAGATGACACTGGTTTATTTTGAATTTTTAAATGACTGTTAATGATTGGGTTTCATTAAACTTTAACTTATTGAACTGTCTCATAAATTTGTATGGTTTGTACTTTTGTGTGATTGTTGTTGGTCTTTTTGTAAATAAAGATTTTTTTAAAAGCATAATCTGCCCCCCCTTTTTGCGCTGTTACAACTTTTATCAGATCATACTTTTGGCCGGAGACGATTTAAGAAAATATATATAGACTTTGGTTTAACCCTCTTACGTCAGTTTGGGACATCCGAAATACCCCCTGCACTGGCTTGAGAAATGGTATCGTCCAAAGATGGCAGCCTCCGTGTGGAAGCGATGTGTGACTGCAGCAGTCAAAGTTAAATGTTTGTCTCCGACCTTGTCAGGTAAACACAACTTATATAGTTTTATTTTTTTATTGTATTTCTTTGTTTAACGTCTATTTCTTTGGACTTCATTGTCGTTATGTGGATATTCAGGCAGGAAGAGACAAATGTCCCCAGTCCATGTCACTAGCTAACTGTATGTAACAATAACTGGATACCTGCAAAACGAGGTTTCAACACCGTTTCTGTCGTTGAGGTTTCTTAAAGTAATATTAAATAACTTATACATACCATGTGATATTCGTATCTACATGATTTGGGTGAATGTCTTTGCAGCCAGAAGATGGTTGCTCTCAGCAGCGTACACAGACACCAAAGTGTGGGAGGCCAGAGAGAAAGATCCTCAGAACCTGGGTAAGAGTTAAAACCGCTAATGCAAATGTTCTCACATCACATTTAACCACGTAATAACAACTAGAGTCTCCAACAGAGTTCATATACAGTATGTCAGTTTTCTACAATGTAATCCATATTTTTATTAAATACCAAACAGAGGTTTTAAATTGTTCCTATTTATGTCTATACATGTTATAGACCGGCCACTTGGTAGGATATTCTTCTGCACATGATAATCGGATTGTGAGTATCCAAAAGTTGTAGAGGTTACACCAGTTGTGTCTTCCAAATTCAGGCACAGGGAGAACACATTTCTGTGCTACATGCGATGATTTTACTTTTAAAGGTTGAATTGTAAAAGAGGCAGCCCCTAAATTGTGAGGGCTATAATTTATGTCTGGATATTAATGTTCTGTACATTTTGGGTACCGACTGAAATGCATCATATTGATGAGTATTGATAATTGTCAAGTACTGAAAGTTGCCAATAAATTCCAGATTCTTAGTTGTGTTTTCTTTGTTCAGATATTTTTGTTTGAGAATTTTGGAATTGTTGTCTTAGCAGGTGAAGATCTGATAAGGTGCACCTTAATAATTAATTATGATTAGATTAATGATGTGTTACAACAAAATTAAACACTAGTCAAGCTTGCTTTGTTGTATAGAAAAATACTTTTTATATTACTTCCCTTTTATATTCCTTCATTGAATTTGTGTAGTATTGTAGTAAAGTATTGTTAATGCTCTGTTATCAAACATTTTCAAACAATACCTAGCCTTGTTACGGTATAATCACCAGTTACACTAAAGATGAAATGTGACATATAGCTGACGTATGTCCACATCCGGCAAGCAACCAGTCCAGCCCCACATGTAACGGTGTGTGCACTCGATCAGCACAGGATGGCAGTGTAACACCACAGCATCACGGTGCACTGATTTCTAACTGTAAGAAAGTGCGGATATAATTAGACACAGCCTACTGTGGCTTACATGAAGTTAATATCAGGAATATTAAAAGTTACAAATGGATCACAGTTGAGATGAAGCATTTGATGACACATTAATAATACTACATTTTGTTTGGTGCTGTTTATTCTCAGGCACTTGTATCACATTGGCATGTCGTACTGTAAAAGACATTCTCAATAGTTTAGCACATGATAAACTGTATAAAAGTCTTGTTGATGATGTTTTTCTTTACTTGCAGCTGTTCTGGCCAAAAATATGGACAGGACATATGACAGGAATCTCCCAGTTAGCTCTCTGACTGTGTCACGTGTAAGCTGGATATACATTGAAATAGCCTATGTGTTTGTGATAAACTCTGTTGCTGATAAATCAACAAGTAAGTTTGAATTTGATGGCAGTGGGGACAAAGTTTACTATTTATATTTTATGTTTGTGTTTCAGTTTGTTGACAACATTTCATCTCGAGAGGAAGTTGATCAAGCAGAGTACTACCTTTACAAGTGAGTGGAATCATTTTGACTCTTTCTGCAACAGGTTCTTCGTTTTATGTGTCGACAAATATCTTCTGCTCCCGTGGTTTTGTGTGGTACCAACTTTTGTGCTTTTCTTGGAATGAATTGTCTGTTTGGTTTGTCTGTTTTGGTTTATATTCAGTCACATGCTTTTCTTTGTTCGGGGCAACTCCAGACCTTTCCTGTTTACTCCTTCCTCTGGAATCTGCACCCATTCCTGGGATTACAACATTTAGTATATTTCCCAATCGTACCCTTGTTCAGGTCACATTCATTCTCATTATCGAGTGAGAGTTAAATAAATACCTTTCCACTTTTGGAAGTCTCTAAGTAGTAATTATTATTGCATTCAGTTTCAGTTATTAGTGCTGATTCTTCAGGATTAAGTCGTCTAATTTGCATTTACCACAGACTGGTGACATTAAAAGAGAGATGTCACATGTCATCTCTTCTCTTCCTCACATCCTTCCTGTTATTACATCTTGCATGTTAATAGCGGAACTGTGATGGAAGGTAAAAAAATAAACACGTGTTGTTGTGTTTGTTTTTTTTATCCGACCAGGTTTCGTCACAGTCCAAACTGTTGGTACCTGAGAGACTGGACCATTCACAGTTGGATCAGACAGTGTCTAAAATACGGGGCCAGGGAGAAGGCCCTGCACACACTTAAAAACAAGGTACACAACACATTATAATTCCTCCATTTATTCTCAAAACAACAAACTAGACACATTCTTAAAACTGGGACACTCTTTGGGCAATTTAAAATAATCAGAAAGGAAATCTGATCAAAGGCACCTGATGAGGGCTGACAGCTGGAGTTATCTGGCAGTGTGAGTGATCACAGATCCAAACATAACCACCCAGATGCATTTTCAATATCAATCCGAGTAACACACATAACATCAAACATGTTTGAAATTTTCAGCCCAGCATGTGTACGGTTCCTGGAAAGAGTTTTAGTATCTGCGAATCATTGAATTATTCCGAAAGCAGAGATGCCCACTAGCCAATGACGTGTTCACACGTAACACAGTGTAACGCGTGTGTGCTCTGTCAGTATAGTTACATCTGTTGTTGTTTTGATTGGTGTCATGTTACTGTTAGATTAGAGGTCTTGATGCTTTAGGAAGGAGCAGTTTTATTATTGTGTGATGTGCAGCATCTCTACCAAATCGTGTCGGGTAAACACTTAATGTTCATGGATAAATTAAAAAGATGATGCTATACATGTGATGCAAATATTGTGTGTGTGTGTGTGTGTGTGTGTGTGTATGCAGGTCCAGTATGGAATATTTCCAGATGACTTCACATTTAACCTGCTCATAGATTCTTACATTAAGGATGGAGACTTTAAAAGTAAGGCTTATGAAAAGCATGTTTTCAATCAAACAATCGGGCAAACTGAAATAAAGCGCACCAGCAGGTTTCCAAACACATTCTTGTTGACTTTGAATAATGTCAGGAGTGGGAACAGGCTGCCTGTCAAATCACCAAAATCAGATTTTAAACATTTCTTTCCTTGTTTGTAAGAGACGGAGGTAAAGAGGAAGCCTGATTATGTTTTCTGTAATAACAGTAGGCAGTAAACAATACATTGTTTTTCAACAAGTGAAGGCACATAGTTGGTATTATAATGTTTTCAGTTGTATGTTGAAGTTCTGATTACAGTTGAAAAAATTATGAATTCAAAGTTTATTTAGCACTTCTATACTGTATAACTTAAGTATTGCAACTCAAGTCAGATGTTTCATTTATTTTAAGGATGCATCTGACAGTATTCAGCCTGGGGCTAGGTGCTGCAGACAGGGTAAAGAAGTATGAAGAGATTAGGACTAAAGAGTGTGTACAAAGTGTAATGGCAATGACTGCGGTTTTTATGCACATTTTTAACACTAAAAATTATGAAAACAATTTAAATATTGCATTGTGATTTTAGGTTAAGCAAGAAAAAGCGAAATCCAATGGACAGACCTGGTAAATAAATCATGACATAACCTAAATGTCCACTGAAGATTCCTCTCTTCTGGAGAGTTGAAAAATATTGGCACATGAAATCATCAGATGCGGGTGAACCAACAAGAGACTAACATTCCTCGAATAATACATGAAAAAAAGAATAATAAAATAATATAAAAATAAATAATATTCTTTCTTTCTTTTTTTTGTTTGATTGGAGCTCTTATAATTGCATCACCTCTTGCACTTTCTTCTTCTGCAATGGTTAAATGGCATCCAACTGGAAAACTAGCTCCACCAGCTGTTTATCTTGATGAACCAACTCCTAATATTCTCGTATGAAAATGTGTATTCATTTGGATTCTTCTTTGATCTTCTGTAAATTTGTTTAAAATTTGTTTTACATTTGGCCTGCTGTTTATTTTGGTCTTTTCATGGGCTTTTTTGATAAGAAAAACAACATTTTAACGTCACAAAAGGTGGCTAAGATTGCACTGCAAACCCGCTGAGTTTAAAATCATGTTAAATTCTTGTGATTTTAAAACTTTTTGTTCTTACTCTTAGCCTGCTGTCTCATTCAATGTTAAGATCTCTAAGAAGTCCCTATGTTGGCTAATTAGTTTAACAAAAATATTTGTCATCTGACTCATCTGTAAAGTATTTACGGTAGCAGCCTTATAAAAATAATCGCAAAGAGGATGATAACATTCATTATAGAAAGAAAAATACATGACATCATGTTTTTATTGTGACTGTGCAGGTGCCTGCTCTGTGGTTGAAGAAGTGATGCTTCAGGAGGCCTTCGACCTTGCCTCCACGCAAATCCTGTCCCTGCACGCTCTGGGTAGTTACCTAGCAACCAGACCACAACTCACCGTGAGTGAAACAGCCCAGAATATTCTTATAGCTGGAATTACAGCAGTTTAAGATAGGCACTACAGTGAAGTCATGCTATGAGAATATGCTCTACATTCATTTAGGAGAAATGGATGCCTGGAACTCGTTAACATGTGAATGTTGCAGCGGGACTAACAAACATGCTTCCAAATAACATACTTCCACGTGTTTCTCTCTGTGTTCAGGTGTCAGAGGAGCGGGCATTGGGAGCGTCACTGCTCATCTGTGGACTGAAGCAAGACAGCACTGTTGGGCTCAGCGTCCAGCTACTTGGCAATGCTCTGCTAGGTCTGTCTTTAAGTTTCTCTCTTTATTCTCTTCTCTCTTTATTTTCACAGTGATTAATTCATCCTGTGCTCTTTCGTCAGGCTGTTTGTCTCATTAATTCTCCTCCTCCTCCTTCCTCCATCCAGGCAAGGTAGAGATGTTAAAGGGCATACATGCCGTGTTCAAGGGAATGCCTCTCTTCTGGGGTTGTGGCTATCTGGACCGAGAGCTGGCTGTCATGGAGAGAGTGACTGTTGCTTCTGGTGATGTCAAGCTGTCTAAGTACACAGTAAGGACAGAGGAATTCAAGGAGTATTTCATTTTGTGTGCGTGTGTGAGTGTAGTCATCTTACACAAAATATATTTACATGTTTTTATTTTCTTAATGCAGAGGTGTGCAGACAGCTGTGGGGTGCCAGGTATTAACCACCCATTGTGGCCAATATTGACCTTATTTGGCGTATACGATATCGTTTCAGCTTTCAGTTACAATCATTAAGTCACAGAGAGCCAGTGACTCGGTATTCAGGCCCAAAGAAAACCTTGGCATCATGTTGCCTTACATGAACATGATCCCACAATAGTGAAGTTTATAGCTTCTAAACTTGGGGGAAAGAAGAGCGCTGGTATCAGGTCAGTTACTCAGTATCAGCAGATGACCTGAGTTGAGTTATTGGAATCTGTGTCAGGAGAATAAAAGTTGGGTTATATCATATCACATGACATGACACCAAAGTGGCTTTAGAAAAGAAGATAAATGTCATATTTTTCTCTTTTGTGATTGAAATAGGCTCCTGGTTCTAGTCTTTGTGCTCAATCATGCTTGATTCAAGTCTCGTCGCTCACTGAATGTCTAAAACTGATTCTCCAATGAGATGTGAGGGAGTTTCTACTTCATGGGTCGCTCATTTCTGGTTAGAAGATTCCTGCATGTTGCCACCTCCTCTAAGACAAATAAATGTACAATGTGAGCACAATATCAGAACCGCGCACATATTCAACACAACAGACAACAAACACTGCACAGCATTGATAATACAAGTACAAGATATGGAAATATAACAAACCCAAGGTGCCAGGCTGGATTTCTCTGCTCTAATTTGGAGATTTGCTATCGATCTTCTCCACTTATTGTGGGTGTGACATCAAACAGACACACACACACATACACACACACACACACACACACACACACACACTAGAGACAGTTGTTACTCTCCAGGTGGGGTGTATGACAAAGACGGTCTTCGTCAGCTGAGATGGAACACACACACACATGCTGTCATATTGTTGTTATTTTTACATATATGCACAAACGCACAGTCGGGCGCAGCGCCTCTAATCCGGCCTGTGCTGTCCAGTTCAATAGTTCAGCTTTGTTCACGTCTAATGAGATTTTGAAGAGCCTGGAGCAGCAAGGATGTCTGTGAGAATCACAGCAACAGGGACTAAATGGCTTGTGTCTGACAGCAGCGCAGCCATAATGTAGACAGAGCAGATAACACACCAGGACAGAGAGGAAATATTACATCCTAAATGAAGGTGGTGGCGACTGGTGCCTCAGGTAATAGTTAATCTTACCTCTTCCTGAGATTAGCAGTTGAGTTGTCAAGTGAGGTGTTCAGCCTCCATCATCATTACGTACGTTGTTGTGTAATCTTTGGATGAGGAACTGCATCTTCTTACAAAGTTGAAAAACTTCACTTTTACGTTTTAATAAAAACGTTTCAGTGACTGGTGTTTCAGAACTTTATATTTATTTTGCAAACATAATAAATTTAAAGAAAAAAATGTACTTGATTTTTTTTAAATTGTACTTTTTTTTTCATTATCCTTCAGCTGGACTACATGAATGAGTTGTTGCAGGAACTGTCTATGGCCTCAGACACTGACTCCTCTGGAGAGGACAAGAAAGTAGACATCGTAGATGAAGATGATCAGGCCGAGCGGGCTAGGCTACCTCAGTATGTCAGCAGATTCAAGGTGAGTCGTGTCGTGTGCAGCAGGTGTTCTTTTGATTTTAGTTGTAACTGAATTGCAACATCATCCTTCTTCTCAGGGCAAGACAGTAAACAGTGTTTCCTGTCATGACTGAGGCTATAGCTCAGAATTTTCTCAGGAAAATCTGGTTGGGTAGAACACTAAGAGTTTTTTTTCATTGATTTATTTGAATTGAGTTGTTTACATAACACACAATCAAGAAAGTCATTTTAAAACAGTCGTACTTAAATAACCAAACATAAATAAAGACATACTGCTCATTGGATTTTATTATCCATGTGTAGCAAGTATCTAAAAACAGGGGTCTGCTTTTGACAATAATTTGCATCATTGCAAATCTCAGGAGGTAGAGCGGGTCGCCTGTTAATCGGAAGATCAGCGGTTCAATCCCCGGCTTCTCCAGGCTGCATGTGGAAGTGTCCTTGGGCAAGATACTGAACCCTGAATTGACCCTGGCGGCTGTTCTGCCAGAGTATGAATGTGTGGGAATGTTAGTTTCTGTTTGAGCACTAAGGCTCAGTGTGTGAATGGTGAATACAGATGTAGTGTAAAAGCGCTTTGAGTGGTCGAAAAGACTAGAAAGGCGCTATACAAATTCGGAGCATTAGACTGTAAGACTAAAGCAGTATTCGTGCTCGTGAGCTCCTCCATGCTCCTTTTCACTGATAATGTTTTGTCGGTTTAAGAATATATCCTGCATTTCTCTGTTGTCAAATACAGAGGGAAATGTTTTGTTTTTAAATAATTGGCAATTTAATGAATCGACTGAGACATGGTTTCATTAGCAGCTCTCTAGTCGATTGATTCAAATTAATTTAATGGGGCTGTGCTTTTTACCTTACCTTCTATTACTACTACTACTTAATATATTACTACTACAAATATAAAATAGTGAACGCATTTCTTTCGTCATGGATCTTTTTCAGTCATGTTTATTAGCTTGCAGTATTCTTCTTTGCTGCCTTTGTTGGTCCAGTTGTGGTGTTTCTTGACATGTTGCCACCTGTTGATCAGTTGAAAATCGCTTCTGCTGCGTGCGCATCTGTAAAAGAGTGAACTAACCGGCACCCATTTATAAAAACGTTGCTCCGTTGTGTTATTAGTGGTCAAAAACTCCACAGAGAGCCTTTTTTAAAATTGTGACCAGTTTTACTGATCAGGTGTCTTTAATATCGGATGCCGGCCAGTCAGTGTGGTCCGTTGCGAGTCCACCTGAACAGCTGTATTAAACAGACTGCAAAAAAATATAATTCAGTGTCTGCTAAACACGACATATATATATATATATATATATAGATGCTCGTGTCTAAAACAAAGTTATATGAATAATTTATCAGTTTTGTGGTTCACAGAAGTTATATGTTTATGTATTTAATAAGTCAACTTTGGCATTCAGGCTTTTAATATCTGAACTTCTCAAGGCAGAGCTGGACAATTGTGTCAACAATTACCAGCAGTAGCACTCTGTTCAGGGCTTTTATAAGCACTAGTTTCTGAAAATGAAATCTGTACATATTTCTGCATCAAAACATCTAAAGCTTGAGCTTTTTCAAAATGTATTGAAAAGGTTTGGGGGGTTTCACACAAGTCATCTAAATGACGTGATGAGGTCACTGTTGGGTGCTTCAACGTCTTTTTGTTTCCCTGCTTTTTCAGGAACTGAGCAGCCAGCTGGAGTCTCTGGGTAAAGTGGACTCTGCCTCCTTCCAGGATTTAGTTACCACTCTTGTCCAGCAGAACCTGGCGGCTGCAGAGAAACCCGACTTGGAGCAGTACGAGAGCTGCATGCGGGCATGGGAGGCTGAGAAGAGGCATCTGATTCAGAGAGAGAAAGTGATGAGGGAGAAGGCCGAGCAGGAGAAACAGGAGCGGTTAGCTGCAAAGGCTGCAGCCCAGCAGGCATAATAACTTAAGATGGAGCTGAATGAAGATCACTAAACTGTCCATTGAGTACGTACATTCAAATTGTATATTCTTAGGATATAACATTTGTCTCTAAATTGTCAAATATCAATCTTGTCAACATTACATCTGCTTATGTCAATAGTTACTTTTGTAATTCAGTTATTGTGTTTTTATATGATTAAGTGTTGCTCTGTTTTTATAGAATTAAGAGGGGCAAATACAAATATATTGTCAAGATGAGGTTTCATCTATATGTGAAATTCTGTCTCTCATTTATCAATTTTCTGTTGTGGACTACGGGATGATATCACTATTGGAACGTATGCACACATCAATTGTTAAACCTGATGGTCGGGTGACCTCAGGAGCAAAAAGAAGGGAAAGCTGGGGAAAGATCTTACCATCACATCCTCCCACTCCTTTTCCTCTGTGTGTGTGTGTGTGTGTGTGTGTGTGTGTGTGAGTGAGAGTGTGTGAGAGAGAGTGTGAGAGTGTGTCAAGCATCTTTGGACGTTTTCTCACAGGGAATTGAAGGGGGTATTGCACAGAAGAATTTGCTGATAGCCAATCTACAGAACACCAAATTCTTTGCGTGGAAAGGAATGCATTTATGCCCAGAAACCTTTGATGTACTAGATCCTGAACAGTACGAATGTAGACACATAGTGTACTTCAGTGTTTTTTGATATTTTCACTTTTTGACAGAGTGCAGCATCAGCTAGTACAGCAAGACCACAAAATTAACTGGCTAGTAGTTAACTGGCAAATAAAAAAAAGTGTGTGTTTAGGCGCCACAGAAAGATAAGATAATAGATCTTTGGGGAAGAAAATGCTGTTGTGGTACTGCACGTAATGTGTTCATTCCACATTATGTTGCAGCTATTCAGTATTCAGAGCATGGTCTTGGGAAACAGCCTGGTATGCAGTCCAGGATGAATGAGCAGCACGAAATGTTTAAAACAAGAACTATTGTGATGGCTCTGTGATGGATGCTTTTCTGAGAGCAGCTCCTCGCTCATAGCCAGTGTGTCTTTTTTATATAACCATCAGAAATGTAATTCAGCAGTTAGAAAATAGCATCATTCATGTTTAGTCCCATCTGAATATCACAATATGGAGGTGTTGCTTCTATCCATCTCCTGAAACTGAGCATGTAAGTTTTCTTTTTTGACCTTGAAAACAGCAACTCAGGGTCCAGGGTCAACTAAGTGGAGAGTGACACATCACTAAATTAAAACATAATATGTGACCCGTTCCGATAGAAGAGTTAAAGAGGTAATACGGTCCACATGTGTCCTGGCAATGGATTAAAATGCTGTTTAATAACAAGGTAAAAAAGGCAGGTTTTTCATTTGCATTTCATGCAACAACGCATAACTGAATAACAAAACATTAAGTTAGCTTGCAATAGTAGTGGAAGGTCAATAACATATTTCCCAGTCATTCTGAATTGTATGAGAAGCACTGGTACTTGCTCTGAAACATTTCTTGATGCATGTAATGTCATTCTTACATTCTCATGTTGGAAAAGTTAAATATATTGTTTTACCTACTAAAACTGTTATTCTCTAAGACTTCAGATCACATATAATTAATGAGCCATTCATTTGATCTAACCATGAAACACAGCACATCTAGACCAACCTAGAAAGACTACATTTACAGACTAAAGGAATATAAATAATCGAGGAATTAACACATATCTGGACATAATGGACACTTCAGAGGTAGTGCGTCACAACTTATTTTTCATTTCGTTGGTGATCATTGTTTGCTTAAAATGAACTGAATGATTGAATTGTGGAGAACATTCAGTCTAGTGACTAGGCTTTTGATTGAAGTTTTACAGTATTTAGAAGTTATGTTACAGCTTGTGATGCTACAGTGGCTTCCTATTCGCATAGTTTACTGCGTTTGATTGAAGGCGCTACAGACGTTTGACACACATTACTTCTCTGTCTTTACTAGCTAAATCAAATCTTTAAGTTTTCTGTTAAGTTTGGAACTACCAAGTAGATGCATGAATTTAAGAATGACTTTGCACACAACATTTTACAACTTTTTTTTTTTCTTTTACAACTTAATTCACGGGTCCAACCTAATCCTGTTGTGCAGCTTTTGGCTCAACAAGTGATCAGCAGATCAGATCACTTGTTATGGAAATGTAGATGTTCAAACTTCCCATGATTTAGAGTACATCTAGGACATCTCGACAGTTCATTCTTGACCTTGGAAACATCTGATTCAAACAAACAAGCAATCTCAACTCGAGGTCAGTTTTCTCCAGAGCTTTTTTAGATTGTTTTGTCAAACTCCCTATGTCCTCTTCATCTTCTCAAGTCCAGTCCTGTCAGGTTGACTGGAAGTTAACCCTATGATTATTTATGGTCAAGGTCATTTGTTCCTGGTCACTGTAGTGTTCATCCAACACTAATCAAACAGAATTAAATAGTCACTTAGTTGGGGACTGTTTCAGTGGTCATGTTCATTTAACATGTAACCCAGTGCAGCGGTGAGGCTCATTGATGTGTTAAATAGATAGTGGAGTGGAGCTCTATTGCACAGAGGAATAAGTTAGAGCAGCACTTAAGTGTGAGTAGTATCATCAGTAGGGTAGTAATTCATGGGATTTAAAGAAAAATACATAATATTAACAACCTTATCCTTTACCTGCTTATTCTTTAGTAGAGGCTTCACAATCTTTCCTCTTCTATTGACCATGGTTTATGGCAGCAAGAGGACAATATTATATATTATAATATAAACAATTACATTTCATATTGTGTGGTGCAACTGCCTTTCTTGCTGCTTTAATAACAGTTAAGTGTAAGTTGAACCTCTGGATAAGGCAACATATGCATATGCAAATTTCATAAAGAAATGTGCCACTATCTTCTCAGTCTCCAGCAATTAAGTCTTTCATCTTATACTACCTTTCCCTCTGTAAAGGTTCAGGCCATTATTTTGTGTGATTCTTATCTCCTACTAATGAAGCTTTAACCATGCAGAAGCCATAGACAATGAATTAACTCTAATCTGTAATAGTAAATCAGTCATTCATCATCTTTTGTCAGGTTCTTGCTCTTCAGCTCAATTTAAAAACACTGGTTTAAAAGTAGCACGAGTTGTTTCCATTTCTTGCCGTTGTCAGAGATGGGTTTGTCATTTCAGGTGTTTGAGCAGGTGTCAAACAGATGAGATGTTATGAGGGGGAAAAGTCAGGAAGTTTGACATCCACATCACTGGTTCGCCGATTCCCAGAGCCTTTTAAGTGTTTTGAAAGACCTGTGTGTGTGTGCGTGGACGGGGAGAGGAGTTTTTCTGGGGAACTGTGTCATGGATTATTTGAGATACAGTGGATAGAAAAGTCTACATACCCCTGTTACAATGCCAAGTTCTTATGATGTAAAATAATGACAGATAAATCATGTGAGAACTTTTTCCACCTTTAATGTGACCTATAATGTTAACAATTCAAACCAATTGAAATCTTTCTGGGGAAAAAAATGAAAAATAAAAACCCTCATAACCTGGTGGCTATGAGGTGTGCACACCCTTGGACTAATACTTTGTTGAAGCATGAAGCACCTTTTGATTTTATTACAGCAGCAGTCAGACTCTTTGGGTAGGAGTCTATTAGCATGGCACATCTTGACGTGGCAATATTTGCCCACTCTGCTTTGCAAAAGTGCTCCAAATCTGTCAGATTGCGAGGACATGGCCTGTGCTCAGCCCTCTTCAGATCACTTCACAGATGTTCAATTGGATTCAGGTCTGGGCTCTGGCTGGGCCATTCCAAAACGTTAATCTTCTTCTGGTGAAGCCATGCTATTGTGGATTTGGATGTGTGCTTTGGGTCGTTGTCATGCTGAAAGTCAAACTTCCTCTTCATCTTCAGCTTTCTAACAAACGCCTGAAGGCTTTGTGCCAAAATTGCCTGGTATTTGGAATTGTTCATAATTCCCTCCACCCTGACTAAGGCCCCGGTTCCAGCTTAAGAAAAACAGCCCCAAAGCATGATGCTGCCACCACCATGCTTCACTGTGGGTATGGTGCTCCTTGGGTGATGTGCAGTGTTGTTTTTGCACCAAACATAACTTTTGGAATTATGGCCAAACAGTTCTACCTTGGTTTCATCAGACCATAACACATTTTCCCACATGCTTTTGGGCCATTGATGTTTGTTTTTGCAAACTTCAACTGTGCTTGGATGAAAAGTCTTCCGTCTTGCCACCCTACCCCATAGCCCATATGAGCCCATATTCTTCATATGAAGAATACAGGAGATAGTTGTCACATGTACCACACAGCCAGTACTTGCCAGAAATTCCTGCAGTTCCTTTAATGTTGCTGTAGGCCTCTTCGAAGCCTCCCTGACCAGTTTTCTTTTCATCTTTTCATCAATTTTGGAGGAATGTCCAGTTCTTGGTAAAGTCACAGTTGTGCCATATTTTCTCCACTTGTTGATGACTGTCTTCACTGTGTTCCATGGTACATCTAATGCTTTGGAAATTCTTTTGTACTCGTCTCCTGACTTATGTCTTTCAACAATGAGATCTCTCTGATGCTTTGAAAGCTCTCTGTGGATCATGGCCTTTGCTCAGAGATGCAACTAAGAAAATATCAATAAAATCCTACTAGAATAGCTGAACGTTTTTTTGATTAATCAGAGTCACTTTAAATGATTGCAGGTGTGTAATGACTTCTAGGTAACCTGAGTTTGAATGTGATTGGTTAATTCTGAACACAGCCACATCCCCAGTTATAAGAGGGTGTGTACACAGGTTATTTGAGGGTTTTTATTTCCCCCCTTGAAGATTTCAGTTTGTTTTTCAATTGAATTGTTCACATTATAGGTCACATTAAAGGTGGAAAAAGTTCTGACATGATTTATCTTTGTCTCATTATTTTACATCATAAGAACCTGGCATTTTAACAGGGGTGTCACTGTTCTATCCACTGTATGTAAATATTACTGTATCTGCATTAGACATTATCAGTGTTAAGACTGGATACAGAACAACTGCTACTGTACAAACCATTTATCTCTACCACCAAAACCTTATTTGTAGATTAAAGACACTGCAGCTGGTAATATTTATAATAAAGCTGGCACATCATCATCTAGACTACTAGTGGTTAGTTTAGTACATACTGTTCACTCTGAACAGAAGGTTCTTCTAAAAGACAGATTCACACATTTTTAACCACTTAGGCAGCAGAGGTTTTTATCTTCCCATGACTGCAGTTATCCTTGTCATGTAAATATAAACTATGCTACGTTTTCCCTCCTATTTTTTTGTTTTTTATATCTGAGAGGGGAGACAACTGTGTCTATCTTGTTCTGTCAGGCAGATTACAGGATACGATGCCACTGGTTGTGTTGCTCTTGGCCAGAGTCTTCAGAGAAAAATGTTTATTGATCTTTCATTATTCATCAAGGTCAGCGTCTTCATATTTAACATTTTAAAGAGATAAGTGAAAACAAATCATGTTTCATTTATCTCTGTTTGTTTTGAGGGTATGCTTGGCTTTTATGTCTCTGACATTGGTGTATTGCTCACATATTAAACACTAATAAATCCGCCAGATGTGCAGCGGCAATTATAAATTTGATTTATTTGCTGTCTGATTCATTTTCCTGTTAATTTGTCATAATCAGCGGATTTATATAACCTTTTCAATCTATTAAAGTGTTTGAATCAATGTTTCAATCAAAAGCTTCTACCTTTAATAGTTTAGAAGGAATTAATAGGATCAATTTGTGACTATGTATCTCAACATGACATTGTGAGTTTTCCTCTTACCATGTTTATGTTTACATTTATTCATTCAGCTGATGCTTTTATCCAAAGCGACTTACAATTGCTATACATGTCAGAGGTCGCACGCCTCTGGAGCATCTAGGAGTTAATTGTCTTATTGCTCAGGGACACAGTGGTGGACGGGTCACAATGGGGGATTGAACCCGGGTCTCTCACACCAAAGGCAGGCGTCTTATCGTCAAAGAATCATTTTTCTTATGTTTAGCTGCCTTTATATTTGTTGTGTATAGTTATCTGTTGCATGAATTCTTAGTGTGTCAGTTTCAAATTCAAGTTACTAAGTATGTGATCTGACAATGGCTAAAACTCTCACAAATGCTGGCCACATAAGGGAACACTATTAGTATGTTTCAGGTGAACAACTTCTGAAAACATGTCAATGGCAAAAGTGTTAACTGTTCGTTATGGCCTCACTTGAAGTTGGTGTAAAAACCATGACATCATAAAAAAGGGTAAGAGGTGATGAATTGTACAATTGCATAGAGTCAGACAACCGTTCCTTGAAGAAATTCAAGAGGGCTTAAGCCTTTCCGATCTAATTCTGAAGGTATAACATATAGTATAGTCAACCCCACTATCACAGAAAAATAATTTTGTTTCACCTGTTGGTTGAACAGATCACCAGATCTCCAGTTAAATTGCCCTGGAAGGGAGGAGGGAAGCACTGGTCGATTCATCTGTGTGGGCCAGTATGGCATGTTGTCCTCGGTCTCAACATAGACGTATAAAGAGAACTGGATATAATGTTGGGGGCAGGGCTCCATTAATTCCTATGAAAGTTACTCAGTGGCACATGAAGCCAAAAAAGTTTGACTTCTAGATATAAAATTACTCGGATCTTCCACATTGTGCAGCCCCACGGGAGCAAGAGCCTTAGAGACTTCTACTGCATAGCCAGTTAACTTCCTGGTTAGCCCACTGCTCAAGGGCATAGAATTTAGTAGTACAATAGGACATGTCCCTTCCAATGTCCAGTGACTATTGAATGGTCCCCTAGCAATGATTTTGATCAAAACAACTTCATGGGGGAATGTATTTAGTGTCCAGGGTGCATAATGTGATGGACCCAGAGGTTTGGGCAGTATGTCTCATTGGCTTCAAAACACAGTACATTTCCTGGGTGCTTGTGTCCACGTGCAGTTCAACCAGCATTCTTCTTGTGAAGCTCCCAAGAGCCTTTTTCAGCCTTGTTCATCCCATGTAACGACTCAGCTTAAGCTGGTTGGCTCTCTCAGAAGGCAGCTCACATCTCAGGTACCCACTGGGGTGGTGTGCTAAAGCCGAGTTGGCTCTTAAGCTGATGATACACGGGGCAACTTTTTGAGCAATGTTGCTGGGCAATCTTGCTAGTGGCAAGTCCGACTATGTTTTGAATGGATGCGTGGTGCGGGTGGCAGATGATGGGGCGGGATTATGGTAGTAATCTTTACTCATACAATTGAGAGCGTTCTGCATGATTGTCAAAAGTTGCCCCGTGTATTATCAGCTTTAGATTTTGTAAAGTCAAAGGTTATTCCATTTCTGACCTTTGTTTTGTTATAACAAAAAGCAGGTTTTCTGCAGGAAGGAGTTGAGCTGGGCCCCCCCAAACACATACACACACTCAGTTTCTTAAGGACATTAAACACATATTTAATGAATAACAGTATTATCTACTTTTCAGGAAGTAGCCCAAAATCTGTCAATAAATGACAATCATGCAACATCTGTTATTAATAATACACATATTTCCCTAAATATATATCTGTATACTTATTTATTTATTTATTTATTTATTCAGTATATATACACTGAATTAAATTATAAACGCAACACTTTTGTTGTGTACACAAAAGGCCCATTTGTCTCAAATATTTTTCACAAATCTGTCAATCTGTGTCAGTGAGCACTTCTCCTTTGCCGAGACAATCTATCCACCTCACAGCTGTGGCATATCAAGATGCTTATCAGACAGCATGAGTATTGCACAGGTGTGCCTTAGGCTGGCCACAATAAAAGGCCAAAATGCGTGGGGTTATCAGACATGCAGGGTTCAGGTCAGTTATAAAATGGGGCAGTTATCACTGAACGTCACTTGATGTCATCTCTTGAGTCCTGGCATGGTTTGTTTATGCTCAGAAGAAGAAAGTAAAGACAGGATGTTTGGAGTAAGTTCTCTGAGTCTTCACATTGCTTGTTTATGAGTCAGAGGCCATATGCAGGCTGTAGGAGTGGGCAGCAGTTCTGTGAGGAATATTTATTTGCACTTGGCACTTTGAATGTAAAATTTGCAGTTGAGTCTGTAGCTTGATTTTTGGTGTTTTTTCCTAACAAAGTAACCAAACAATTGAATGCTTCTCTGTCTAAAGACTGGTCTGATATCCAACTACATTACAGAATGTGTACTGTATAACAGATGGCTCTTGTATAAACACAACCCTGCTATTTATTGGGATATTTGATGCTCTGGACCTGACTTCCAGTATCTCTCTAAACCTCTGACCACTCAATGCCACACCATTTTATCAACACAGCTTTCTGAAAGAGTATAGACCCAACACTGAGACAATATGGATAAAAGACATGTGTGAGTGTTTAGCAATTACTTGGCGAGCCATATCACAGCTGTCCTACTAGGCTGATGAGCACAAAGAAGAATAATCCTCATTTTCCCTCATGTTGAATGATAAGAGCATGTGGGGTTTGCTGATGAGAAAGTGCTAGGAGTTTCATTGGAACAGTGTGGTGCAATAAGGTAAAAGATAAGACAAGACTAATTGCATCAAGAGAACAACTTATCACATGTGATTGTTTAAATGTGTCCAAAAGAGAAATTATCTTGTAAGACATTAGTTTCATAATTTGTGGTTAATGGTTAATCAGCTCTCCACATTTTTTCCCCTTATGATCATCATATGAGTTATGATCAAAGCAAATACTTACCAAATGGTTTTAGTTTGTGTTTTCTATCTTAACAAGATTTAAAAATCTAAATTAAATATAAAAAACATTGAGATAAAATTAGGCAAATGTACAAACAAAAAAAATACAATATAATTAAAGATAAGAAAATTGATGTAATAGGTGTGAAGAAACACAAACTAGATTTAACATTTAAAAAAAGACACTTCACTTCATTGTGTTTTTGTAAACGGGTTGTAACCTCATTTAAAAATTAGCCACAGGTCTGCTTTTTCAGTGCCTTGGAGCAGCATCTATTCTGTGTTCTGTGTAAAGACATCGGGTCAGATTTTCTGCCTGTGCACTTTCAAGCCTCTTGCCTACTGATTCTGAACCATCCACTCAACGACAACACCGCAGATTACGAAATGGAGTCCACTGAAAAACAACCGGCTTCCAGCACAAAACAGAGTCCAACGCAAACTCCACGTGAGGATAAAAAAATAAGTTTTATGTGCTGAAGCCCATCAGACCAAATGAGAAACTGGGCGAAAATCCGGTCAACATCAGAAAGGAGTTTGAAGGGACCTCTGCTTTGTTTTGTGTAACTTCTCTAAATGGGAATTTTATTTTTATTCAACACTCTTGCTGTTTTATGTTTTACTCAAGCTCTTGATCACAGCAAAGCCTAGGTTCAGTGTACTTGTCGAATTGTCAGCAAAGGGAAGATGTTCCCATTGGCTTGCCAAAGTACAGGGTTCAATCCACTGTGCAGTCTCCATCCTTTAGGATTTCTGCTGCAGGTCACGCTGCGAGGTGACAGTTTCAGGGCAGGTGGTCACCGGGCAGATAAGGTCTCCGAGCTGGTCAGTCTGTCTCGTTCCAGAGCCAATGGCAAAGGTCCGGGCCAAAATGTTGCAGGCATAGTTCTTAGGGAGATGCAGATTCAAATTTTTCTTCAGTTCTAACCTTCGAACACTGATGTTGAGTCTGCTTCTGTCTGTGAAGTTGTAGCTTGTTGAATAAAACGTACTGGCTACACCAACTTCTTCATCTAGAGAAAAATTCTGTTGGCCAGATAAAACTTTAAAAAGGAAATGGCAAGCTATCAAAATCGCAAGGTTTCATGGTACAACTATACAACTCAATCAAAAAACAACAACTCTACAGTTAAAGACTGAAGTTGTCAAAGGCTTGTTTAAGAAAAAAGATTAAATTGTGAACTGACTTTAGGCGAGGATAAGAAAAACTTAATGACAATTTTAAGTTGTACAAATTAATATACTTCAGTTTAACCAACAACTATTTCCGCATATCATTCAATTTTTTTTTATTTATTTATTTTTTTTATTATTATCTATTTAACCTTTATTTAACCTGGAAGTCCCTTGAGACCGAAATCTTTTTTCCAAGGGAGACCTGGCCAAGACAGCACACCAGTTACAATTTAGATACAAATACAGCACAGTCAAAACAAACCAACAAGCTTCACACATAAAGGAAAGGAACAGGTCACATGTGGCAGTTACATTTTTGAGTTACATGGCATTTTAACATGGCCTTAAATTCAATTAATGGGACTAGATCATTTAGATGTAGCAAGTTTTATAAATTATTCCAAGACCATGGTGCAAAGTAAGAGAAGAGTTAGTTAAAAAGCGCACTATGGTACACAGAATCTAAAAGATGGAGAGTACTAGAGGCAGCATGCATGTAGACAACGTCACCATAGTCCAAAACACTTAAAAAGGTAGCCTGCACAAGTTTTTTTCAGGCTAACATGTTAAAGCAAGCCTTATTTCTAAAGTAAAACCTCAGCCTTAGTTTCAGCTTTTTTACCAGCTTTTCAAAATGAACTTTAAAAGAAAGTTTGTTGTCTAGCCAAAAACCTAAATACTTATATGATGAAACATTTTCAATTAACACCCCATTTAGTGTGTTAATAGTTATATTATCTCGGGATTGGGAACGAGCCCTTGAAAACGTCATACATTTGGGTTTTTTGTGATAGCTGATTAGTCAAGAATGTCATGTAGACATTCTTCACTTAACTTGATTTGACTTTTGAGGTGATTCCAAATACTATTTAGCTTTCAAAACACAATGTCCAGCACTATTAATAGGTGGCACTAGTTAACCATCATTTAGTTTGCTTACTTAATGTTTGGCAGTCCTACTCAAATTATATTGGCATATTTATTCGTTGCAGATTTTTTTATCAGTTGATCAGTAATTGGCAATGTTGTCACATGGGAAACAAGATGTTAAGGAGGTCATATTATTCTCATTTTCATACATTTATTTAGGGGTTTTGCCAGAATAGGTTTACATGGTTTAATTTTCATTTGTCATACTGCACATTGCTGCAGCACTACTTTTCACCCTGTGTGTTGAACGCTCCGTTTAGCTACAGAGTGAGGCATTTCACTTCTGTTCGATCCTTTTTGGGAGTTGTACATCCGCAGGACCTAGTTAAGGACAATTAGCCACTCAGAAACAGAGTAGGGCAAGTCCTGACAACCAAGGTAGTGTGATCCAAAGCAAAGCTGCTTCAGCCTGTAACTATGGCTTCGGTTCAGCAGTACATGATCCTGAAACACAGGCAGAACAACCGGAACAAGTTAAGCAACCTGAACTTGAAACAAGACCTTTTGGAGTGATAGGTTTCTTTCTTTTATACTTAACGTTTTAACTTTGCACTGGAGGGTGGGTGTGAGGGAGGGCAGCCGAAAGACATCTTGTCACTGTGTGTGCTGCAGCTAAGGCCCCATCCACAATACTACATTTTAGTTTTAAAAAGGAGACCTTTTTCTACCTTTGCATCTCCTGTCCAGACTAAAAAAAATTATCCAAAGAAATAGAGAAGTTTGAAAACGCTGCCAACCCTATTTTCATATTAAAATTCTGGGGTAGCATTTTAGTGTGTAAGGCCAAAAATGGAGGACGTTAAAAACGATGATGCAGATGCTCACGTTTTGCTCTCTGATTGGTTCTTATCAGTCATGCAAAGCAGAAAGATGACACTACTGACAGAATGGAGTTTTAGTTTTGGTATTTTTATTAAAATATTTTGTACCGTAACACTTGTAACACTTTATACACTTATACTGTGCATGTTGCCATATTTACTTTGCGACAACTTCCAGTCTGTTTTCTGCTGCCACAGTCGCTTTGTACTCCTGTAATAGTTTCATTAAGAGTTCTGGCTTGTTGTCCGGTCCATGCAAAAAACACGTCAGAGATCAATTCTAATACACAGCTAAAACACTGGTGTGGATGGAGATCATATTTGCCACACTAGCCGCTAGACGAGCATGCAGATATGTTACGGAAGTAAAGGCTTGACTACAAAAGAGCTGTTTTCAGGCAGTTCAGGAGCAGTGTTTTCTGTGGGAGATGGTATCTCCCTTTAGGGTGGACTTTTTGCATGCACTAAAAAAGATATCACAATAAAGGAAAGGGGAAAAGGCAAAAAGCAGGAGATGGCCTCTTTAAATCCCTGGATTAATATTTCATCTGTTTTACCTCGTACAGAGATCAGAGTTGGAATATTCATCCAAGAAACACATGAGAAATGTTAGCTTATTAATGATCTTAGTTTACCTTAGTTCACCTTTACCTTTACTCATTTAGCTGACGCTTTTATCCAAAGTGAGTTACAATTGCTACATATGTCAGAGGTCGCACGCCTCTGGAGCAATGAGGGATTAAGCGCCTTGCTCAGGGACACAATGGTGGATAGGTCACAGTGGGGAGTTGAACCCAGGTCTGGCACACCAAAGGCATAGTCAGCCACCCCATTTCCACACCATTCACTGCCTAAAGGAAAGAATTTTCCACAGTTGCTTAACTTAGTCATGCATTTTTGACTTTTATGATATGTGACGAGCAGTCCTTATCTCAGACCACATCAGGGGCTGAGAAGAAAAAGAGAGAGGTGTTTGTGTGTGGGGGTGGAGTGTGGAGGTGATAGATAAGGAGGGTAAGGCAAGAGGAGGTCTGTAGGCTACACTCTTTGACTCTTTGACCAAAGAGCTGTTGTTCTGTGACAAGACTCCGTGGTGGAAAGTTCTTGCTTTGTGTGGCATGTTTCCAAATCGGCACCTTAACCGTTTTGGAGGGGAAGAATATAGTTACCCTATAAAAGTTTCATTCAGAGCTCCTCCTATGGAATTCCACAGGGTCACAAACCTGTGGTGAGACGTTCATCCCACTGTTCTCACCACAGATTTCTGGCAAGTCGATGAGCATATTTTCTAAATAGACTAACTATCCCTTTAATTCCTCATGGGAAGTATGACACAGTAATTAATCTAGTAAACATACGCATGGAGTCGACAAAAGTTAAAATAAAATGCATAACATCAACAGTTAGGCCAACAGTAAATGAACATTTAGCTACTTAGAATATTGTATTAGCAAAACATTAGCCTCAGACAGCTAATATAATGGCTAGCTTGATCAGTAGTAAACTGACTAAATTAACAAATGAACAATCCCAATTTACAGCTATAACAAAAGATTACACACAGATAATGCTACAACAAGATTATTTGGGTAGATAAAAGGTGTCAATATTTCATGCGTCACAGATCTCACAAAATGGTGACAGTCACAACATCAGTTAAACTTTATCTGATATGGAGTACTCTCAGTTGTGGTTGCTATGACAACATAATGTTCAACTGAAACCAACTACTGGCGCCAGAATAGAGAGAGGTTCAGCTTTATTGTCATTATACAATACAGGTTTGCACAATAAAATGCAGTTAGAGCCGCCTCCATACTACATACAAATTAAATGTATAAACAGATTTTCAAATATTTCAATTAGAATAGAATTAAACACTGAAATAGGAAATTTCATCAGTGTGATGAACAGGTTATAGTGCAAAAAGAAAACTTAAGGTACAAGTACAAGGTAAATTTAATCATCATATTAAAACAAGGTTGTTATTATGTGCAACACAGACAATACAGAATAGTTCCATGTAATATTCAGTAGATCTGAACTCTATGCAGTCTTGTACATGTACAACATGTAGAGGTGAGGTTTATTCATAGAGGTGTGCACAGGATGTGGTGAAGCTGAGAAGTCTAAGCCTGAGGAAAGAAGCTGCTCCTCAGTCTGTTACTGAGACTGCAAGTCACAAATTACAAAATTAACTTTTGCTTCTCCTCTTCTTGGCATATGCATCAGTAATCTAAATGGAACTAGAGGTTCCCATTTAGTAACTTGCATTTCAAATTTAAATCAAAATTATTTCACAAACTCAGAATTTGGAATATAAATAAGCTGATTAAATGAGATGCAGAATTAGTTGGGGTTTTTTTTGCTCATTTGGTAAGGTTTACTGTATTACCTTAATATATGCATTGTCATCAATATGATATCATGCATGTTCGTTTGGTCAGCTCGTCTGGTCATGTAAACATTAGCAGTAAATTCCCCTAATGTAGTTTAAATGGTACACTTCTACAGCAATGTGCACTGACGTAGGACTCATTACAGCAACTTCCTATAATGTTGTTGTTTGACTGTTGCTATGATGTGAGCCATATGCTCTTAAGGGATAAACCATTTTGCTGGAAGGTCAGGAAATTGACTGTAAAGTTGTAAGTTAAATGCAAAGTGCATATTATTGTTTGTCATTTTGAGTGGAACAAGCTTGAGACTTGAGCTTTGGTTTTGTGTCAGGTTTTGATGTACGTTTGCCAGCTGAGAACTGTCAGTAACTGTATGAACAGAGATGTTGAGATTTGATGGATGTTTTATGCACAGATTATTCAAGTTCATAATCACAGTGGTTGTATACAGCGAATCCATATTTTCAAGATGGCAAAGATAAGATGAGTACATTTAATAACTGCATCAACAATACACAACATTCATGACAGTTTTATCAAATACCTGCAGTGAATAATCTCAGAAAAGCAGACAAAGTGTTTCTGTTTTCATGTTGGCATCACATGTCAGACTCTGTGCCATTACAAACAGTTTACATCTGATTCGCTGCACTGCAGCTTTGTTATGCTGTCTGAGATCACATACGGATGTTATCTACAAATCTACCAGACCCCAGAATAAACACAACCAAACTCTATCTAAACTTTACATTTAAAAACTGCAGACAGAGTGTTCTCAACCCGTCCACCTGGGATATTCTCAGAGATGCTGGGAATCCCAGACTGCAGTCAAGATGGGTGACTCCACTACTGATAGTCTGTTAACCGCTCTGTTTGAAATGCTTAAAATAGTGTAATGTATCAGGTTAGGCCCCGTATCAAGGAGCATGGTACCAGAACCGAGACTGTGTGTGGAGGTCAGCCCCACCAGATCTAATTGGTAGCGCTCCATCTCCCGCACAAATTCCGGCTCCTTCCCCCACAGAGAGGTGACGTTCCACGTCCCCAGAGCCAGCCTCTGCTGCCCGGGTCTGGTCCATTGAGGCCCCTGACCTTCACTGCCACCCATGTGGCAGCGCACCCGACCCCTGAGGATGGATGGTGGGTCCATAGGATGTAGAGTGGGGTGCCACGTAGCTTTTTCGGGCTGTGCCCGGCCGGGCTCCTTGGCAAACCCGGCCACCAGGTGCTCGTCGACGAGCCCTCCCTCTGTGCCTTGCTCCAGACGGGGACCACAGGCTTCCTCTGGGCAGGGTCTCTCATCTCCTCTTACTTGATCTACCATCAAGGGTCTTTGTGAACCATTCTTGGTCTGGCCCATCACCTGGAACCACTTTGCCTTGGGAGACCTTACCAGGAGCACTAGCCACCAGAAAACACAGCCTCCAGGTTCACCGGGGCACGCAAACCTCTCCACCACGATAAGGTGATGGTTCCTGGAGAGTGTGTGCCAATTACAGGGGTATCACACTTCTCAGCCTCCCTGGTAAAGTCTATTCCAGGGTGCTGGAACGGAGGGTTCGGCCGATTGTCGAACCTCAGATCGAAGAGGAACAATGCGGTTTTCGTCCCGCTCGTGGAACAACTGACCAGCTCTTTACTCTCACAAGGATCCTGGAGTGGGCTTGGGAGTATGCCCATCCAGTCTACATGTGCTTTGTAGATCTGGAGAAGGCGTATGACCAGGTCCCCCAGGAGATACTGTGGGAGGTGCTGCGGGAGTATGGGGTGAGGGGGGCCCTTCTCAGGGCTATCCAATCTCTGTACATCCAAAGCAAGAGCTGTGTCCAAGTACTCTGCAGTAAGTCGGACTCTTTCCAGCTGAGGGTTGGCCTTCACCAGGGCTGCGCTTTGTCACCAATCCTGTTTGTGATATTCATGGACAGGATATCGAGGCGTAGCCGTGGTGAGAAGGGGCTACGGTTCGGTGGGCTTGGGATCTCGTCGCTGCTTTTTGCGGATGATGTGGTCCTGATGGCATCATCAGTCTGTGACCTTCAGCTCTCACTGGATTGGTTTGCAGCAGAGTGCAAAGCGGTTGGGATGAGGATTAGCACCTCTAAATCTGTTGGTTCTCAGCAGGAAACCAGTGGAGTGCCAACTCCAGGTAGGGAATGAGTCCTTACCCCAAATGAAGGAGTTCAAGTACCTCGGGGTCTTGTTCATGAGTGAGGGGAGATTGGAGCAGGAGATTGGCTGGAGAATCGGAGCAGCAGGGGCGGTATTGCACTCACTTTGCCGCACCGTTGTGACGACAAGAGAGCTGAGCTGTAAGCCAAAGCTCTCGAGCCACTGGTCGATTTTCGTTCCTACACTCACCTATGGTCATGACGGCTGGGTCATGACCGAAAGAACAAGATTGCAGGTACAAGCGGCCAAAATGGGTTTCCTCAGGCGGGTGGCTGGTCTCCCTTAGAGATAGGGTGAGAAGCTCAGCCATCTGCGGGGAGTTCAGAGTAGAGCCGCTGCTCCTTTGCGTTGAAAGGAGCCAGTTGAGGTGGTTTGGGCGTCTGGTAAGGATGCCTCCTGGACGCCTCCCTAGGGAGGTGTTCCAGGCACGTCCAGCTGGGAGGAGGCCTCGGGGAAGACCCAGGACTAGGTGGAGAGATTATATCTCCACATCGGCCTGGGAATGCCTCGGGATCCCCCAGTCAGAGCTGGTTAATGTGGCTCGGGAAAGAGAAGTTTGGGGTCCCCTGCTGGAGCTGCTGCCCCCAAGACCCGACCCCGGATAAGCAGATGAAGATGGATGGATGGATGGATCAGGTTAGGTCCCGTCCACACTACTGTGTTTTCGTTTTAAAACAGAGACCTGTTGCTGCGTTTGCACGTCCCGTCCAGACTAAAACAGCAAAAATGAAGACCTAAAATGGAGAAGTTTGAAAATGCTGCCGACCCCGTTTTTTGTTTTGAAACTCTGGAGAGCATTTCCGTGAACGGCCACTAGAGGTGTGTTTTCAAACGAAACAAATAAAGTATTGCAATATTTAGTATAGACGGAGATCAACTCTGTGATACTCATCTGGAACACTGGTGTGAACGGAGATTGTATTTATTTTTATTCTCTGTTTTTAAACTAAAATGGAGTAGTGTAGATGGGGCCTTAGTTGCTGTTGTTTGTTGTTACTTTATTGTAATTGTAATTTAATGGTATCTAGATTAAACTGTATGCTTAGGCCAAATGGTTTTTGTTTTTGTTTATTTGGATCTTGCTATCTTGGTAAAGCTAATTCCGTAACTTAAAACAAATGTGGGCCAGGGGTATAAAGATAACAATGCCACTATTCCCTGCTTCCCTCATCCTTCTTCCGGCACAGTTGCTCAGACCACACCCATCTTCAAACTCAGCCTTCATTTTGATCCCAACCACACACCTGTAAAGTTTAGTGACGTGCATCTTGTTCACCGACATATAAACACCAAAGTACTCAAAACCGTTTTTGTGGTAGTTCAAGCTACAGTAGGTGCCTTAAGGACCACATTTTGCCACGATGACTCACAAGATGAAAACAAAACCAGCAACCCTGGTAACAAACAAGATGTAACATGTTTATTTATGAGCTTTAGGGGTGCAGGTAGGTAGATTTAATTACTGTTTCCAAAATGTTGAACTTTCTTTATGTCAACCGGTATAAGAAAGAGCTCAGAAAATTGCTAAATTGAACATCAATAATTCCTCTAAAACTGGGTAAAGTCTGTCTGATGAGACAGATCATGTGATGTGTTTATCTACTGGCTTGAAGCTTGATCAAGACAACTAATCAGTCACAGTGAATATCATGTCTGCTTTAATTATTGACAAAGTTTAAATCATCTGCATGTGTGGAAGTCAATTAATTGACAAAAGGCAATTTGTGCTTACACAGAGTTTTTTTTGTCAGTTAAGTAATGGGTGGGTGTGTAAGCAGTGCATCCCTGCCCTGGACTTGTAGAATTACATATTCTTTGACCCACCCCACAAGATCCAAATGTGTCTGAACCTGTCCACAGAGATCATGTTATACTCTACAGGTAGCAGTTCTTCTAAACAAAAAGGCCTTCGGCAAACCATAATCTCAGGTGATAAATCAAAGGCACAGCCCCAGCATTAAACCAAAACAGACGCATTGCTGCAAGGGAAGTCATCCAGAACTACACCTAAATTCTGTTCCAGATACAGTGCACCACACACCTGTAAGCGCAGTTAATAGTTTTTCTTCTTTAGAGTAATTGTCCTTCTTGTTCTAAGAAACAAATAAATCCCTAACAGCTATAACAGGAGAAAAATGATGGAGTGTTATCAACCAACTGGCACTGCTTTGAGGATATAGGAGTCTATAGAGGCAACAAAACCTTTCCAAGACACAATGTAGTAATTGTTTGGCACATGAATTAAAACGTTGGAAGAAATGCTGTGTTTGGGAAGTTCTTTTTTCTTTGCTTTCTTTAAACTACAAAGTCCACCAAAAACAACAAATGTACAAACAGAAAGACCCACTTGGCTGTGTGATTGTCTATTTACAGAACATAGGCTAGAGTTTTATTCACAGGAAAATTGATTCTTTCAGCAGTGCCAGTGGTCATTACTGCAGGTTATCTGACTGTGACGAACAAATCCAGGAAAAAGCACATTCATGAGAAGACTAATCTTTCAAATCTACTTACAGAACAACAAGGAGCTTGAAACTAGACATCCACGTACAGAAATACACAACAGGAGGCTGAGATCATATTTTATACGCACAGGATGGCATACACACACACAAACACATTGCATAACAGCTGTTTCTCAGAGGATTGACATGTTAAGGCCAACTATGTTTAAAGTCGTAAGTATGAACGGTATGCTTACAAAAATATTGTTTTGTCAAGGCTTTAGTACGTTCATAATCACAAAGGGTTTCCCCCTTTTCTGTAGCCTAAAGTATTTAAATAACTGCCAGAAATTGGCAACAAAGCAAACAACAAGTGCGTTTTCCAAGAGCACAGGGTCAGTCGAGTGGCATGACGTCAGGCAGCGGTGCTCAAGGTCTCGGTTCCTTAGAGTTCAACATGTTCTGTGAAAGCAGTCGCAATCTAACTAAGGGGAGGAAAATACCTGAAGTAGGGTACTGAGCATCTGTACTTTTTTAACTCATGCAGATCTGTACTTGTCCAAGATTATGTACTGAAAATCCTACTGCTTAGACAACACGCCCATGCTGCTTTTCCACAAATGATGCAACCGACACTTAGCTTAGGGTTGAGTACCTCACACAAAGACCACAGACAAGCAAGCTCCAGTCACAAGTGTTTCCCCTGCCCACTGCTGACATCATCAGCACAGCTAAACTCCACCCACCTGAGCATGGTGATGCTGGTAGCAGAGCTGGTCTGTTTCTCAAAGCAAGTCCTGATAGTGGTCCGTCATACTTACACATGAGTCATATGGAAAAAATTACATTTGTTTAGTTGAACTCACTTGAAGGAGGGCAATCATTTTGGAAACTTATCAAGACAAAAAAATGATGCAGGCAACAAAGAAACAGACCTCCAGCTGTAAATGTATAAAAATGACTCAATTTCTTTATTATTATTACAACAGTATTTAATAGATCACATAGGTGTCATTTGCATTGGGGACGCTGGGGACATGTTCACACCACTTTTTGAAAGCACTTGCGAAAAGTTTTCTGTTTAAAAAAATACAATTAAAATTAGCTTGCAGCAATAAATGTCAAATAACAAATAAAAACTCTATGAGAAAGGTTTACTTGCACAAGTTGAATGAATAAATAAAATGCAATGTAAATATAGAAGAAACATTCATGACTTATCCTAAAAAAGTAATTTAGACTAAAAAACAAGCTGCTTATTACTGCATAATATTTTATAATATTTTTATATTCTAAAGTGTCACTGCCCACATGAATTTTGTTTCCCTTCATGTAAATAAAGGTATTTCCACCATAAATCAGTGTAGAAAATGTCTCTAGAATGCAGGAAATTAAGAGTTTAATGCTCAAAATCTTCCAGACCCCTCAATAGAGTAGCATTTTTCATCAATGAACATTTCTTCTAAATAGCATTGGTGTATCATTGTCTTGCTCTCCAATATTGTGCATTATCACGTCTCGCAGAGTAAGAGTTTTGTCACACCCCTAAAATGAGCCTTAAAATATACCCGCCACTTTGACACCCTTGATAGATCACACTGACTGTGTGTTTGACAATGTTGTCCTTTGAGCCTTTTTTGATAAACAGTACAATAGGCACATTTCAGCAAGAACTAATTATTGATAATTGAAGATCGTGTTTGTTGTCTAATAATTACACTGATGTTGAGCTGTTCTCATCTGATATTTCTCTAGACAGCATGATCAGAGCTGATGGAAGTCTTGATGGAGGAGACAAACCCACCGATTAAAGAATTTGAAGGAAAACTGTGCAATAAACACGGAATGCAGAAAGTAACTTTTTTGAAGAGATTCCTTTGTCTGATAATATTATATGAATAGTCATAATGGAGGGATGTTAGCTACAATTCTTTAGTTTGTTTCTCATACTAACTATATTAATTATATTGAGTTTTTGCATTGGTCTGGTCGAAATTTGTCAAAACTAGTAGAGGTAAAAGAATGAAGCGGTATGTTAACTAATAAGCTTTACTGTGTAATGATTTTCCAAGGAGGGTTGTGTCATGAACTTCTTCACTGTTTACATTATTTTACAATACAAGTAGGTCGAATCTCACAGGAGACAAAGCAAAATGCTTTTCTCTACAGCTCTGTTAGGCTACAATAAGTGCTTCTCATTATGCAATCCTGTAAAAGTTATGTAAAAAGTAAAGGGGTTTACACAAAAGTGGGAGATCTTTGCATTCTTCTTTTCATTTGAGGTCCAAATGTCTGGATGGTGAAATCTGATTCAAGGATTTTTCTTTAGGAGACAGATTCACACACAAACACACACTTTTACCATTTTATTTACTTTATTTTATTTATTTAATGAACTGCATGAGATGAATTGTTCGTTTGTATCATCTTTTAAGCTTTGACAGTATTGTTCTTTGACATCCATGCCAAAAAAGCAAAATTGAATTGAATTGAGTCCATGCAACATAGAGCAAATAATCACATTTTGTTTTGCAATTTAAGTCACAAGACCTGGCATCATGTCGGGAACACTGGCGTCATCACTGTCTCTCAGCAGGACATTGTGTTTATTTGCTCTATGACAAATTATGGGCAGAAAATACAGTATATTGTAGTAATTTGTGTGTGTTTTGATTGAAACAAAATTATCAGAGGACTGAATGTTAATGGACTGATAGAATGTTCTTATAATAACATGATCATTGAAACAGCCCCACAATATTTAATTAGCAGGGGTGTATTTGTACTGAGACTGTTTGTTTGACTTTATGTCCTGACAGGTTCATGAATATTTTTGCATGAAATTTGGTGAGCTGGGGTCCACGGGAACAATTAATTACAGACAGAGTGCAGAGCCATTTGACCTTTTGTTGATTTTTATCCATAATTATGAAACAAACAAATACAGAGGCTTGATCCCAAATCAATCCTGTTATAAGATGATTGTCAGGAAATCAGTGTAGAGTAACCTTTAACCGAATTTCCTTGAGTGTAACAACAAGTGTTGTTGCACTGCAGGAGTGTCCTCCTGGGTGAAAATGTAAAACTGTTATCATGACTAATTACTCTGGATAAAAGTTTCCACTAAAAATAATGCAAACACAATAATGATTTTGCTTGGTTTTTTTGCCTGCCATGGAAACACATATTTACATTTTAGAAGACATACTTTATTAATCTCACAAGGGGAAATTCAGTTGAATTTGTAATGGTTTTTAGGGGCTCACTTTTGTAACTTCATAATAATAAGCCATGTTGTTCAAGATTTTCTGTGAGTTTAGGTTAACCTCTGTGTGATGGTGTTACAAAATATGGCCTTTCCTGCACCAGACTGAACAACAGCTGACAAGAGCCAAGTGAAATAAAGAGGAGGGGCTGAACCCTGCAGGAAGCTTGAAGGCAGAGCCCTATTTCAATGAAGTCACTGGCGTCTGCTGCTTGCTTTTATCTCTATGTCCTGGTGAGTGAAATCTGCTTCTGTCTTGCAAAGTTAGCTGAGGACGTGAAACCAAAAACACCACTGAACTGGCGGGAGCCACGGCAGCAGCTGCTCTGAAGGGGGGTGACCGTTTTTTAGAAGTTGGTTTTAAGATAAGATGCAAACCTTCCCCCCTGATTTTTAAAATGTTGCTCAGGATTCTTTCACGTGCACACGTGTTTCGTGCTCTGGACTGGAAACACTGGCGTTAAGAGAAGTTGTTGCACTCGTCTTGAACTGCAATTAAAGGACATCAACAATGGGTAATGAACCGATGACAAGGGGGACCATGGTCCCGACCATTCCTTCTATTATGTTCATTTTCGGGGTAGTTGGGAATGTCATCGCCATCGTGGTTCTTTGTAAATCTCGCAAAGAACAGAAAGAAACCACGTTTTATACGCTGGTGTGTGGACTGGCAGTCACGGATCTCCTGGGCACGCTGCTGGCCAGTCCGGTCACCATCGCCCTTTACGTGAAAGGAACGTGGCCCGGAGAGGACCCGCTGTGCCAGTACTTTGGATTCACCCTGCTTTTCTTCTCTTTGTCTGGGCTCAGTATCATCTGTGCCATGTCGGTGGAGAGATACATCGCTATAAACCATCCCTACTTCTACAATGACAACGTGAACCAAAAACTGGCGGGGTTGACTCTCGTGGCAATCTACATCTCCAACGCGCTTTTCTGCGCGCTGCCGATTATCGGCTTTGGACAGGTGAAGAAGCAATACCCGGGTACTTGGTGTTTTTTAGAGTGGAGGAGCAACAAGACCAGCGATGCCGCATACTCCTATATGTATGCGGGTTTCAGTTCTTTTCTTATTCTCGCCACTGTTATCTGTAACGTGCTGGTGTGCACGGCTTTGATTCGGATGCACAGGCGTTTTGTGCGCAGGATGTCGCTTGGAACCGATGTGGGGCGCAGTGTGGACCCGCGGAGGAGAGGACGCAGCTTTGGACGTCTGGCCGGTGCAGAGATTCAGATGGTCATCTTGCTCATAGGCACGTCGGTAGTGGTGCTTATCTGCTCCATCCCGCTTGTTGTAAGTTTTCTTTTCTCTGCTCCCCGTGGGTTATTTATAGCCAGTAGTCTACGCATGTTTTACGCACGGCTCTTGTTTGCACAAATACAATTTTAGTCATGCATTTTGATACAAATCTAAGTGGAAGTTAATAAAGCAAAATTTCAACATATTAATTTTTGTACTAAATTACTTTGCCCTTGCCTCTTTTAGCCACTATTCCTGTCTTCTGTCGTTCTATCCATTACACACGTTTTACGCAGAAATGTAGTTTTTTTTTACATGGAACAATTTGTTCATGCAATTTGATCCAATTCCAAGTGAATGATTAGAGAGTAAAGTTCAAATTTATTTCTATTGAAAATAATTTCCCCCTCTTTTTCTACTCCAGTGCTCCATGTTTTTATTAGTGCCTGTCTCACTGTTTCTCACATATACAGACCTACAGCTGCACACTCAAACATAGTTTGAGACATATATCCATCTACTTAGCTTGTACTTGTTCTTCTCTTGCAGGCTCAGGTGTTTTTAAATCAGCTTTATAAAAGTCCAGTGGAAAAGCGGCTGGAAATAAACCCTGACCTACGAGCGATACGCTTCGCCTCCTTCAACCCCATTCTTGACCCCTGGATCTACATCCTGCTCCGTAAGGCTGTCCTCCTCAAGCTCATTGAGAAAATCAAATGCTTATTTTGCAAGATAGGCGGACAGAGGCAACAGAGACAGAGGAACTTCCACTCTATAGATACTCAACAACCTTCCTCTGTCATCTCTAACCGAGACTCCCAGACCTTTCTCTACCTAGCAGAGGCAAAGGGGGTGTACACTGGAAATAACAAAGCAGACAGACTCTCTGGTTCACAACCTTCATCAGTGAGAAACTCCCAAGCTTCATATTCATCTGAGCAGGGCAGCGTTGAGGGTCAGAGTAGAGAAGGGACCATCAGGGACATTTTAGCCCTGCCATGCCCAAAAGACCCAGCACTTCAGGTGTCGTTGATCACTGAGACAGTGGAGGAGAAATGCATCTGACTTATCTCTGAATTAGGAAACAGATCTCCAAAACAGACCTTTTATACCCCTGAAAATGGGGGAAGTCACATAAAAATAATAAATAACTCTTTAGATGGAAAGGAAGAGAAACTTGAAGTGCTGTGAGCATTATCTTCTCTCTTTTAGCACCCAGCTACCTCAACTGTTGACTATCTCTGACTGTGAAAGCAGATTGTAAGCAGTCATATTGCCCAAAACTGGTGCTGGTGGAGATGACCAACTTCTTCATGACTCAAGTGTCAGCGATGGAAAGGCTATCCCTCCTAATTTTAGCTTCTCTGTTCAATCATTGTGGAAACCTATACCGTAAAGTAGATGAGGCCAGTAGTTTGGAATAATTGAGTCACACGCTTGTGGTTAAAATTGGTAAATGAAAACAGTATTGAACATGATCCCTATGAGTAATCACTTGCATGTGCGCTGCCATTGTAAGGATTGAATTGTTTAACAAGCTCTATTGTACAGTGCTTTTTGAAGGACATTATGTGTTAGTTCCATGACTAATGTACAGTGCAGTATTATTATGTGGTGAACACCAAGGTTTTTGTTACTTAGCCCTGGAATACACACAGATATGTCGTCTCAAATTATCAAAACAAAACTTGTACAATCAGAGTACAAAGATTTGTGTGCCATAGTTATTAACACTAAACTGTTTAAATCTTACAGGGAACAAGGCATAAATCAGTGGACAGATGTTGCTTAATTAAGATGAAGATGTTTAAACACACCTGTCAGCTTGAGAATTTTTTTTAAATGATCAGTGTTGTGTAAAATATTATTTGTAATAAAATCATTCTTCTCTAGGAGAAGGTTCTAGTTAATAAGTCACAACTCTAAGGGGATTATCCACCCTAAATAAGAATTTGTGCTCATTTGTTTTAAGTCTACATTCCTAATTTCCATTTTATTGTCTTATAATGTTAGTCAATTGATACCTTCAGCTGCTGTCTTACCAGTCTATATAAGAGACTGAACTCCTGAGCTCCTGAGTGTTCGAGGAGATTTTCCACTCAAACAAGCTTATATCTTATTTTCAGCAGCTTTAAAGCAGACAGTTGACCTTATTTTCCCTGTTATTAAATCTATTAAAGCTTCAGATTGTTGCTTAATGTCACAGATTACATTCTTGCCTTTCTCGTTTCTCTTGTTGCTGTTTATTTTAGACGAGCCTGTTCGTGCACATGAATGCTGAGAATCACGCCCGTCAAGACTGTACAGTATAATGAAAATAGGTAGAGTGTGGCCTATTAAACAAGGTCTTAATTTATTTTTTAGTCTTCAAATGATGCACTTTATTTTGTATTTTTGTTTGTATTGTAATGTAGAATTAAATATGTAGACATTTATTTCATCATTGTTTTTTTTTTCATATCAGTAAACATGACTTGATGTGTGCCAAAATTGAGCAGTAATAACTGAGAACTTCTGTGTGTTCAGCTGTAAATTAACGCCCACAGTATTGTTTCAGAGCAAACAGGGCCTTTGACATGATGTTATATGTTGTCAACATAAAGCGGAAGTTAATAATATGAGCACCAAGTTTCTCACACAAATCTTTTGTTTTCTTTGGTGAGATCATCTCATTGCCTTCATTAGTACTGGCTACCACTTTTCTAGTGTTTCCAAGTTTATAGGCAAATAAACGAAAAAGTAACATTCTTAGGTAAGGTTACAGAAAATTAAATGTACAAAAAAGCCTCAGACACACAAAAGCAGAGCAAAACAGAGGGAGTCTGGGGTCAGGATTTCAGGAAGTAGACCTGGCAGAGAGAGCTTCTCTCCTGAAACAATAAACACAATTTAAAGCTCCAATTCATTTCAATTAGCCTCAAACAAGCAATACAGTGGCTTAGGCAAACAGGCTGCATAGACGTCCAAAAGACAGAGTGTCAGAGGATCCTCTAGACTCTGGGAACAACACACGTTAATTGAATTAAACTGTGAAAAATGGGCTTGTACAGTAGCGGGACACTGTGATGCATGGAACAAACTCTCAGCAATTTGATCCTCTCTGCTCCCACCAGAGTCTGTCTGTCTAATTAAATGTATAAAGGGATAATCAGTGAAGCTAATATTTACCATCTGTGTCAACAGGTGTACATTCACATTCAGCACTAATGAGCTGCAGAATAGCCTCATTGGCCTCAGCTCTTAGAATCAAGTCTAACACATGTCTCTCAAACATCAGCAGTAAATTTGGTTAAGGGCGGAGGTGGTGAGTCGTACACAACTTGACATGAACCTCAAGAAAACAGTGGAGGTAACTTGTGAAGCTGCTTCACATCAGCCTTTCAGTGATGCTCTTCACCCGGTCCTCTCTATGCTCACTTATAAACAGCAGATAACACCTGCTGCTCCTCCTAATCTGCTGTCACGCTTAGTGGAAAAGAACAATCTCAGTCTGGAAATATGCCAGAACCAAAGCAGAACTGATAAGAGCCTGTGCGTCTTCCCCGCAAGTGATGGAGAAAATAGGAATGAAATGTAATTCGGAGAGAAAACAGGAGTCTCTACAGTGTGTGTGGAGCAGTTTCTCTCACATCAATGCAAAGTTCATCCTTTGTCCATGTGACACCCATGAAGCAATATGATCTGAGTGCTAATATACTCACAGAACAATGAGTCCTTGTGTGGTGATAGATTTGATCGCTTACAGGCTTAAAGTACAAAAATATTGTTTCTCATACACCAAGCAGATCATTTTGATTTTATTTTCCCATGATCTGATATTTGTGGTGCCTCAGACAGTTTTGTTTATGCAAATAAACAGAGACACTGAATTTCTGACACTGACATGTCACTGTTGAAATGTAATTTTCTTATGCTGTGAGCACCACAAATTAAATTATATTCACCTTCATTGTATTAAAGGGACACACACTTTTTACACATGGATACCACTTTACTCATCATGAGGAGTGATGCTCATGCTGTGAAAACTGGGCTTGAGCTTTAATTAACAAATGTTTTACAGAATGCCTGCGTTACAAACTGGAGGTGTGGAATTGGACAGTAAGCAGGGAACGTTGCACTATGGAAATATAGTGACAAATTCAGGATATCTTGGTCTAAGCTGCACAGATTTTGACCAGTTAAGTTACCCAAGTTAATGGAAATACAACTAAATTTCTTACACTAAATTTCTGAAGTACACCTATAAGGTTGCGGTACAAAGTGTGTGTATATACTGTATATAAAATGGTCAGAACATGCAGCAACAAAATAAAAAACAGTGAAACAGATACACTCAAAATAGATAGATAGTATTTTAATTTTTTTAGGAAAACCTAGGCTTTATTATCACATCTATGTTTAAATCTACAAACATTATCTGAAGTAGCTCAGTTCTGCCTGGCTGTGTGTTCAGCCTTGTATAGGGGACAGCAGTGCGAACAGCTCCAGGCTTGGAATTAGTCACCCGCTTGTTAAATCCCACACAAATATACAGTATGTAGGGCGACTTATTTCAAAGATTTTAAAGCAGAATTATGTACACCAGCTAGTTCCCATGAAATCAGCAGCTAATTGGAGACTTTGATCTCCGTTGTTATATAATACGCAAGCAACTAGGAAAATCTTAACCACATGAGATGACCTGTCAGACACCAAGCCAGTCAGACACACATATATGGATAGATCTAGAGATATATTTTTAAATGATAAGTGAAGTAGTTGTAAGTTTTCTTTACAAATTTATTCTATAAGAATAAACTGCCTTATTGTTGTGCTGAGTTTTTAGTAGAAGTAGATTAAAGATTAACCTTTCCGATTAAACGCTTTTTTCCAGGAACTCTATTGTGTTTTCAGAAGAGAATGCAATGAAAGCATTATAGCGTTTAGAGTTCGCTGAGTCAGTAATATTCATACAGAAATGAGTGTACAAACTACATATTACTAAGGAAATAGACTGCAGGGGGTACAAATGAAATATTGAAAGTCAGTCAGTGGCACCTCCCACACTTTGGCTTCTAATCGAACCTGTGATCTCAGTTGTATGTAATCCTCTTATATACTTGCAAACATGCAAAACTGTAATAACAGGATATAATACAAAGATAAAGATAAGCCTGCATCAAGCCTGGAACTAAATTCAAGTACAAGAATATGCGATCTAAAGTTTACCTATAACACATTATATATTTTTTTGTTTGTTTGTTTAAACTGTCTAAAAACCTAAGGGTAACTACATGTTGTGGTGTTACACTGACTTATCTGCCAGACAATTTCTTGGCCAGGCGTAGCAATTTCTGGAAGTTTCAGGAAACCACCACATGATTTTGGTTTTAGTACAGATTACAACACGATGTGTGTTGATAACATCTTAATAAGTGAGCTTAAGAGGTGCTGGTAGCGAATTTTGTTACCTGTGGCCAGAGCCAAACTAGCTGTTTCACCCCTGTTGCCAGTATCTGTGCTGAGCTAACTGGCTGCTGGCAGTAGCTTCATATTTACCGTATAGGCGTGAGACTGATATTCATATTCTCATCTGACTCACAAATCCCAAACTATTCTTTTACAATAACGGCCACTACATCAGGGAGACAGTTTAAAAGTTGCTTTTGTCAGATTTGAACACAAACTGCAATGATAAACAGTTTAACCACACAATTTCAGGTTCACAGTGAGGTGTTCCAGCAGAATGTCACATGCTCACACACATACTGGAAGCCAGGAGCGTTTCCCAGCTAACACTGACGTCCTTGCCAACTTTGCTCCTCAGTCAGCAATTCTTGGAGCACTCAGCATTTTTTTTTACAACATTTTTAATATAGTTTTTTTCCTCTTTCATTTGTCAAAATATCATTATTCCCTGCAATCAGCATAATTCCCCCTCATCATTTCTCCACACCAATAATCATTTATTTCAAAACAGGTTATTTTGACCACAGAGCTTCTCCAGATGCTGTAGGTTCAACTGCTGCTCTGCCTGGGAATCAGATTACGCTGCCCCAACTCTGAGCTTTTCTAACAAATGGTGCTCTGAAACAATGTTGATGGCTTTAATGTTGCGTATATCCTGATTTGTTTCAAGATTTCAGCACCTCATAACTCAAACCCAGTTGCTCTGGGTGCCAGCATTAGCCATGACTAATGTATCAAACCAATTCATTAATCACATGCTGTACATTGAGCAGGAAAGCAAATTTGGTGAACCAAAGGGTCTTTAAAAACAAATGCTACACTAAAATATAATTAACTAAAAATTATGGGAAAGAATTACAGACTTAGCCTGTACTAATTAGTTGTTTTTATCCAGTGTTAGTGTTATTCGAACAACCAAACTATAATGTGGTTATTTTGACCCAGAGGTGTCACAAAAGTATTGTTAGTTGTAAGAAGATGATGTGAATATGACATTGAAACTGCAAAGGTATATTGTTAAAACTAATCAGTAACAAATAGTAACCATATACATTGAAAAAGAGCTACTGTAGAGTAGATCACAGTAACAGTTCAAAACCACAGTAAATACTATAACTCTAATACAAAAAACAACAATGGAAACACTGGGTCAAAAAATCCATGGGTAGCCTACTGAGTGGTTTTCTACCATGGGTACTAGCTAAAGTTAGCCCATTATCGCTACCACTCAGATTGGGTCAGTTTTGACCCAGTGATTTTTACTTTATATGCTTTTTAGGATAATGTGATTGTAGTGTGTACAGAATTGGCAGCAACTTCAAGTCAGTTCGAGTCCCTGCAAGTGCACTCTTTGCATGTCTAATACTGCTGCTGCAAGTGGAATTCATGGGAAATTTTGGCGAAATGTACAGTATACTGGAAAAATATGATTTAGTGGAGGGGTCATTTGGTCTACCAAGATAAAACAACAGCAACAGGCCATAAATCAGCTACTTTATGTCAACCTGAAATGTTTTATGAAGTCATTGACTTCAAAAGGGCAAGAAATTAGTGGGAACAGTGTGTTTCTGGGCATTTAATGAGCAAATGATTCTGAAAATCATTCCTGCTATTAATCATAATAAAATGTGTATTGCATGTGTGTATGTGTGTTTAAAGAGGTAATTCCTGTACAGCTTAGGTTTCTTCCACTTGTGATTCTTGAGTTCAATTCACTGCCCCTCACCAGAGGCTGTGAGACGCCGTCCTCATTTTTACTGCCCGACCCTGGCCAGTAATTGTCAGTGGCGTGGATCAACATGAATGTAAGTGCTTTACCAGCGCTTTACTGGAAACAGAGAATAAGAGTGCTTACTTGCACGCACTATATCAGATGTCACATCGTGAGGGAATACATATGTGGACTGAAGACATCGATTGTTGATCTGTTTCTGTTGCACCCTGTCTCTTTTAACCCCACCATTTATACAACAAGGGAAAGTGGGACTTCCATGATGGCTGTCATAAAAAATTCAATTCAATATTTCAAAGTGCACCTTTTTTATCACCTGCCCAATTTATCATCCTTTGTCACAAGCTCGTACCTGTTACAAATAATGTTCTTCCACAAGCTGGAACAGTCTTTGCACGCTAAACACACTAACTCACATGGCCAGCTTCCAGCTTGTAAATTACAGCAAAGTCCACATATAAATCTGAATATGTTCTATCAGATCAAAGTGCTTCTTCTTAACTGTTTATATTCACAGAAGAACAGGAACAATTGAATAGGACATCTTGCCAACTTGCACTAAGATACTGATCCATGACTTTATCATAACTGAATAATAATAATAATAATTAAAATATAATAATAAAACTGAAATGTCATATGAAGTTACTGTGATTTAAATGTATTGCTACTCCAAAAGCAGCAGCATATTTTATTAAATTACTTCAGCATCACTTTCTCTTGTTCTTGCCAATGATTAAAGGGCGTGTGTACAGGGGTGTATTAGCTGCTAATTTGGTTGAAATAGACCACGTTATGGACTTTGGAAATGGAAATGTGCATCATAAACATTTCATTATTATGAGAATGAGGATAAGGTTAGCTAAGACATAATATATTCTTCAATATATATTATATATTATTATATATCAAATATTATATTATTAATATTATAATATTATATAATATTATATATCAAAAGACAAAATCTATTGTCTGCTTCTGAAAAGCTTTAGCAGGACGTAGGAGGACAGAAGCTAACAGCTGTGTGGAGCTACTAGGTGCATCTGTAATTCACCTTAACTGTCATTTTAACAGTGCTGATGATTTTGTCTGGCGAACAACAGTCTTAAAACCATATGTACTCACCAGAGAAAGTGAACAGCCAACTGTCTGTGAAGGTTCTCAGTCATCCAGGTCATAGTTCATAGTTTATCCAAAGAAGGTTAAAGTGCAAGTGCAAATGGACTTGGTTAAAGATACTAGAAGACGTTTCGTCCCTCATCCAAGAGACTTCCGTTCTGAGTGACTGGTAGGGAAACTCAGCTATTTAACCTCTGTGTGTCATAAAGAAATCAATTCAATATTTCAAAGTGCACCTTTTTTTGTCATGGAAGCCATTTACACCAGGGTTGAGAAGCCGTCACTGATCAGAGGAGGGGGTCTACACCACCACTTATCGTCCATTTATAATGCTGTCCTTTCATCGCTTCCATGGAAGCTTAACGAGCGTTACCAGTTGTCCTCAAGTGAAGATGGCAAAGTTATCATTCAGACTTGGCCGCGGGTGATTCGGACGACCATAACGACTGTCGTTACAACAGCCAGGAGCACTATCGAACCAGCAGTATCAATGATCTTGGCAAACGACCCCACAGAGTTTAAATAGCTCAATTTCCCCACCAGTCATTTCAGAAATGAAGAAGTCTCTTGGTTGAGAGACGAAACGTCTTCTAGTATCTTCAACCAAGTCCAGCTGCCCTTGGCTTTAACTAACTTCAACAGCCAACTCCTAATTCCTTTTTTCAACGGCCCTGGTTAAATTTACACACTGCGGTGGGTACAAGTCACTCTAGCTTGACTGACAGGTTGCAATGGTAACAACTTGTCAATTACAGATAATCCTGCCCTGAAGCATACTCTGCTTTATGGTCTATTTTCCTATAAATGGGACCATAATCTACTAAATGAACATCATGTTATATTAAAGAAGACATGAAACTAGTGAGACCATAAACTCATTAGTGTTTACTGAGGTAATAATTCAGCTGACAAGTAGGGTCATTTTACCATTATTTCTAATGGAACCTGACTTGGTTGCAATGTGATAATGTGATTAAATGTTAACATTATAAACCCAACGTTAACATTAAGACTGGAGGCTACAGTTGCTCACTAATTGATTAACATGCTTTCTAATATTTGTACTAACAACAGGCTCAATTGAAGTTATTGTTTTCTGATTACATCAGTCATGTTTGTAAAAAATATCATACTTTTTCAATGAGCTGTTGAGAAGAACACAAAACTTTTTTTAATTAAACAAAACTAAATGCCCTGCACGAGTGTGATTAATTGCTTTGACCAACTAGACCCATTGTCAGATTGAAGCAAAGTTTCAAAATACTGTAATAAACGCAAGATTCCTGAGGTCTCTAAAGTAAAAACTGTATTTTTGTTTGCATCTTTATCAAACATTTCCGGATTTGTAATGTTAAACCTGTGTTTTTTTGGGAGTATTCTGAGGTGACAAAAGGGTTTCTGATCCCTTTGTCACTACAAAACCTAAATAATTAAAAGTTTAAAATGAGAATCTGATTGATCTATCTTCATTAACTAATCACAATCTGTAATTATGAAAACATCAATAGGCCACTGCACTGTCTACAGTATGAGGAAATTGGTTTTCTCTGCAGTCCACTGTCAATCCAACTTGTTAAATGTTTCACTGTGAACATGAACATATTTATTAGCCTCATCTTTTCACAAAATGTCAAATACTAATTTTTTAAAATCTGAAAACAAGATTTGCCAGATGCAAAACAAGTGGTTGATGTATAGAGTTTATCTGCTGATTGATTTATCTGCTTTGCACAGCACAGAGAAAGGGATTGTTATTGACTGTGATTACTGTCACTAGTGGCCAAGTTGGAGGACGGACAACTTCTGCGACCTGTGCTTGAAGATTGTTCAATTTAGAGGCAAGACAGGGGAAGGATTTGTGTGGTCTTTCTTGCTCAAGGGCACTCTAGCTGGGCAGATACCTTGGGTTGTCTCTGAGGGTCACACTCACTTCTTACTATGTCACTTGTTGGCCACAGTAATGATACCCGTCATGATCATGATAATGATCAACACCAGCGACAACCTCTTTATGTGTTACATAACCATCACCCAGAACTTACTGTGAGAAGGGGAAAAACCCCACCTCGCCCTTGTCAAATAAAATCAGCGTTTAGGTTTCACCACGATCTGGTCTCCTTGTCATAACATAATTTGACCCTTGATTTGATCACGGACAACATGACAGTGACTGTGTTCCTCACGTATCCTGCTGTGACAGTCTATTTCCTCTTCATTTCCTTCTGTGCATCCTTCGTAAACTGTTGGACCCTCCAGTGTGTTTGTTTTGAGAGTCTTTGCAGAGTGTCTTCTGTGTTGCAGAGCTGCAGCTATGTTATCACAAAGTTCCTTCTGGACGGGATAGAAAATAAACATTTGTAGCTTTGGGAAACCAATTAAACTTATAATCTAAATGCTGTAAAAGGATCTGAAGTCAGCATCACGTACAGGAGAAATTTCAGAGTTTAAGTTGCTGCTTCATGTTTATATCTCTAAAATAAATCAGTCAGTCAGTTGAGTTGATTTCTCAAAGTTGATAATGAATCAGGGTGTTGTGGATGTTAATTTAAATCAACAAGCGCATCAGTTCATTAGATGTGATTTTAGTATAACCCCAGCAGTCTACATTGTGTAACAGGCTGCTTGAGAAGTAACACAACTTGGATGAGTGGCAATAATTTAAATTAAGCCTTTAACTAGAACTGAAATTATAGTTACTGATGCTGATTCAGAGTTTTAGTGGTCTTAAAACTGTGAAATATACCCATAAATATCAAAATTGTGCCAACTATTAATAACTATTGCTCAGGCCCATGAAATGAAGTGAAACTGAAAAAGTAATGTTTATTTAAATTCATAGTGCAACTATACTATACTGTGCTCATGGACAAAACAAAATAAAGTTTTAAAAACAGATTCATCTTTGGAATTTCTTTTGGGGGGACCTTTGCATAATTTTATTGAGTCTTACAAAGAAAGTATTTGAATCTAGTATGTTTAAATGTATTTTCAATTGATTATTATATATGATTGATTGCAATAAGTTAAGGTAGTTGTCATGATACTAAGAGACCATATGAGAAGCCGCCTAGGCCAAACCTGAATGCTATGCTTGCAAATACATATATGCTGTAATGCGCAAGTAAGTATGTAAGCTTGAGGTGAGTATTTATGTATTAGAGTATGTTTCTGGGGTGAGAGGGCACGGGAGCCATAGCACAGTGACTAAGACTCACGCCTCAAAACAGTTTGTAAAATCATTTTATCATTTGCCTCAAATCAATCAACAGCTTTACCTTTCTGATTACAACAGTGTTGTGAGCCTTCCTAGTGTGTGGGGTCGTAACTGAAACGATTGGGGTTTTAATGACATTTAAATACACTTTGATCTGCATTTTACTTACTAGAGGTTTATTATGACTATATGTATGTGCTAACTGGCAGCCTGCTCAATGATGCTATGGGATTTGCCTTAACCACATATGAGAAATAATAATAACTTTCAGCACAGACACATACAATGTACACATGTAATCAATCAGTAAAAGTCTCACATTTGTAACTTATAGATGATTCAATAAAGACAGCAAAGATATCCTTGATCCTTATAGATGATTCGAGTGAACCAAAAAGGAAAGGACAAGTATGGTTTGAGTGATATCAGTAGCCTTCACTTTGCTCCAGTGAACAATCTACAATGATAATGGGTTGACCGATGACACGACCTTTGGGATTCAAACCCTTTAAATCTATGTTCAAAGAAAGTACAAGATAAATTCTGCGTCTGAAGTCCAGTATCTGGCCCCTACGGACATGTACACCCATGAGCAGCCTCCTCTGTTGTCTAAAGTGCTTCCTTTGCTCTCGATGAACCTGAAAAAAATTAAACTCTTCTGATTTTCTGCAGCCAGCTTTGTTTGTCAGGACAAACATCTTGAAAGACTTCATTTGATGGAACTCCTTTTCATGCATGCACCCCTGATATGCATCTTACAAGCATGTCAATCCCCTTACCTAACACTCCCATCCAGAAGAAAGGTTATGGAGCAGGGCAGCTGTTCTCTGTCTTTTTTTTAAGTGTCACTTTATACTCATTACTTTGCTTAGTGTACCAGTTTTTGCCATGTTATATAACAGCTGTTTCTTCAAATTGATTTGGAGATCCATTTTAATCTACTCTTTGGCATCTCATTATGTCTGCTGTTAAAAGATCCCTTTCTTAAGTACATCATGATTGCATAAGTGAACAACAACAACAACCAATGGGGTTTAGGTGAATAAATATGACTCTAACAGTGGAATTGGACACATGCACACTCCTAACCCCTTTCTGTAAAAAATATTTTTTTAATTATGAGTTACAACTTATTTCCAGTAATAAAATGCTGAATTTGGCCACACTGACCACTCATAGGTGCAAACGGTGAAATTGTTACAAAAAGTGAGTAGAGTGCAGTGTACTGTAGCCCTACAGAGAGAGAGAGACAGAAAAGCAGAGGGAGAGGAAGGGTGAGGGACACAGAAGGAGGAAGATGAGGACAAGGAAGAGGAAGAGCATCCAGGGATTCATTGTGGCTGAACACATGGTGCCAGGCAAAATGTCTACTGTACAGCCAAAGGAAACATTGCCGAGAGTGGAGACAAAAACACTTACCCAGACAGAAAATGAATACAGGATGAAGCCTTATATTTTGTAGCAGACAGTAGTGACATATATAGTAATTATGTTTGCTTTGTATGTGTTCTGTATTTGAGGACTACTAGGTTTCACACCATGCGTCACAAGTGAGTAAGTAGCCAGTGTACATAGAAAATGAAGACGCCACTTTTGAATATAGTGTTGACTTTTTATGAATGTGAAAAGCTGTACATAATGCTTAGAGCTCATTTAATCAATAGGCAGTATTTGTTGTGGGGTTTTTTTGCTGTGTGTCATGCTTTTCTGTGTTTTTGAGTATTGAGAATATATGAAAGAGTTTCTATCCAGTGTGTGACAACTGAGGAGAAAGGCGATTCTGGGGAAAATCCATGAAAAAGGGAAACCAGTTGTGGGTCTTTTGATAAGACTGACAATCTGAATGATGCAGCCTGTGCTCATCCTCCCTCCGCTGAATGAATGTAATGGTGCAAACAACTTTAAATCCAAATGAAGGTGCCTCCCTCTGCTGGCTGCAATAAAGCCGGTGCTGATGGTGGAGCTAATTTTACTTACTTTATAAACTTCTGTGTAGTTGGAAAACATATATATATATACATTAATCATATTATCTATTATTAATCTGAATCTGCAAAGTAACACAAATTATTTTATTAATTAAAAACAAGTCAGTGCACATTAAAATTACTTTCCTATTGTGAACAATGTGTTTCACCTATGGCTTCTTCAGGTTCACACAGTGTTTTTGATTTTGATTGAATTACTTGTTTTATTATATTAATGCAGTGCAGTAAAAAGTACAAAGTTTCAGAAAATGTAAATTGAAATATAAGTACCTCAAAACAGAACTTCATTGAATTTATTGAATCATCTGCTGAAGCAGCACAGCAATGTGAAACTTACAGAAAGAAACTACTACTGCAGCTACTGCCACTGATGTTTAGACTGATCGGTAGAGAGTGGCGTTAACGTGACGTTTTGTAACTACTGAATAGCCGATTGCTCTTATAAATAGGCTACATGTTGCTACATTAGTTCAAAAGTGCTTTATTTTTTTTATTTCAGCCGGTGGTGTTAAGAAACGTGCGCTACATGCTTTGTAAAAACCATTCTCCTTGCTGCTGTTATGAATATGATATTAGTTAAAAAGTCAGGAGAGACTGCTTTGTTTGGGGGTAGAGGGGGGACTTAATCTGCTTTACAAACAGATGGTGCACCCTTTGAACATCCTGTTTTGTATTTTTGTGCGTGCGTGTTTTGTGTGCACTGTCATTAAAGGATATTATGTATGTCTTCCTTCTATTGCAACCAGTAATAAATTAAAGCAAGTAAGGTGTAGTTGCGACAACAATCTCACTACAAGGTAGTTTTAGTAGCTAGCTGTTCTGGAGCTTTTATTCACATCGCATGATCTTTTTTAGCAAATTATTTTTTTTTCTCAGCACATAAAGGATTCCTCACAAATGTTGACTTAATAGATGCAGCAGCTGTTTCCAAGGTTAAAAAAAACTTTGAAGCTCAAATTTTACAAATTCAATTATTAATAAAGTTATGCATCCATCACAAAAAGTTTTTTATTATATATTAACTAATGTTAGAAAGTTTGCAGGGTAAAATGTCTGAATATATTAGAATACAAGTTCCTTTATCATGTTTGAGATAAGGTTTATAAGGTAACGTTCATGTTTTTCTTACATAGAATGACAACATGCAAAAGATACATTATTTAGAATTTCTCAAATAAATATATCATTGCATTGTTAATAAAGTAAAAACATCTCAATCTCACGCAAAAGTTTTGAGACATACACAGAGCATCTGAATCCTCTTGAGGGTATATCTTTTAGAAAATCCATTTACTGCTTGTCTTTTTTTTTTTTTTTTTTTTTTGTTGCAGCGGCACTATACACTTTTCACCACAGGGAGGTGCTGTCACTTCACCAACATAAAACAGTGTTGAGCTGATGCAGAGTATATGCAACTCAAGTATTAGTATCTAAGGGTTCTAAGAATCTAAGTATCAACTAAATGTACTTAATCTATCACATGTTATAGTAGGAGCAGAACTTTGATTTTGTACTGAAGTATAGTACTTGAGTAAATATATTTAGTTTCTTTCCTTCTCAGTGGATATGTCCACACATCATCTGCAGGTTAATCCGTACCTTTCCAAGAGACCAAATCCTAATCATGAGATAACACACTGAGTAAATTGCTTCACGAGAGGTCACTCTAGTAAACTTTAGTTATGTTGCAGAAGCCTAATGCTGCATTTTGCGCCAACTACAAACAGACACTGAGGTAATTAAATAATGAATATCAGTTGCTGTTCTGCTACGATTTGTCGGGAGTAGCCTATATTTGATTTTGACCCACTATTTTTGATTTGCAAATTGCCAGACTGAGCAATACTCTTAATGCAACTGTGGTGTCCAACAATAATGCTGCGATGATGTGTTGAGAAGAAATCCGCTTGACACTGTTCTTGATCACAAAAGTTTATTAAATCAAAGAATTCAGCATCAATAACAAGCTCTGCAGCAGCTTGGAGAATGACCCAGCCCGATGACCACTCTACCTTACTGTACATCACACATAGCTTATATAGGACATGTTTAAGCATCTATTGGGTAACAGAAAAAGATGTGCGTCTACAAAGTAAGACGCCAACCCCATAGAAGGGTACAGTACTATTTAAAGTTGCAAAACAAGGGGTTAGAAGTCAAATTCCATAAAAGGGTTCAGTTCCTACCTAACCATCAATCACTGCTTTCCCCATAGACTGACCCCCTGTCTTGCTGCTACAGTGTTATTTGAACTGTTGTGAGTGAAATGCATAGGCACTAGACAACTGTTACAGTCAAATGCATAAGTTCTAGACACTACATATTCCCCCCTGCGAGACTAAATGAGTCTCGAAACCCAAAAAGATAACGATTTCCAATATATACTTCTTAGAGTAATATTTTAACAATAAATCAGCTTTGTGGAGTGTGAGAACGAAAAACCTGTCCGGCAGCCTTCATTCCAAAATACCCTTCAAGACAATCTAGACAGGAAAATTTTCTCACGGCCCCTCTGCCTTAGGCGACCACACATGGTACTCCAGTTTATTAATAAAAGCATCTTTCTTAGTCTATCCAATGATTTGGTATAGCCAATACATATGAAAACCTCAGGAAATAAAATTAAAACAATGTCCGAATTCAGGCTGGTCAACCCATCGGACCCTCCAACGGACCTGTCCCTGCCTAGACCCTATATCCCTAAGCATCAAGAAAGAAAGAAAAAACCTGAGGTCCCCTGTATTAACTTTCATAATCAACAGTATAAATCTTTACATAATTAACACGAAAAGACATGATAGTTACTTAAGCATTAAATTCATTCAAACATGTATTCTACATCAAAGCAGACACAGGAAGGTTTTTCACTGCAGCTCCTCAGCGGTTGTCGACTATCAGTGTAGTGTCGATGCAATCCAGACATGTCCACACCGTCCTTGTCCCAAGTCCATTCATATTGTCCTTGTGTGAGTATCTGAATCTCCGTCTGTACATTCCCATGTAGTCTGAAAGGAAAGAACACACAAACCAGTATCTATTGCAAAATAACACATGAAAATTAAGCCACAATATATGGAAATACAACGTGATATTAAAATGGATATCTTTCCATTATTATTTCATCTGGGTCCACTTCGTCACCTCTGTCTAAATCAGCCATGGTTAACAAAGGCATCTGAGTGTTCTCCCCAGGCATCACCACTCCAACCCATCTCAATATCATAGCTTTCGCAAAAGTCAATAGCACAGTACAAAAGCAAAACATCAGACACAACGCTAAAAAGGCTGCTACCAAAATCTGAACTACCACTGCTCCCACTGGTCCTAACTGATCTTGTAACCAAGCATTTGCTGACCATCCGGCTCCTTCAGATTGACCAAACGCATCCCTTATACTTTTTAATGCATCTATAACACTAGTGATATTATCAGAACTATCGGGGATCAAAGTATAACAACCATCCCCCGTCAAGTTCAAAGCCACACACAAACCACCTTGTTTGGCTAAAATATAGTCGAGAGCCATGTCATGTTTCAACAATGTCAGTCTGTGACTTCTTTGAGTATTTGACAAAAGACTAAATCCTCGTATAGTCTCATTTGCAAAACCCTGCAATGTATAAGTAATATTATCAATGTGATCTGCCAAAAACGTCACACCATACCATGGAAAAAGTCCAAGTCCCCACTTCTCACCTAGACTTATCCTCCAATGGTAGGATTCAAGATTATTAAATTGTGCCATGCCCTCTTCACTCTATTTCCAAAACCAGGATCAGAATGAGCCTTTAAAGGTGGTTCCCTCTTTTGGATTGTAAACACCTCATATGGAAGTTTTAGCGTCGCCATGTAACAACATCCTATCCATCCATAAGGTAAAAATATGTAGGCCTTATCTCCACAAATCCACCAAATATCTTGAAAATTTCCTATAGTCACATTGCCAGGTAAAAGCTGATCTCTTACCTTCAAAGTCCTACCCTTTTTACTAGATGGCACAGCAAAGGTTACTTCATATGTGGATAATTTTTTATGGAAGTTGGCCATATATGTGACATAAGCTCTCATTTCGTCTTCTAAAAGAGCCAAACTTGGACCCTTGCCGCTTGTTCGTAAACAAGGCGTAGGCATCCGTCTTCCTGTGACCAGTTCGTGGGGCGTTAGACGTAAATCACGCAGCTCGCTTGAGCGACACACCATTAATGCCAGAGGGAGCGCTGCTATCCAGTTTAGACCCGTATGTTGGCAAATCTTGACAATGCGATTTTTCAACACACCATTCATTTTTTCACAAATCCCTTGACTTTGTGGATGATAGACAGCTCCCAAACGTTGTTTAATACCCAATTTTTGCAAAATCAATTTTACTGTTTTATCCACAAACTCTTTCCCATTATCTGAGGATATTCGATCTGGAAGTCCCCATCTGCTTATGACCTCTCTACACAAAAACTTGGCAACCGACTGAGCGTCTTTTCGGCTGGTCGGACAAGCCTCCGCCATCGCGTGAAAATCTATCCACGACCACTAGCATGTATCGTTTCCCTTCAACTGGTTTTATCATGTCGACAAAATCAACAACCAACTCACGCATAGGACCCTTGGGGTGGGAATGTAACCAGGAAGAACAGTTACACCCCTACGGACATTATTTTTAAGCAGATTGTACACCTGCCTATGACATAGTCAATCTGTTCAAGCAAATAAGGTGCCCAAAAACCATACTCCTGTGTAATTTTTCTCTTAACCTCCCCCCTTGCAACATGAGCTAGCCCATGTGCTTCCTGAATCATCAAACCTAACAGGTCCAGAGGCGCTACTAGCAGTCCCTCATGATTTCTCCAAAGACCCGTAGAATCCTTAACAGCACCCCGGTCTAACCATAACTGTTTATCAATCATAGGAGCAGCTTCCTGCATCAAAATCACATCCTTAAGCGTAATGTTGTCTTCCAAGTCCACCCCATGAGTGACCAAAAAAACCTTACCCACTTTGTTAGCTCCTGTGACAGCTTTTGCAGCTTCATCAGCCGCTTTGTTCCCTTGTGTCACTCTTGACACATCTGTTTTATGAGCTGCACACTTAGCTATTGCTATTTCTTTGGGCCTCATCATAGCATGCAACAGTTTTATTATTTGGGCGTGATGTTGTATTGGAGAACCATCTGTTTTCTTAAACCCCCGACCTTTCCACACTGCTCCAAACAAATGACATACATTATGCGCATATGCAGAGTCAGTGTAAATTGTCACTCGCTGTCCGTCTGCTAATGAACATGCTTCTGTTAGCCCCACAAGTTCTGCAAGCTGTGCAGACGCAGGCTGTGGTATTACTTCAGCTTTTTCAACAACAAATCCAGTTCCTTGAGCTTTTACTACTGCGTAGCCAGCACACAATTTATCCCCCACGCGATAACAAGACCCATCAGTCCAATACTCCAGGTCTGCCTCACGTAGAGGAAGGGCCTGCAAGTCTGATCTAAGCCTTGAGTATTTTTCTGCCTCTTGAACACAATCATGTGGCTCACCATCCTCTGAAGTTGGCAAGTTCTCGGCTGGATTTACCGTGTCACACCTCACCAGGGTGACATCTTCCTGCTCTAAAAGCCTATGATAATCTCTAAGCCTTGGCATAGTCAATGTGTATTTTCCATAATTCAGTAGATTCCTAAGACTATGATGGGTAAGAATTGTCACTGGGTAACCCATTGTAACAGAGGATGCTTTCTCATACATTAAATAGACACCCACCAGGGCTCTGTAACACAGTGGTAGCCCCAGCTCTACTTCTGAAAAGGCCGTGGAATAATAGGAGATAGGTTGCGGATTTGTCCCTGTACCTGTTGGCTGACATAAGACTGCACATGCATATTTACCTCCGGTGGAAGTAGACACATATAACAAGAAATTTTTGGAGTAGTCTGGTAGTGTGAGCGCTGGTGCCTCCTGTAACCTCTGTTTGATTGTTTCGAATGCCACAAGGCCTTCTTGTGTCCAGGAGAGATTGCTATGAAGTTGGGCATTCCCAGCATCTTTAACCATAGCTCTCAAAGGTCCTGTTAAGCTAGAATAATCCTCAACCCATGCTGAAGAATAACCAGCAATACCAAGAAACGTCAACATCTCTCTGACAGTTCTAGGCTTCGGAGCCTTACGAATAGCTTCCACTTGACAGTCAGAAATGCTTCTGTGTCCATGTGTTATTGTCTGACCCAAGTAAACAACTTTCTCCTGGCAATATTGCAACTTTTTCTGTGAGACCTTATGCCCCTTTTCTGCCAATATCTGTAGCAGTTTAATTGAGTCTTTATGACATGTTTCTTTATCTTTTGAACAGACCATAATGTCATCGACATATTGAATCACAGTACTCTGTAATACCTGATCTATTCCTACAAGATCGTCTTTTAATACTTTATTAAAAATATGAGGACTATGTTTAAGTCCTTGTGGCAATCTTTCATACTCATAGAATTGTCCTTTATATGTGAATCCAAATAAACCCTGACTTTCTATGCTAAGGGGGATGCTAAAAAATGCACCGCACAAATCTAACACCGTGAAATATGTTGACTCAGAAGGGATTTGGGCTAACAAAGTATGTGGATCTGGAACTTCCGCTGGAAAATCAGTTACAACTTCATTTACTGCTCTCAAATCATGAACCATACGATAAGTCTCATCGGGTTTCTTCACAGGCAACAGAGGCGTGTTACTCCGAGGATTTGTTACTATCTTCAACACACCTGCTTTCAAAAGTCCTTCAATTTGCGGTTCAATCCCTTGAATGGCTTCATCCTTCAATGGGTACTGATACTTCCAAGGAGGTGTAGCTCCTGGTCGAAGTTCAACTTTCACCGGTTGGGCTGACTTCACGAGTCCAATATCAGTACTGTGTCGAGACCACAAACAATCTGGAACTTGTCGCAACATCTCCTCTTTCATAGAATCTGATTCTATTTTAGCACTGCAAATAGATTCATGTGTCATCAATACAGCTTGTGGCTGTCCATGTCCTTTAGCTGAAATCATGATTTTGAGGAATCGCTGATCTGCACTCCTCCAAATTGCCAAATTCTCTTTTATTGGTAGAAAAACAGCATTCTCTGCCTCCATCATCATTTCCCCTATGTGTTTCTGCTCATAGTCTTCAGAAACCAACAAGGTCACATGTGGCACACTCTTCTCAATATCAAATTCTTTTCCAGATAATCATCGATATTTATCTTCATAGCTGCTCCTTGTGGACCCAAAATTATGCAACAGGAACTTAGTTGAATTCCCTTTGGTTGATGAGCCAACCATTCCTCTGGGTTTGATTGGGCAGCATTCTTGAAATACTTGAGCGTGCAATGAAATGGATACTCTGGAAGTTTCGCTTCTGGCATGTTTGCCACAATAAATTTCTCCCATGTCTTAACTGGCTCCAAAAATTCCGCACTGAGATTCCCAATCCAAAATACTGAAGAGGACTCCGTCTCCGTTGTCATCAATAGTTGGTGAACTGTTTCTTTAGGTACTTCTATTAGACAGCCATCTGGTGTACATTTTATTGTGCAATTCAATCTACACAAGGCATCTCTTCCCAATAAGGCAATAGGTGTATGTTCTGATACCAATATGGGTATTGTAGTTTTCTGGTTTTTATAGCAGAGCTCAATTGGTTCCGTGAGAGGAATCAGCTGCTTCACTCCCTCAAACCCGATTGTCCGAATCAGTTGATTGGACATAGGAAGATGTGTAGCATCTTCAGGCCGTACACAGGTGAAAGCAGCTCCGCTATCCGCCATTACTTCCAATGGTCGATTATTTACTTTCACCTTAATTGTTGGATCTCTTTCTGGCCCTGATGCTACCAGCTGACACCCCCCTTTCGGATTTTCTGGGCACCTCTAGAATCCTGGCTCAGGGCCCCTGTGGGGGGTTCACCGGTCCCCCAAGTGACCTTGACTGGCCCCTGAATCCTCCTCTGAAGTTTCCTCCTGGCCTATTACACTCGCGGGCAAAGTGACCAACCTGTCCACAGTTATAACACACTTCTGGAGGCTGCTGGAAGTATGGATTGAATCCTCCTCTAAATCCTCTTCCCGAGCGTCCTTGTCCTCTTCCTCTCCAATTCTGTGTCTGTCCATAAACTGGCTGTGGATATGAAACAACTGGAACCACTAGTGGTGGTTGGGGCAATTGCGGTTGAACCGGGTTTGACTGAGGCTGTGGTGGTGATTGTTGCTTTGGTAGACACTGATCCTGTATAACCAGAGCCTGGTTCTTTTCCTTCTTTTTATTTTCCACCAGTTGTATTTGATTGAGTTTCCTGAGGGTTACTTGATCCTGTTCTTTCTGGTCGCGTTCCTTTTTTCTGTACAGATCCACTTGATGGGCTATATGATCTGTATAGACCCCTATTGCCATGCTTCCAAGGCCAACCACCTCTGCCAGTTTGCTCCTCACGGGCAAGGGCAGCCCCATCTGCAGTTTAGCTCGCAAGATTGACCGCTCCATTTGGCTTGCATCTGGATCGTTCCCTGTAATGTTTCTCCACACCTGATGAGCTCTTGACACATAGGCTCTCGGATTCTCTTCTTTTCCCAATGGATCAATCAGGATATTATCAGGATGCACATTTGTTGGAAACGTATCTTTCAGTGCTCTCCACAGTCGATGCCTACTTGCAGCGAACAACTCAGGATCATTTACAGCAGTCCCCACATATCGGTTAAGTCCAGCTCTCTGAAAGATTTCTTCCATACCTGGAATCCCAAGGAGATTAGCAAAAAGTCTCTTAATATCTCCTATAGCGGTTTGTGTTCCCACAGTAATTTCTTCCAACTTCGAAATCCAAGGATGTGCTCCGTCTTGAAGAGTAGGCAACTTCTCAAGTATATCTGACATATCAGTGTTTTGCAAAGGCTTATACTCCAGATTCTGTCCTCGGATTATTACTGGCAGCATCTTTTTACTTGTGCTCCCTTTTCTTGAACGTAATGCATACTTACTTTCCAATTTTAGGGGCCCTTTTTTTCGCAGTTTCTCCCTCTGTATTGTCAGCTTCTCGAGATGTTCCTCCAATTCTCTCGTTTCTTCTGGATTAATCGACTTCTCCAAGCATGATACACATCGATCCATGTCTTTTTCTATTTCTTCGGTAGTTGTTGCAGGATAAAATCCCCTTGAAAATGAAACACCTTTACACTCCCATTCTTCATCGCTGTCTCCATCTTCGCTCTCATCAGAGGTCTGGTCTCTTATGTGTTTCTTTTCCAACTCCCATCACCCTTTTTTTCCGCTCTGGCCAGCCTCCGTCTGATTGCAGGATCATATCCACCCATGATTTCTTCTGAATCACTCTGATCATTATCAATTTCCATTCTCCTAAGCCTCGCTCTACCCTTGGTTTCCAAAGCGTGTCATTTTCTTCTTACTTTTGGAGCTGGGGGTCATTTTTATGGTCGTTTCTGCTTGTCCTGTCTCTATGATTCGTTCCTCTTCATCCCTTATGCAATAATCACCCTCCTGAGTGATCACAGGGAGCTGAGGATAAATGTCCTTAAACTCCAGCTCCCTCCTCGTAAGGTGGAGGTCTTCTTGTTGAATCCGTTATGTGAGAAGGGTGTGTTAACTTCTGCCATTAGTTTTTCTGTCATCTTTGCCTCTTTTGCCAATTGCTCTTCACCTCTGTCCCTTTTTTTCTTGAATATTTTTTGTCAATTTTTGTCCCTCATGTTCAAATAACTTAAGAACACCCAGTTCTCTTTGTCTTTTTTCTTTCACGTCGTTCCCCTTTTTTCCCCTTATTTTCATCTGCCTTATATGTGGACACAAGCACTTGCATTATTTTAAGTACTTCTGGATTAAGAGTTCCTTCCACTGGCCATGGTTGTTCAATGCCAGGCCAACGTTTGTGCCATTTTTCAGATAATTTTGCAATACCATTAACTAGAGGATTATTTTTTTGTACCACATCAACCGGAGTAATTACTTTCAAAGTTTTACTGTCCTTTTTCCGCATTTTGACAACCCTTTTACAGTTGCTTATTGTAAATTATTTTTTCTTTTATTATTATTTATTGGTTTATTTTTTCTCCACAGCCGCTAATGAAATGTCAAGGGAATCTGTCAACTCCAGAGCAATCACAAAAGACTTATTATCCAGCAATCACACAGCACCAACCACTACCTAATAAGCACCCACCTTAAGTTTTATTCCCAAAATAATCTTAATACCAAAATTTCAACGCCACTTTAATCCAAACAACCCACTCACAAAAACTCCAATATATAATATTCAAATTTATTAACTGATCAGTCCGTTGCCAAGTCTCCCATTAAATAGCCATAATATGAAATATGTCAAGCACACACAAGCAAATAGATTCCCCTTATTAAAAATGCGTCTCTAATATCCTAAAAGAAAACCAACTAAATGTATATCAACAGTGATAATAATAAATGAATATAAACACATACACACAGGTGTTGTAAAGAGTTTGTGGATTGAACAGTACTGGCCAGACTGGATCCTGGGCTGCAATCTCTGTCGCCTGACGCCCTGGCCGGCACTGCCTCTCCCTCTCTCTCTAGTCTCTCAGACCACAGGAGAACAAAAACAAACACAACCATACAACAATTTAGCCCTTTTATGTACTCACAAAGTTATTACAACCATAACATAAGAGTGTTAACTCTCTGAGTAATCACAATCTCTTTTCCTTATCATTTTACATATCCACATCATATTCAAACCAAGCCACATAAGTATCATTCATACTAGGAACGCTGAGAACTCATTCTCACCACTTTCATTTAAAACACATTCTGTTAAACAACATTCTAAAATGTAACTTGTGGTTAAATACCGAATACAAATACGTTTAAAAAGTGTAATTGCACATAAAGAAAACAACGTCAACTACACGTAAAATATAGAAGTAACTTAAGCTAAAACAAAATAACTGCTGATTATGAAATAACCCAAACTATACAGCAGCACCAATCAATATAATAATATAATAATCTATAATTTAGCCTTAGCAAATCTTATAACACAGCTCCCCTTGGCCAAGTTTCCCTTTTCTTTATTTTACATATATACAGTTCCTTTAATTCTCACCTATCATTCTCTTCATAGCTTCTCATACACAGCAGAGACACAGCAGAGACAGCTCTTCACACACACTACCCCTCTCCTATTTCACACACACACACTGTAGCTCTCCAGTCAACAAGAATGCATTCCTTTACACTATTTATAAAGCATGCTACCGCGCTCCTTTCCCTTCACTATTTCCTTTATTATTTCCTTCCTAAATTTATGCTACCTCGAAGTTCAGTAGATATTTAATGAGAGGCTACTTGAACATAGTTCGATCAACACATGTAGCGAGCGGTAACTTCAATCAAACGTTATTCTACTAGCTCCCAGTTCCTTTGAACGGACCCGGAAATTCACCTAGTTCCTTTCCAGGATTTGCGGCCCATCTAAGATCGCCTTCATAAGGGCTTTTTATTCAGATTTGCGGCGTCCTAATCCTTATATTATTCCTTATTCCTTAACCTTATACTATATCCTTCCTTAATCTTACTAAATTTATTCAAACCGAATGACCCTGGCCAGGGTTACACTCTTATTTATTTACTTTTCCTTATTCCAATTTGACTATTCCTTAAAGCCTAGTCTCACGCGGCAATAGCCTCCATCTCATCTGTCTTACTGTTATAAGAATCTGAGGGCCCATATTCTTAATGTTTGCAAAGCTATTTCAGCTCACTGTCCGTTAATCTAGGCTGTTCCTTTTTCTTCCTTTTATTTTTATCTATCTTTCTTTACTATATTCTCACACCCTTATTATATTGTACACAAAATTTAGAACGGAGTCTTTTCACACATCCATCCGCAAACACTCACATGGGATCGAACCGGTGTACCCTTAATCGCACATACAGACACTCGAACTGACCAGCGCCCACAGTTTATGAGAAAACTCACCATATATGCTAGCTTCTGGAGCGGGAGTCAGGTCGACGGAGCCTGTGATGGAACGATGACTTTAGGCACAACACGGTCCCATCTGGTGCCAGATTCTGTGGTGTCCAACAATAATGCTGCGATGATGTGTTGAGAAGAAATCCGCTTGACACTGTTCTTGATCACAAAAGTTTATTAAATCAAAGAATTCAGCATCAATAACAAGCTCTGCAGCAGCTTGGAGAATGACCCAGCCCGATGACCACTCTACCTTACTGTACATCACACATAGCTTATATAGGACATGTTTAAGCATCTATTGGGTAACAGAAAAAAGATGTGCGTCTACAAAGTAAGACGCCAACCCCATAGAAGGGTACAGTACTATTTAAAGTTGCAAAACAAGGGGTTAGAAGTCAAATTCCATAAAAGGGTTCAGTTCCTACCTAACCATCAATCACTGCTTTCCCCATAGACTGACCCCCTGTCTTGCTGCTACAGTGTTATTTGAACTGTTGTGAGTGAAATGCATAGGCACTAGACAACTGTTACAGTCAAATGCATAAGTTCTAGACACTACACAACTCTCAAAGGCAACTCTTAGATTTTTGACTGAATTTTCGTGCAATCAGAAATCATGTATGACTTCCAGACTCGGCCGATGGCCGTGCCGTTCACACTACACTTTCCGGGAGGGGGAGTCTTGAAGTCGTTGTGGCGTTCACACTACGTGACTGATCGGTGACAGGAGGTCACACACCGGTCACACACTGCAAGAGCTGATGAAGGACTCTGTCACCCGAAGCTGGTCTCCAAATGTTTTGTTAAGAAAACACAGGTGAAATGTGAAACGGGAAATGATGTGAACCTACACGAAACAGCTGCTGTTTGGTATTATAAAGACAAAGAATATGGGTGAAAGAACGGGTTAGTACATTATGGGATTGTCTGAGCTACAGAGAGAGCTGGAGGGGGAGTAACTTAAAAAGTGTTGTGCAGTGAAAAAGTAACTGCCTGCTTTCATTGGCTGGATGTGGATGTCAAGTCTCCAGATATTTGGCATGCTAGATATCTGGCAGATGTCGGCGATGTGTCAGTGATGTGTCGGGAGCCATTTTGATGCGTTGTTGTGTGGTTCACATATAGCGACCCTCGATCGACCGCTGATTTACCACCGATCACAGCCTGATCACGAGCTCGCAGAGCGGCAAAATCCGGCTAAAAATCATCACTAGAGATAGGTTCACAACTTCACTGTGAATTTTGTCACCCTCACTTTCACTGAAAATATCTTTTATTGTCCAGTATGAACAAGAGGAAGGGTTACAGCAAGCAACACCTGCTTCAGTGTTCACAGGCATGTGACTGTTTCAAGACAGACTCATATCCTTTAATGCAAGCTGAAATACTGTACTTACTTATTGTAGGCTACTTAGAATTCACTACATTTTATGACACCTGAAGTTACTAGTTATTTTGTATGTAAGATTTTACTTTCAAAACAGTTTCATTTCTTTTTTCACAGCATAAAATATGCTTATTGGGTCATTTAAGTCCTTAACTGAGTCTTTAATGTCTTATTTTGTTCTTAAAATGTTGCTAAATCTGCTGGTAGCCTACCATAAGACCAGTCGGTTTTTAATGTCAATGAAATTGTTTCAAGTATTTTCTGAAATTAAATTTTTCAGAATTCTAGCAATAAGCAATCAGCACTATTCTGTCTTCTTTTAAAATTGTAAACCTTTTCCTTAAGTTTGCTGTCAGGGGTCCAAGACAAGGGACGATACAGTTGAAGATATTATCTGGACCAATTATCAGAACTTCAGTTTTATCAGTATTTAGAAAATTAGAGGCCATCTAGCCGTGCAGGGAGTCCAGATACAAAAACAAACATAGAAACTCACATGCACATTCTGTATACTGTATATACACAGTAGTGTGTAATGCAATCTTCCCTAAAATCTTACCACACAAACATCCATCTGTAGAGCTTCTCACACTGACTAAACAGTGATCATGTATAGAACTCAGCAATGCATTATTTGTCACTCAACAGACGGTCTAATGTCATGGGACATGGTTTCAATAAAAGGGAAAAAAGAGACAATCCACATTCCTTTAAGTTGACTCCTAAAAACATCTTTGGGCAAATTCTCAGGTGACAAACATAAACCTTTGACACATTTTTTTTACTTTTGTTGTTTTAACTGTGAGCTTGTTGCCTCTGTGTTGCCATGACATCTGACCTGGTCTAGTATCACAGAACCAGACCCATCACTAACCCAGAATGGCAGCACAAAAGGTTTTATTTCTTCTTTATGTTCTAACAGTACTTTAATTCCTCTAAAATGTATTTGCACACAAACCCACAGAGAAACGACGTGAAACACAACACTCACATACACAAAAGCCTGTTACCTGAAACTACACCATGTAGGTTTTGTAGTTTCGGCCCTCTTGGTGCAGAATCATATGTTTCTTTTCTTCTCCCTCCTATTATGTTATTCAAGTATAAGTGTAAGCTTATTTTGGAGCTTAAATGCTTCTAATGAAAGAGACCCTTATTCCTAACCTTCGTGCTGTCCATGGATTTACATAGAGTGTTCCATATTACACAATTAATGATCATTACTTTCGTTGAATTTAGAATTTGTTATTCAAATTTATAGCATATGTGGTCTTCCTGGGTCAAATATGAAATATATGTGGATCGCATATCAGACTGTGATAATCCAAAATAGCTTATAATTTCTATTTTTCTCAATAATTTGGTCTATTGACCAAAATTCAAAAAAAGAAGTGCAAACAGGTGTTACTATGTGCTGCCATTCAAAATGTTGAAATGGTTTTAAAACAGTATCCTGTCTAAACTTTGACATATAGCAATCTGTGATAATCCATCAACATATGTTCCTCTGATCTTAACTATGTCAACATAATTCAAAAGATCTTCTTTTTTAAATTTGAAAACAAGGTATCATTTTATGTAATTGAGGTTTATTGGCCATAAATTCCCCCCAAAAATCTGGTTTTCGTGGAATGAAGTTGGCTAAAAAAGGGGTAACAACATTGATTATTTTATTGTAACATGATTGGGTGATAATTTAGTCTCTTTGCTTTATAAACAGTCAAACCAGACCGGATCAAGTTTGACCTGGGAAGACAAAGTCCCATGGACAACGATTAGAAAATACTTTAACACTGTATTTTATTGACATTATACAGGTGCTTTGGTTGGGTTTTTTGTTTTTTTTTGGTTTAACTGCAGGAAAATACAATACGCCTCCATTACTATTTTAAAGTAAAACTATCACATACCTATGTAGACACTGTGGCAAGATCAATACATTTTCTAGAAAGTATTTACATACTTTAAAGACAATTTTAAAATAATACCAATCAATGAAATTTACTGTAATGTCCCAAAAATATCTTCAGTCAGCTTCTGTAAAGAAATGTTTTTTAAAGAAATTCTTATTCAGTTATACTAAAATTCATGCCTCTACACTAAATATGATGCTACAGCCTGGTTTTCTGGTTGATTGGCCAGCAAGTTAGCTTAACTTAGCATGAAGATGTTTTTACTCATTAAAAAAAATGAATTAACCACATCTCATGGTCTTTCCAAGGACATGGAGTTTGCTCAGTTGGCATTAAAATATAAAACATCCAGATAAAGATAGTTTTATTGTCAAACTTTTTTTGTATGGTCAAGAATAAACTTTCACAACCTCATTGAAATTTAAATGAATACTTTTATAGGAATAACATTTTTTAATTGGCTGCACTCATTTACTTTCTTGCAGACTGATGAGAAGGTTAATACCACTGTCATGTTTGTATGGTATGAAGCTACAGCTGGTAGTCAGCAAGCTTAGCTTAGCATACACTCTGGAAACAAGGGTAAACAACTAGCCTAGCTCTGCCCAGAACTCTGAACTCTCTCTACCACTGCTCTCATCTTCCCCGTCACTTCTGTGCACGAGCAACCAGTTGCTGGTCCATACCACTTTCACTGTTTTTCATTTACACAGCCAGGGCTGTGTAGGAAAACCGGATTTTTTTCAGAGCACCACATAACAGAGTGCTAGCAAACCGTGAGGTAGTATTCACTGAATTCAACAAAAAGGTTATTGGATTACAATCGCTTACCATCCCTTTAAAGCATTAAAAATGCAACAAAATAAGTGAGACATTTATAGCAGGAAGGCCTTGATGAGATTTGATCCAAAGCCAGCAGGCACTTCGGGTTTAAGAAATATTACTGCTCCTTCTCTTCTCCTTCACTTTGGCTCATTTTTTGTGCTTCCCAATCTGCTCCAACTCACTGGACTCATCTACCACCGTGCCGTGGATCATGGTTCGACTTTTACAGGGTTCCCAGTCCTTACGTCGGGGTCTTCTGAAAAACTATTAAATTAATTAAACCAAGGTTAGTCATTTACATATAAAAACACTGAACAACATAGATATGAAGAACTGAAAAGTACCGTTAACCAACTGAACTTATAAAAATACTTATACATAATACATACATAATATGTCCGCCTTAGTATTTGCCATATTGAGGTTATGAAGCAGCACTGAAATGTTATATATTTGAAAACTTTGTCTTTCAATACCCTCAAATGTAACCTAACGTCAGTTAACTTTACACACTGACCATGTGTATAAGCTTTACGCTAAAAACACACAAAATGGATATCAGCCATACACATAAAGAAGAGCCAACAAAGTCCCACTCTCAGGTAGGTAGCTGTAAGCAGGTTAACATAAAAGGGGGATTACTGCAATACCTCTTTGGAATTTTCTAGCAGCTCTTCACTCTTAGGAAGGGTTTCTTCCTCTGGTCAGGTGACGACAAGCAGATTATCATTTTTAATGAGGTCAGAGCATCTGCTGCTGTTGTAGGTCAGAACAACCAGCAGAGAGGGGCTGCCCCAGCCGCCTGCCAAACACCAGTCTGTGAGCTCTGACTCGGACCTGTCCTGCCAGGGGGTCATTCCAGAGCGCAGTCACGGGTCAGTTTAATCAAGTTTCACCGGAACACACAGGAATCGGTTACAGTTACGAGGTAGTAAATAAATTAAAGATGCCCACAAAAAAGAAAAAAACGAGACAGAGTACAGACGAGGAAACCAAAGATGTAGATGACGAGGACTCTGAGGATCAGGAACCAAAGTCCAAGAAGAAAAGTAAGCAGGTGGGTGAGTCAGTGGATGCTGGAAGACAGAAGAAGAAGAAGAAGTTTCAAGACAGCAATGAAGATGGAAACAATTCTGACAGATCTAGGGATGATGTGAGGAGCACCAATAAAAGAGGGAAATATAACCAAAAGGCCAAGAAGAAGGAGAAAGCCAAAGAGGAGAACTGGGATGAGTTGAGCAATGACTCGGAGAATACTGATAATGAGAATAACAACAATGACTCCAAGACTTCAACAAGAGGGGGAAAACTCCCTGATGTGATTTTGACCACTAAGAAGGGATCGAAGAAGTCCTCGGTCAAAGACAAGATGGGGTCAAAGGATAAAAAGTCCAAAGATGAAGACAAAAAGTCCAAGAAGGACTCGGAGAAAGAGGAGGAACAGGCAGCTGGGGATGAAGATGAAGGGAAAAAGAAAAAGAAAGAAAAGAAGAAGAAAGGTTCTGTGAAGGAAGATAGTGATGACGACAACAAGAAGGCAAAAGGCAAGAAGAAGAAGAAGGTGGAAAATTACGTTGAAATCTATGAGAATGAGCTTCGTAACTACGAGCCCGAAAAGGTGGAGAACTACGAGGATGAGTATCACAAAAAGAAAGGTAATTGCAAACTTTCTCTCTCAACCTCAAAAATGTTCGGAGGTGACAGAATTAAAATACTCTTTATAGAGAGAGCATGTTGCTATGTCATTAATTTAAAGACAATTTGCAAGTTCTGTTTGAGGAAAGACATCTGACACCCAGGTGAATCCTTGATTGCAATTACGAGATCCTGAGTGGCTCCAGCATGCTTTGGTTTGATGTGCATGGTAACATTACACTGAGTGAAGTAGTATCCATGTATCGCCGGTATGTTATCTTCAACCTACAGCTATATGACACCTGTCACTCACTAATTTTCACAGAGGGTGGTTTCACATTCTAATAGGAACTTCATAGTCTTCTAGGTTTCTTTTTTGGGTCTCCCTGACAAACTAAACCTTGATTCTTAATTTTCCTTAATTGTTTTCTTAATTGTCATGTTTTTAAAAAACGTGTATTTGAGTAGCCTTTATTGTAGATATAATGGCAGAATTTAACAGTCTGATTCAGTAAAATTTGAGGTATTTGTCATTTAAATGACATTTTCTTAATTTTGAGTTAATTTAATGAGCCTTTTTACATTAACTATCAATTACCTGCACAAAACACAGTGCAACCCATGACTGAATTCCTTAACAGCCCATGACACTCTTGTAAATATACAGACTGCAGAATTCTCTGACTCCTCCTAAAACATTCTCATGAGGACAGAAGTGCTAAAACAAACAAACACACGTAGGCACACAGATGATAGACTGTATCATCACCCCACATGTTAACTATTGAACTGTACCTCAGTATCCTGCCCCTACACTTTCTCCTGCTGTAATCATACTGTGGATCTCCTTTCTGAAACACACATCCATTTGTATTATTATGTCTTTAAACCCACCAGTGTATGAGGTGGTCACCATCACTGGTGACGAGAGAGGAGCAGGCACTGACGCCAACGTGTTTGTAACTCTGTTCGGAGAGTATGGCATCTCTCCCAAAGTTCACCTGGCTAGCAAGTAAGTCCTCCAATTTAAATTCAGATATAAGGTCTTCTATACTTGTTTGGATGAAGGAAAAATAATTTGGTCAAACAAAGGGCAGAACAGATTTAACTTATTTATCACACCCCTCCAGCTAAAGGCCTCATTCATAACCTCAATTAGACCCCATATGTGATTGATTATTTTATTGTTAAGGTTAAACTAAACCTTTGTGTTTTTTTCTCCTCTCAAACAGCACAGAAAAGAGGTATGTGGTGGTGATGGTTGTGAAGGAATGGCTTCTCTGACAACAATCTGTCTACTGTGATTATAGTGTTAAATTTAGTTAGCATGACTTGATTTGCTGCATGATTTTGTCAAACATTTGCAAGACCTTTCTATTTCAATATGCTCGGGGAGTGAATGTGGGATATTTTGTCACTTCTCCTATAAAACTTTCACATTTGATTTTGCATTTATTTTGAAGTTAAGAGTGAAAATATGATGAAATTTGGCTCTCAATTTTTCAGGAGTCGCACAGCATTCGAAAAAGCCAAAACTGATGTGTTCAGAATCAGAACTCACAATGTTGGACCTTTGAAAAAGATACGGTACGTTAGACCCAAGAAAATATCATCCCTGATCTAGACTATGTTTCTTTTTTCACATTGGTGAGTATTATTAAGCATGGCACAGATGAGGTATGAGCAGCTTGGCCAAACTGTTGACCTTGGATTTGATTTAGAGAGATTTGTTTCCTCCCCTCAATTCATTTACAAAAAAATTAGACTTTTTTATGTTGGCAGTATTCATCTGTTGCTTCAGGATTGAACATGACAACACCGGCCTGAACCCCAGCTGGTTCCTGGACAGAGTGGTGGTGACGGATGTGATCAGGCCTCACCTGAGGTTCTACTTTCCTTGTAACAACTGGCTCAGTAAGGTGGAGGGAGACCACCTCTATATCAGAGACCTGCTGGGTAGCATGGACCCCATGGACATGCCCAAATGTATGTAAACTTAAGTATGCGCCTATTAGACATACTAATTTCAAAATTGTTCTTTAAAACTTTTTGTCTTAATTTTCCAGATAATAAGTATGTAGTGAGTGTTTTCACTGGGGACGTAAAAGGCAGTGGAACAGATGCGGATGTCTTCATCAATATCTTTGGGGAGTTTGGAGACACAGGTAAATTACAGCACAACAGGTAACAAGTTTTTCTATCGCATGTGCTCACATTATTAACTTTCTCCTAAAGTGAATACCAGTTTTATTGCAGTCGTTTAAATCAGGATTCATCTGATAGATTTTACAAATATTTTTTTTATGTAAGGTGAAAGGCGACTTGACAATGACAAAAATAACTTTGAAAATGGCACCGAGGACAAGTTCACCATTGAGGCACCAAACTTGGGCAAAGTGAGGAAGATCACCATTGGCCATAATAACAAAGGCTCTTCAGCAGGATGGTTTGTAGACAAGGTAAGAAAGGTACAGATGTTATTTACAAGATGTGTTTCTTTGGGGAGCTAGAAATTTAAAAAAGTCATTTGAAAAACATGACATTAATTCTTAAACCTAATGCACCTTCATCCATTTTAAGACAGATAACTAAAAAATAATGTGTAACTTTCTTTGTTACAGCATGTGTGTTCACAGTATCTTATCCTGAAACAAAACTTAGAGTCTTACTGTACCTCATTCTGCTCAGATCGGCCTCTGCAGAGGTACTTAAGACATGTGATCCTCCCAGGTCCTCTCAGTCTTTTCATCTGAGACTGATGTCCCTGCTCCTCCAACACATACAGTGTGCGCATCTGAGAGATCCCTTCATTCAAAACAGACAGACACACACACACACACACACACACACACACACACGCACGCACACAAGCACACACATGTCGTCATTCTACCCTCTGTGTAAGGGGAAACTGTGCCCCATTAAGGGATTGCCTTACAGCAAACAGATAGATGAGTCGGTAGATTTGTTGATGACTGCAGCACAGACTGACATCAAAGATTAGCCGTGACAACAATAATAAATTAAATCCAAATTGCAGTTCTCATGTGGTTTCTCATTTAAGATGATTATATTGAGATATATTTTTAATTATTTGAGCTTGATTTTGCTCTTGTCATTTCTTTTAAAATGTGTTTAAATGTAGATAAACATGCAAGGAGGCTTTACCCTTCAAATATACTCTATATATACAGTATACCCTCAAACTCCCAGGCCTCTGGTTGAGGATCCGAAGTTGAGGATGACACATACCACCCAATACATACATACATTACAATACATACATTTTTGAAAATTGTTATTTTCCTGGCTCTAAGGAAGAAACTATAATTTGTAATGCCAAAGGATTTATTAAGTATAATATCAAAAAAGGTGTCTTCTGTTTCTCTTTATCCTTCTACAGTAACTTTCTCTGTAAGATGAAAAATTATACTGGGTCAATAATGTGACCCACATTTATTACAATAGTGTAAAACTCTAGTTATAAGTGTAGATGTAATGGAACATGAAACGGTGATGAAAGAGACCACTAACAGTATCAGCGATAAGTGTTTGATCATCAATGTTCATCTCAAAGAGCACTGTCTTGCTTTACTAAACTTTTCTTAACATTATGTATAACCGATCTCTGTCACAAGTTGCTGAATACGTTCTTATTTTTCCAGGCGATTGTGGATGATCTGGGAAACAAAGTAGTGTATGAATTTCCAATCAATCGTTGGTTTGCCATCAATGAGGATGATGGGAAGATCCAGAGAGACATTTTAGTTGGGGGGAGCCAGCCCACAGGTGAGGATGAAATTAGTTTATGAGTTTGGAAAAACTGCCTTACATACACTTCATCTATTTCTTTAAAGGAAACCTCATGTCAGTGAATGCAGAGATGAAAATTACCCCAGTACTTTACTGTTTCCCCAGAATTATTTGCCTCATTTAGGAATAATTATCTGCTTGCCTGGTCTGAAAAATACAGCATAAAAGATTGTACAACAATAATATTTCCATTGCCATGGAACAGATAATTCACTGTTTTATACCTTCTTATTCAGTCAAAAAAAGGAAAATATCCAGCTTGCCAGAGGCCCATTGTTTGATCAGTAATTCTTGGGTCAGACTATCAATGTTAAGATCTGGTTCCTGCTCAGCTCCTTAGGGAGTGGAGGTGCGATGAACCACAGTGACCCACTGGCAGAGTCTCTGATAGCCTGACATGTAACTGTACCCACCAGGTATTGTGTACAACGTCCAGATTGTGACAGGAAACATCCGAGGTGCCGGGACCAACTCCAAAATCCAAATTGTGATGCACGGCTCGAAAGGCATGAAGAACAGTGGCAAGGTAATGAGAAGCTACCATATATACATGAAACAGAGCAGACAACTTGCAGTGAACTGACAACACAATGGCCGCAGCAGTTGTAGTTAGTTAGTTTTCATTTTAATGAAACAGAGCAGATAAAGACTGCAAAAGGTTTTACTTAAGTGAAATGTTTGTTCTTTGGTGCCATTTTTGGAGCTAAGTGAATATTGATGCACAATTTATCACCTAGAGCTACTCAGTCTAATTACCATTTAGTTTTCACGTAACACAATGGGCAGAATTCATGAACAAAGACCCAAATGAAAATGTTCCTTTCAAACATATTCCCCAGTCTGTGTTTATGAAATCATGGATTCACCACTGAGGATAAATGGGATTAAATCTCTTCTGGGTACATCTGCCTTGCAATGGACTATTTGGATGTATTTGTTTCAGGTGTTTTTGGAGGGAGGAAAGTTTGAGCGGGGCCTGACAGACATCTTTAATGTTGAGATTGCTGCACTCCTCAGTCCCCTCAGCAGAGTCACCATTGGACACGACAACGGAGGAGTCAGTCCAGGGTGGTACTGCGAAAAGGTACATGCACACATGCATGCAAACACTACAATCTAACAATTTACTGCGCGTTAATCCAGCTGAATCAATGTTTTTCGCAGGTGGTGGTGTACTGTCCCTTCACAGGGATAGAGCAGACCTTCCCATGTAGTAAATGGCTGGATGAGAAGGAGGGAGACGGGCTGATAGAGAGAGAGCTCTATGAGATGGTCTCACTCAGGCAAAAAAGGCAGAAGAGTAAGCTGAATGTCAATAATTATGTCATTTTCACTCATTATTTCCTGAAACATTCAAATCTCCATCATATTTATCAGAAATTTGCTTAATGACTCCAAAGGCAGTCTACCTTCATTCTACTTTGCAATTTGAGTGTGTTGTTTTTCCTATTGCCATGAAGTCCAATATCTCTTTGAAAGAAAAGTAAATTGTGAGTGCAGGTGTTAAATATAATATTTGTTTGCATGTGGTCCACAAACGTATACAGCTGAATGTGTGTTTTAGCTTCTTTTTTTGGTCCACACAAAAATGAAAAGTTACTTCATATCTATTCACAGTCAAACAGATGCACAGTTGAGCTGTCCGCTGCAATTGGTCTGCAGCATAATAGTTTCTGCCTTGAGAAGAGTATTTAATGAGCAAAAATGCCATCTCAGTGGCTCCACTGTCCACTGTCACAGTGACAAACAAATGATAAAGACAATGGGATGGCAGTCATCTGATCTAAGCTATAACAAACCATGACAATGATTCTGATGATTTCATTTGGTTCTCCTCAGAACACCCGTGGTCCTTGTGGATCTGGACGTCAGACCTTCCCGGTGCAGGAAGTGATGCAGATATCTCCTTTCAGGTGTACGGAGAGAAGGGCAAGAGTGATGAGATCAGACTGGACAACAAAACAGACAATTTTGAACAGGGACAGGTGGACAAGTTTATGGTAAGTAGTATTCTATATTTTAATATTATTAATATCAGTTATGAGGCTTCATAGGAAACTGTTTTTTATCTTTTTTGTGATCTTACAGGTTGAGCTGCCAGATCTGGGAAAATTGACCAAATTCCGTATCTGGCATGAGAAGAGAAATCCTTTTGCGGGATGGCATCTCAGCAAGGTGAGGAAATCTAATGTCTAATAATTTTGCAATCTTATGTCTATCATATTGTTAAATTTGCTCAGTTTGTAATATACTCACATGCATTCTGCTTGTTTTATTGACAGCTTATATTTTTGTTATTTTACATTACTGTAAAACTTCAATTAATATCCCGGGCTGAATCTGAATAATTCTGTGGTGCTCATTGTTTTGATAAAATTAACTAAACAACTAAATTGTGGAGACTCAACCAAACCGATCTAACGATGTGAATATGTAGCATGTCCATATTGACAAAAGTTTAACATTTAGATTGGTATGCACAATCTAAGCAGCTAAGAACTAGCTCAACCGGGCGACAATGTGGGCTTCAAGAGGTTTTGTAAAGACCAGGCATCTAATTGAGACCTGCATTTTTTTGTCAAAACGCGTAGCCACAACAGGCCAGTAAAAGGGACAGGCCTCTAATTGGGACTAGGCTTTTAATTGAAATTATATGGCAATTATGTATCCTAAATATGCACATTCATAGGTGTGCTAGTTAAAATAAAAATGATGATAATATGACAGTTTAGTATCCTAAATTCATAACAGACATGACAAGGCAATAAGTTAAGATAGTAAGTAATCTTGGGTTTAAATATTTAATTTGACTTTGCAAAACTGTGCTTTTTTAAGTACTTTAGAAAAGAAGAAAGAAGAATGTTCAGAGAATTGTTTAGTTCAGTGTTTAAACACTTGACAATGACATGATGATCCAGACATCCCCTTACATATCAAATCAAAGAAGTTTTCCAGCATTGCATTTTCATTCCCAATTAGGCAACTTTGATGAAGACATTAACAAAGGAGAAATATACATTTCCTTGTGAGCGTTGGCTGGACACAAATGAAGATGATAATGAGGTTGTGAGGGAGCTACCTGCTAACGGAGAACTAATCGCTGAGCCGCTGCCCTGTAAGTAATATTCACCGTCAGCAAGCAAAATCTGCCTTGACAAATATGGAGACGAATGTAAAACTTGAATGAATAACGCTTCTCTGTACTGCAGTAATCAAATACAGAGTGACTGTTTGCACGGGGACTGTCAGCGGCAGCGGCACAGATGCATCCGTTTTCCTTAATCTGATTGGAGACCAGGGGGACACCGGAGATCGGCAGCTGGTCAACTGCAAAAACAACGTCAACAAGTTTGAGAAAGGAAATGTGGGTACATTCAGTACATCACTGTTTTACATAGAGCTTAGCGAAAACTTAATTATTTGTCCTGTCTTTCTTCATATGCCTCTTAGTTTTTGCTTCTTTCTTTGTAAAAATCACCTGATAAATCTCCATCTAAACAACAATCATTGAACATTTTTTTCTCTTTCACACTCTGAAGCCAGTCACTAGTCAGTGTGCTTTTAATTAACCCAATCAGCTGCACCTGTAGCATGTTGTTGTTTCTGATTTTGACATATTTGGAGGTTAGGTTTCTAACTGGTTATGGATTACACCCCAGTAATCAAGCAATAACTGGAGTATGCCCAATCTCTAATCCAGCCCAATTTGAAATGAAAAATGTTTGATATCCATACACTTGTCTCTATTGATGGGAATACCGCAATGTATTTGTCGTATTGTATCTGTAGCACAAATACTGCAAACATACAATAATCACGATTCTGTGTCAGATTCCCCGCACCTTCCTCTTTTTGACACTTGAGAAGGATTTAAAATGTAATGTGACTTTGTCTTTCCAGATGGATGAATTTATAGTAGAGGCAGTAGCCATCGGGCAGATCCGCAGGGTGAGGATTGGACATGACAGTAAAGGTGGAGGCTGCGGTTGGTTCCTCGATAAAGTGGTTGTAAGAGAGGAGGGACAGGCTGAGGCTCAGGCTATAGAGTTCCCCTGCAACAGGTGCATTAGTCTCAGCATGAGTACAGGAATAAATGTAACACTATTGTTACAATCACAGGTGTGTGTGTGTGTGTGTCATAAGTGAGAGTTTGTTCTTTGAATGTGCTGTACAGGTGGCTGGACCCCAACGAGGATGATGGACAGATTGTTAGAGAGCTGGTGCCATTCGCAGATGGACAGCGTCTTTACAGTAAGTTAGAGGAATTTGGAAATGTATTCTAGCATTTAAATATAAACTCCACATGATGCTGACTCATATGTTTGTGTATCTGCGTGTGTCAGACATTGCCTATAACATCGCGGTAAAGACAGGTAACATCCCTGGGGGCAGTTCAGACTCCAATGTGTTTGTCAAGCTCTACGGAGAGAAAGGAGACACCGGTAAGATGATGCTGGTGGTCTCTTCCAACAACCTGGGTAACTACTTTGAGACGGGTCGCGTTGACATCTTCACGGTGGAAACGTCTGATATTGGACAGGTGACACAGAGGAGGCAAAAACATGTTTTGACTATGACAAGCTTTAGAAATAATTTATTGACAGGCACACAGTCAAAGATTTCTCCCATGCTAATAATACTGTCAAGGTGCTTTGAATGATGGATATCATACATGACATTGAAGCAGCTATATTTCAGAAGATTACCATCATCACTGGTATAGATAAGGTCTTAACGTGGCATTCTGCATGTCTAAATGTGTAGCCTTCTTCCCTAGATATAGTTCCCAGCATGTAAAGTGTGATCTATTTATTTGTAGACAGAGATTAAACAGTTACAGTCATTAGTAGTATACAGATTATTTTGATATGTATGAGACTGCATTTGTTAAAAAAGGATATTTATAAATGCTTTTGTTCTTTTTTATAGGCATATTTTTGTCTCTTCAATAAATTTGTGTAAAACATCTTAATAAGTAAAATAGTGTTGTCCATTTAATCTTATTCCAGATCAACCGTCTCCTGATTGGCCACACCAACGAAGGCATGCGTGCAGGCTGGTTTTTGGACAGCGTTCAGATCATGGTTCCAGTCCATGGCAAGCATTACATGTTCCCCAGTCACCGCTGGCTGGATGAGGATGAGGCTGACAGCAAGACAGAGGTGGAGATTTACCCAAGCGAGATCCTGGACATGGAGCAACGTAGGCATGAGTCTCACACTCTCATAGCAGATTCATGCTGACATGACATTATTTCTTACCTGTTGTTTGCTGGTCCTTCAGTAGTTAGTCAAAGCCTTGATCTTTGTCAACCTCTATTTTCCAGTAATTAACTATGAGATAACAGTAGTGACCGGAGATGTGATGTTTGCGGGCACCAACGCCAGAGTGTTCATCCAGATCTACGGGGACAAGGGGAAGACAGAAATTATCACACTCAAAAGCAGATCCAACAACTTTGAGCGTAACACCACAGAAATATTTAAGGTATCAAAGCTTGGATTTAATTTAATGCTTTCACTGGCTGCAGAATACATGGCAGTAGTTGAATCTGTATGTCAAAGGGAAAAAAAAGAATGTTTTGATGTTACATGTAAAGTTGAAACCAATGCGACTGTTCCCCAGATAGAGGCTAAAGATGTGGGAAAGGTCTTCAAGGTCCGCATCGGTCACGATGGCTCAGGGATCGGATCTGGCTGGTTCTTGGAGACAGTGGATGTCAAACATCTAATCATGGCCTTGATGCCCAAAGAGAAGAAAAAGGAGGACAAGAAAAAGAAAAAGAAAAAGAAGAAAGACGAGGAAGATGAGGACGAGGAGGAAGGAGACGAGATGCAGGAAGTGGTTCTGACTTATCATTTCCCCTGCTCCCGTTGGCTGGCTGGGGGTGAGGAGGATGGCGAGCTGGTGGTGGAGCTGCTGCCTGAGGATTCAGAGCTGGAAGGTACAAAATGAGTATAAATGAGTGTAATGTTGAACTTCAGAGAGAGAAGTGATGAACGTGAGAGCGCTAGGCAGAGGGCCTCAAATATTTCCACTCAAGTTGGGTGACAACAAATAAAACCTCACTCCCTGTGTACCCTGCAGAAATAACAAGCTATTTGTTGACCCCAAAATAGATGAAATAACACCACAACTCAGTGAAACTACTGTTTATGCACAATTTATTCATAAGGGATGAATAAGTCATATAGCTTAATTCACTGTTGCATGAATACTTTCCTTAGATTGTACCACAAAGCACATCAATTATGTAAAACATCATTTTTGATACTATTTATTGTCATTGAATATATTTACACTCATTAATTACTTTTGTTTATAGTGTTTTGCATTGTCAGTGGCGGATTCTGCCATCTTGCTCTGAATTTAAATGGCATCCACATGCATAAGGTATTCAAAGGAAATGATGCATGCAGGTACTGCATGAAATGTGGACGGGAAGAGCTGGCTCATGTGCCCACTTTAATTTGTGTGCATGAACATTATATTATCTTGTCTTGTTGCCTGTTATCTTTGGTTTTCTCTATCATAACAATATAATGCAATGAGTCCTCCATTCCCACGGGTTATTTCAGAGGAGCTGCTAACCACTGGTGTTACAATTCAGCCAGAATTAAAAACTTAAGGTCTGTAACTTTAACAGAAGAGAAAAGAAAACACTGTTTAGAATACGATTAATACTGTACATACAAACAGTACTTTCGATTTCAGTTTTTGACTATGCGAACAAGGTATCAAGTTGTGTTCTTGTGCATGCCACTATCCTCATTATTCTTAAAAGAACTTTTTTTTGCCACAAGACTTTCTAGTGACACGTCTGCCTTTAATTTTAAGTATTTAGACAGTCAACAAACTTCAATTGACTACAGCTGTATCCACTATAATTGAGGGACATTCAAACAAAATGAAAGAAGAATAAACAAAACAAGATTAAAATTAGTGGATTTGAGTTTTTTTGAATGGAGTGTTTTAAGGCAATACTGGGGCAGAATAGTGAACTGAATAGTTCAAAGCTTTGCAGCTTCATTCATAATGTCGAAATTTGAATTCTAAATGAACATTCAAATTGTGTGCAGCACTTTTTTTCAAGTTTTCATTTAGTTTACACACAGAAGATAACGATCAGGCTACACATTTAACATCATTAATAATTAGTATTTGTAAAATTAGATTTCAGTGGTGATGGCTGCGTACGATTATTTCCAACTCGTGTTCCCACGAACCATTAATACTGTACTTGCATACAGCAAATAAAATTTTAACACAGAGCAGGGATACCTGTTTTCCAGTGAGCAGAAAATCTCCAGTATTCTAATAATACAGCTTGAAGAGAAGTGCCTCCTTTATCTTTTATCAAGTCTTGTGTTTCCTTAATGAGCACAGGTATATGTATAAGTGTTGTATATACACAGACATACATAGATATAGTTGGTTATTTCCTCCACTTGTAATATTTTCTATATTGATGTTCTAGGCATGCATGGTTTGATTTGACACAGTTTCACGGCCGACATACTGTATGTGACAGGTTAAAGAGTTGTTAGTAATTCATCCCTTGTATTGTCTTGACAGTCAACACCTATGAAGTGTGCGTCTTCACTGGGAAGATGCAGGGTGCTGGGACAGACGGCAACGCCTTCATTAATATTTATGGAGAAAAAGGAGACACCGGAGAGCGTTATCTGAGGAACTCTGACAACCTCAATAAATTCGAGCGGGGTCAGGTATGATGGGTTAAACAAAGTGATGACCACTACTTGTTAAATCAACTAGGTAAAAATCTGATTTAAAAAGTCATTATTGTAGCCAGTGAAGTGGAGAATGAACAAAAAAAGGAAAAATGTTCCTTCATTGTTCATAAAAAAGCAAAACGCATTATTGTTGTCAGACTGGCTCAACTTATTACTATTCTTTAATTAACTTAGATACTACAAGCATAAAAAACAACTTGCAATGGAGTCATTTCCTGACTCACTAGAGCCTCGATTTCAATTACATAAAAATACTTCATTAAAGCAATTTTACCCAGTTTTTTTGAAGGGTATCCTGCTGAAAATTAACCAGTAGTTAGTCAAAGTCTCAGGCACTTCCACGCAACATGAGCTGTGCATTGAGGTGTGGGTGGGAGTGTATACTGGTAGGATTACAAGCTCACCTGCAGGCAAGCCAGCTGTGGCTAAGAGGAGCAATGAGTAGTTCCCTGTATCATTGAACCGGCCCTAGAACAACCGCAGATGCTGTGTACTTTACCTACAACAATTTAAATGGTTAACTCACTGAATGTACAATATTGTTCCTGAAAGATCCTATGCATTTGGAAATGGATCTGTACACTTTAAGAGGAAAAAATAACACAAGAAGTTGAGATTGAATGTTGAAAAACTGTTGACAAAAACAACCTCACCATAAGGTCCACTAAGTAGTTGCTCTGGAGCTTTTTAATATCACACAATCTTCTTTTACCAGATGGAGTTTGCCCAGTTATCATGAAGAACTTGAATAAAACATGATCAAACAAGATCAAACAAGATCGTGTGTTACAATCAAAAGCTCAGCTACTAAGTCTACCTTCTGATGAGAATAAATATTAAAAGGATTGTCTGTGGGAAATCCTCATCCTCATCCTGCTCTAAGATTTGTTTTAATGTAATTTATTGCGTTCAGTGGTGGAAATTGACTTAAGCACTTAAGGACAATTTTGAGGTATTTGTACTTGTACCTGAATATTCCCATTTTATGATGCTTCCTATTTGAGTTATAACTTAATTTGTGGATCAACAAATAAAATATGATCCATTGTTATTAATTAAAACACCCAACAGCATAAAAGGCAATTACATTTAGCTCCACCTTGACCAGCTACACATTAATTTATTAATTACACATTAATGTATCAGTGATTTTAATCCCACTATAATACCATAACAATCTAAAAGCAGGCCTTTTATTTGTATTATTAGTATTACTACACTGTGGTATTTTCTTCCACCACTTGATGCACGCTATCATGACCTGTATACTGTAACATAATGGCTGTTTTGTATATTGCTGGTATAATTTACTACTACTTTTATTGTTTTTTATTGTTCATCAATGCATGCATTAGTGCACTGTCCCTTTTACATAAATAAATTGAAATTGAAAATATTCCACCCTTCTCTCTCATGCTACATTTCCTGTGTATATTCAAAGAAAACAAACAAAAAAAATCTTTAAAATGTGTTTGTGTAATCGGTTGCTGTATTCTGCAGGAGGATGTTTTCATTGTGACAGCTGTTGATCTGGGCCCTCTGAAGAAGCTACGGATCCGTCATGACAACACTCAGCCTCATTCATCTTGGTACCTGGATCGAGTTGAGATAGTGGACACAAAGGATGATACAACGTAGGTGAAACCAACATTCAGTTTGCTCAGTTTTCAAGAAGAAAGACCTCACTGTATGCTTGAAAGAGTAATAATGGCATGTAATTATGCAACTGCCAGTGATGTAATAACGTCATTTTTAAGTCAGAGTTTTGATTGGAGCTATTTCTTGGGTCTAAAGGTACTATTTCCCTTGTAACCGCTGGCTGGCAGTGGATGAGGATGATGGACAGCTAGCAAGAGAGCTGGTGCCTGTGGACGAAGCCTTCATGAGGAAGGATGAGGATGAGGATGACGAGGGGACAGGCGCCACTCTGGGGCTCGAACAAAAATGTAAAACTGTTTCAAAACTGGCTTATTTCTAAGTAGAGTGACATGATAAAAAGGAGCCCTGTTCCAGTATTTATCCAAGTGCTGGTGAAACACGCAGGTGTAGACAATAGCAAAGAGGGACTTGTGTTATTTGAAGATGAAAAGGATTAAAGTACTGACTTGTTACGTTTATTTTACAGCCATGTCTACTACATATACTATCAAAGTAAAAACCGGAGAAAAGAAGCATGCTGGAACTGATGCCAACGTCTTTGCCATCCTGTTCGGTGAAAATGACGACACGGGTACGATAACTCGCCAGAGTCTGGCATTATTGTGGCAGCCTCATGTGGTATGTTATTGATGTAAATGAGACCAATCTGTGTTTTAAAAATGTTCATGTCACTCACAGGGATCGTCAACCTTAAGGCTTGTAAGAACTATAAGAATAAGTTTGAACAGGGGATGATCAATGAGTTCACTGTGGAGGCAGTGGATTTGGGTGATCTGGAAAAGCTTCGAATTGGGCACGACAACTCAGGTACGCCTCTACAGACCCAAAATAGGCAGTCTCAGTCATAAGTAGTACACTATATGTAACTGAATAACATATGACTGTTCTTTCCACTATCAGGGGGTTCAGCCGGTTGGTTCTTGGACTGGGTTGAGGTTGACGCCCCCTCGCAGGGTCAGAAACTACGTTTCCCATGTGGCCGCTGGCTGGATAAAGGAGAGGATGATGGGGCTATTGTGAGGGATCTCTATCCCGCTGAGTTACAGACTGAACTCTACACTCCATGTGAGTGTAGAAGTACTCAAATCCATCAGTGGAAGCAGCAATGGGCTCATTGAGAAATCTTCCTGTAGAAGTGCTTTATGCAAAGTGTGGAAGCGTTAGCAGTAAAATGTATTTTAAGTGCTCTATCTGGAGAACAGTGTTTGCCAGAGCATTGACTATATTAATGCAACCTGTAGCAAGTGTGGCAATGTAATGTAGCTGTGTTGATTTGCCATTTAAATGTCACCACTGTAACAGGCTTCTTGACTTAAACATGAAACATATCACAATGCTGCAGTCTTAGATACTGTTGATGTCGTCCATGACAAAACATCGTGGCTGATTATGATGTGAGGTCAAAGACTGTACCAATGTTATGTTCTACTCTCACATTATAATGTTTGAGCCCAAGATTTAAAAATATTTTTTCTTCTTCTACTACTATTTCAGGAGCTTCATAAAGTGCCAAAACTGTAGTTAAGTGCTCAAGTAACTGCAGTTTGTGACCTCGCTAAGTCATTTCATGTAAAACGTATTGTTCCATTGTCTATTTTTATCTTGCATCTTACTTCCCCCAAACAAAGCTGTCACCTTCTCCTCTGACTTTTCAGTTGTGCCTTATGAGATAAAGATATTCACCAGTGATGTGTTTGGTGCGGGAACAGACGCTGACGTGTTCATAGTCTTGTACGGAGGTAAGGGAGTGTGCACACAGCAGAAACACCTGTGTGTCAACAAGAGAGAGAGGCGTCTGTACTTTGAGAGGGGAGCAGAGGACATGTTCATTGTGGAGGTGAGTGTGTAGATTTGGACTGCACATCTTTTAAGACAGCGGCTGCAGCTCTGCAAACACAGTGTTGTCTTTTCCCAGCTGGAGGATGTTGGTGACGTCATAGAAAAAATCAGGATAGGACACGACAACAGGGGCACCAATCCAGGATGGCACCTCGACAGAGTGGAGATCAGACGACAGCTCAGGAAAGGAAAGGTAGTAGAAATCCACTTGAGATTACACCTGCGTAGATAAGTACATCATTAAGTTTCATTGTCTGTGCCTTCAATAACTTATTAACAGATTAATAATGTAACACATTTTGGCTCACACATCTGTCAGTGTCAAATATACTTTTTTTAGTGTCACACAGATAGAGCCTGGCCCAGTTTGGAGATTTATTTGTGTTTAATGGCAGGGTTCAGAGACGACCATTTTCCCATGCGAGTCCTGGCTCGCCAAGTCTGAAGGTGATGGGGAGACGGTGAGGGAGCTGGTCCCCTCTGAAATCATTACACAGAAACTCCTTAGGGATGGGAAGCTGAAAACAACTGAAACAGAGGTGGAGGATGCTTTGGAAAGTAAGTAAGCAGTAGTAGTAGAAAGTACAATTTTGAGGTTAATTACACTTAAGTAGTATTCCATTTCATGCTTCTTTATATTCCACTATAACTCTGAGAAAATATTATTACTATACTACACTCCTCCTACATTTATTTAACAGCTTTACTCACTAATTACTTTTCAGATTAAGATATTACATGCAAAAAAACATATAGTGCACTGTTATAAACTAAACTAACAGTAATTAAAATAGTTAGCTTCACCTGGGGGAGAAATCTAGAGCACCGGGCAGAAACCCACACAAACGCAGGGTCTGAACCCAGGAACTTTTAGCTGTGAAGCCACAATGCTGATCTCTGAACCACTGTGCTAACTGCTCAGAGAGGAGAAGAAAGAAAGACAGGGTTTGAGTGGAGGGATGTGAGAACTGAAACAAGCAGAAGAGAAAGGAGTTAGACATGCTTATATATGTGTGTGCACAGGTGGTATAATTAGAGAGGCACAGGTGGTTGGATTAATGAGAGAGAGAGCTATGATCTTGCTCCTCAACCTTAGTTACTGTATAATAACTTCATTTAGTGAGTTTCAGCTCCTTGTTTAGTTCCACCACTGCTTGATGACTGCCTGCAATGTCATCACTGCTTAGGGTAATATATGGTGAATGGAGTTCCACGTTAGATATGTTCATAGTTTTGTTTTTGCACATTGTATTGATAATGTATTTCAAATCTTTAAGGGCAAATTATAAAATATGGCAAATTTAATTATTTTAATTTTTGACTATCAAATATAGAAATATTTTATAGTGTGAGTACATACATAAATCAGGTCTCAAGCAATATTAATCAAGCCTTGGGTTTCGTTGTTTAACAGGCAGTACAGAGACACCATACTCAAATTAATATACAGCATGAACTAGGCCTGTAACATTTTTTTTTACATTCAAAGCTTTTATTGAGGTTTTTGAACAAAACTTTGAATGTCTGTCGTCATATTTTATGTCGCATCACCCAGAAAATTTAAAATACTTCATTTGAAGTTAGTTTTTGATTGTTTCATAGCGGTTACGCTCTGAAGCACAAATAAATAACCCTGCAGGAAGGAGCCACATTGCTGGATATTGACTGAATGTAGCCAAAGCCACGCCCTCAGTCAAAAAGACACTCATCTGACAAAGAGCAGAGAAGAAAGACAGAGACAGCGACCTGGTCACTACGTTTTTAGGGTCCCACCCTCAAACCCTGTGTGCTGCAGAATAAATAGACTGCACAGCATTTGAATTTGAATGTCAATGTTATGAATGAAGCTTCCAAGCTTTGAACTATTCAGTACTGCCTTAGTATGAACATACACATATTATTGGATTGGAAGCTTTAACTATTTAATTCCAATTCAGAAATGTCTAAATCATCTTAATTTTTTAGTATTGTTGCAGGTAATTACAAACTTGTGAGTTACCTATATGTACATCTCTTATCTCAATTCATAATTGTTTTTTTCTTCTTTTTCACAGCTCACACATACAAGGTGTCTGTGCGGACAGGTGATATGTTCGGAGCAGGAACTGATGCCAACGTTTTTCTCACCATCTATGGAGACCTGGGAGACACAGGAGAACGTAAACTCGCCAAATCTGAGAACAACAAGAACAAGTTCGAGAGAGGAGAAGTATGCGAGGACAGACACGTGATACGTTGTACGTGCTGGTCTCTAAAGGTATCAAATATATGTTATTCTCTTTGCCTCTTAGGTGGACAAGTTCTCTATTGAGGCTGTGGACTTGGGCCAAGTGTTTAAGATCCGTATTCGGCATGACAACTCCATGATCGGGGCCGATTGGTACCTTGACCAGGTGGAGGTTCTGGATGAGGATACAGAAGAAGTGTACATGTTCTTGTGTGAGCGCTGGCTGTCGACGAAGAAAGAGGACAAATGCATAGAGAGGACCTTCTTTGTCAAGGTTTGTTAAACTTTTTTTTTTGGTTTGAGACTAACTTTTAGTTATGAGAAAGAAATGATGAGATATTTTGTCTGTTTTGTGTCTGGTTCAGGGCTATGAAGGTGAAAGACACCCTGATCCATTTTCCAAGAACATGGTTCAGGCTAAACTGGGGCTGGACAGAAATGCCAACAAGAAGAAAAAGAAGAAAAAGGTGGCAGTGATGGAAGAGGGTCCAAGTAAGGCCACAAAACTAATCATGTTTTTCAAGATGGGGGTTGAGAATGAGATGAGAACAATGTGCTTTCTGTTAGCAAAGACAAACATAAAGGAACCTTTTGAAACATTACACAGATCATTAACTTGAGAAAAGGCAGCCAATGAGCCAGCTAGAGGCAGAGTGGGAGCAGGACCTGATGCAAAACCAGTGTCCGTGAAATGAGAGTTGTTGAAAATCTGGTGGGGGAAAAAATAATGCTCTGTGTACTGAAGATGAAGCTTTAGCCCGCAGCAGGCTAGTTTAGCTTAGCAGCACTTGTAGTCTCACAGTGTCCCTAAACAAATAAAATGTAATTTGTTATTTAGAGATTTTACAGGTAATGGTAGGGGGATTTTGTTACCTTCAGAGCAAGGTTAGTAGTTCCCTTGTTTCCAGTCTTTACGATAAGCTAAGCTAACCAGCTGCTGGCTATAGCTTCCTTTAACGCTCCTATTCTTTTAAACACTTCTTTGAACACAAAATTTAAAAACCCTCCCTAACCAATTCTTCTCCTCCACCCAGTCATCCCCTATCACTTCACCTTGTCCACGGGGGTGGACCGTGATGCCAGCACTACAGCCAGGGTCTATGTCATCATCATCGGCCCCAACGACGTCGAGACAGACCGACTGTGGCTGGACCTGCCAGAGGGAAAGAAATCCTTCACAGCTGGCACCATGGAGCACTTTGTGTGTTATGGAACTGACGTAGGAGAGCTCAAGAGGGTGGAAGTGAGAATCTGGGACTCTCTCTGTTGCTAAATCTGTGAAACTGTCTCCTCTCTGCTGCCTCTTCAGATGCACTGATGTTAAAAATTTAAATAAAGCCATTCTAGCTCAGCAATAATTAATTCTAGCTGTGCCTTCTGGTACCTAGATCAAACAAAATGAAATGATATATAAATTCCCTGCTCTACACCCCTCTCTTCCCTCTCGCTTCCTCAGCTTGGCCATAACGGTGTCACACCAGAGAGCTGCTGGTTGGTGGATGAGCTGTCGGTTGCTGTGCCAACCAAAGGTATCAAGTACATCTTTCCATGTAAGTGCTGGCTGGCTAAAGACAGGGGCGATGGTCTGACTGCCAGACTGTTCAATGTGTTGGACTCCAGCACGATCAACATTATCCGCAAAGTAAGTCACAACAACTAAAATATGAAACATTTTGTTTTATATGTTCTATAAAAAGAGAATTAGTCTCTTTATCTGTTTTATCTACTGCATATTGTAGGTTGTTTATTCAGCCACAGTTGTCACAGGAGACACTCAGTATGCAGGGACTGATACCAACATTTTCCTGACGGTGTATGGAGCCAATGGGAGCACAGAGGAAATGCTGCTGCCCAAAAAGGAGGACAGGTCAGTCCTCCAATGATTGAAGGAATAGTTCTGTGTTTTGGGAAATACAGTTATTCGACTCTATTGTGGAGACTTACAAAAGCGATAATTGATATTTTTATAACAATGTACCAAAAGACAGTTTGACAGTGGCTGTTTGTAGTGATGTACATAGAGAATTAATACCTGAATTTTCAGTTCTTATTTTTAGCAAGTCTCATCTTTTTGTTTATGTGTTTAGCCCGCAACTTTACTGTTGTGGTTCACTCACTGCTCATAGCGTCATTTTTTAGATGTTTTACATTAAAAAGTTGAACCCCACTGTACTCTACATGACTCCACATGAATGATCATGTTCCTCAGTAACTGCTGGATGTGAAATAAGCAACCAAATAAACTTAAAGGTGAGGATGTGTTAGTGTTCAACTGGTTTCCACTGTCCCGAGTGGCAAAAGGGCTTTAAATTAGAGTTTTTCGCAGATTAAACAAACAAGAGAGTGAGCTTTAGGGCTGCTGATAGGCATATTTTATTGGACAGAGCCAGGCTAGCTGTTTCCAGTTATTGTGTTAAGATATAAGCTAACCTGCTGCTGGCTGTAGCTAAAGAGTTAGTGTACAGACATGAGAGTAGTATCAATAGTCTTCTCTAACTTTGGGCCAAAAGTATATAAGCACATTTCCCGAACTATTACTTCAAGATAACCATCTCGAGTCCAGATATTTTAAAATTCAAAATGATATTTATATATTGTTTCCATTTAGGTTTGAAAGAGGCCAAGAAGACACATTCAGTCTGGAGATAGACGACATTGCTCCTCTGAAGAAGATCAGAGTTCGGATAGATGGCTCTGGAAGTCGCCCTGACTGGTTTCTTGACAGGGTAAAATAAACACTACTAAAATAAATAGAATAATAAAAATCATTTGCAGTGGCAGGATAGCTGAAAGTCCTATTTATTCCTATCTACACAGAATTTGTTATTGCACTGGCCAAAATTTTAATTAGTCTGTGAAATCAATTGGCAAAGTGCACAGATTTTACACATCAAAGTCTTTTACAGGTCTTGGGGTGTAATACTGCATATTTGAAAAAAGTTATGTAAAGTTTTTGTGGCTCCAGAGGGAAATCTGTTGCCTAAAGTGATGTCACTTCAGCCTCATTTGGGACTAAATATTACATGTTTGAAATAACCTACAGGTGTAGAGTTAGACAGAAATGTGCTCACCAGACCTCTGGAGCCCGCTCTTCATCTCTGCTTGAGGCTATAGTGGCTCGAAGCTAGCCTCAAGCCACTACTAGAGTAACACACTTGAAAGTCTGACTGAACTGTCAACAGCCAAGTTGAGGGCAATTTTGGGTAATGTAGGCACCAGGTAAAATCCACAATATCTCTGGTTCTCCTTTTTTAACTGTCCATTGCGAGTCACAATGTTAAGTCAGAGTCAATCATGTTCGAATTAAAATTGCAGCTTTTGGCAATTTGAAAACTGGAACTCCTTCAAATCCTAGTTTCAGCATAAAAATATGAATTGTTTAGCAGGCAAAATGCAAAAAGCAGCTGTATTATTTTGTCTGATTCTATACATTTAGAAACAAGATAAATTTGTCGTATTGTTAGTACAATCATATCTTGTTTATTACTATATAGACTACAAATACAAGCTTGTAAGTAATTTAAAAAGAAAATGTAATTTAAATCACAACATTCGTCAGAAAAATTGCAAATAGATATATTCCTCAAAGACCACTAACATTGGTCTGTTTCTGTTATGTCTTTTCCTGCAACTTAACAATGACATTCACCAAGAAAACATGCATTTTCAAATGCAATTTGTTGCATTTGAAACACCTGAGATGTGGTAAAATTAATGTCCCAATAAATGCTTCAAGATCCTGATGCGGAATCTGACCACAGAGGAGGTGTATCTGTTTACCTACGAGAACTGGCTGTCAAAGACCAAAGGGCCAAAGAGGACGAACGTGTGTGAGCTGGCAGCTGTGGTGGATGATGAGGAGATGGTGGAGAAAACAACCTACATCATCCAAGTCCAGACCAGCGATGTCGGAGGTGGGTCACATGAGTTTTGCACAGTATATTAAAGTGATGGCCTGAGCTATCAAAAGGATATACTCACATACCTAGGTGTAGTTAGTAAACATGTCAGCTGTTATTTACACATTAACGAGTCTTGTCTTCATATACAAGGCCACAAAGTGTTAAATTATTTGACTACTGATTATTTAACATGATATATCAAAGTCATAGTAGCATCCATGCAACGTTATTAGGCAAATATGTAGATCTGTTTTCATCAGTTAATAAATCTTTCTTCGTACTTTAGGTGCCGGCACCGATGCCAATGTGTTTTTGATGGTATTTGGGGAGTACGGGGACACTGGCACCCTGCCTCTGAAGGAGAGCACAAACAGGAACAAGTTTGAGCGAAAAGCAAAAGATGTGTTCAGATTTTCTGACATGCTCAGTCTGGGTGAACTGTCCAAGGTCCGAGTGTGGCACGATAACAAAGGTGAGGAGGAAAGGTGCGCTGGGTGTCAGAACAGCATAACAGACAGTAACTAGAGAGTAACTAGTTTGTTCTCGAAAGTTGTTAATCGATTACAATTCCAAAATGTTTTATGTCATGTTACTACCTGAAATTTGGATGAAATACTAGAATCTACCCTTTTCTGGTATTGTTTTCTAACATTAAAAGAATACTTTTGAAAACAATTTGAGAAATACACTTATGCCAAGCTTTAGATGAAAAGATAACTACCACTCTAATGTGTGTAGTCTAAATATTAAGCAGGAGCCAGCAGAGAGTTATCTTTGCTTTTTTGGGTTAGACTAGTCTCTCAGGCCAAGAAATATTCCAGTGCATAATGCCCTGTAGCACCCTTAGCACTGCAACGTCATTTTACACACTATAGATTAAACACACAACTTGTAACATGTTAATTAGTGAGCTTTAGAGGTGCCATTAATCGGATTTTGTTACCTTTGGACAGAGCCAGGCTAGCTGTTTACTGCGGTTTTCAGTGTTCATGCTAAACAAAGACAACCAGCCGCGGGCTTTCTCGGGAAGAGAGCTAATAAGCGTATTCCACAAAATATTCCTTCAAGATGTAAAGAGGAGTTCCTCTGCCACTTTGTTGGTACCATCACATTTGATGGCTGCAATGTGCAGTATCATTAGATGAAAAGGTGAAACAGAAAAAACATTGCTTTAAATAACACATTTAGATATTGAAAGGATAAAGCCATAATGGGCTTTGTTGCTTTTGCTGCCAACAGGCCCTGCTCCTGGTTGGCACCTGGAGTACATTGACGTGAAAGATGAGGCCATGGACCAGACCTTTAGGTTCCCCTGCGACCGCTGGCTGGCTAAAAATGAAGACGACGGGCAGATAATGAGGGAGCTGGCCTGTGCCAACAACGACTCTATAGACCTCAGTGACAAAACCAGTTAGTAGAAATGGAAGATTGTGGGCAATGATTTCAAGCTCTCTAATTTGACTAATTTAACAACGTGCAGCTAATTACAACCATTTGCCAGATGTGAAGTGATTATATTGCGACAATCTCTGACTCTCTGCATTGCCACAGAATATGAAATCGCCACAACAACTGCTAACACAGATGATGCCTCCACCACGGAAAACGTCTGGATCGTGTTGGAAGGAAGGAAAGCCCGTTCCAAGGAGTTTGTTCTGGAGAATAAGAAAAAGAAGTTCTTATGGTAGGTCTTCAAAGAGAGTGTAGGTGCCTCGGCTCACGGTGAAACCCTATTATGTGGCCTTACATAATCTCCTCTCTTCCACATGTTTTGTTTTTCTACCCTCTTTTATCTTGTAGCTTCACTTTCTGTCCACAGAGTCTCTTCTCTCAGAAGCTAATCCCATGAGATGCACAAAAGAAAAAACGCTTTGGCAGACAACTGTATTTAACTGTTCACTGTTCAGAATCAAGCCCTGCGCAAACTCTGCTAGTAGTTGCAACTTTCTTTTGCCCTTTCACAGTGGTGCCACTGACACGTTTGAGTTCTCGTCCAAGCACGTGGGGGAGATTGCTGGCATCTGCCTAGGCCACATAACGAAAGACGGAAAGAAGGTGAAGAATGAAGCTTTCTGGCACGTTATGGAGGTGGTAGTGACAGAAAGGGAGCTGGGAAACAAGTGAGTGGAGTGACATCCTACATTATGTTATATAAAACGTCACGTTGATGGTGTTGATGTGACTCCAAACCTTCCCTCCTGTGTAGGTATTTCTTCCACTGTGATGCAAAAATCCCCCTGGCTGCCAAAAAGGACCAATTCCTGACATTTGAGTGCTTTAAGTCCATCGAGAGCTTTGCGAGCAGAGTCCGCAACCTGGTCCCTGTCAAGTATGAAATCATCGTCATCACCGGGGACGTAAAAGGGGCTGGCACAGACGCCAACGTTTTCATCACCGTCTATGGCGTCAACGGTGACTCAGGCAAGCGTCAACTGCGGCAGAAGTTCCGCAACCTTTTTGAGCGAGGGCGAACCGACCGCTTTGTTCTGGAGATGCTGGACCTCGGGGAGCTGCTGAGGGTCAAAGTGGAGCACGACAACAACGGCTCCAACTGTGGGTGGTATTTAGAGTGTGTGGAGGTGACCAACACAGCCAACTCAGTGACAACAATCTTCAACTGTGGAAAGTGGCTCGACACTTCTAAGGCCGACAGCCAGATCCAGCGGGTGCTCTACCCCAAATACTGAGGAGGAGCATGCATGAAACAAAGAGTGGGTGAGCATTCCTTTAGAGATTTTTTGGTCACTTGTTTTTTTGTACTGTATGTTCAAGCTTCATGAGGAAAAACAATGAATTTAACAAACCTCAATGTAATTTTATGTCACCTTTTAAAGGTGTTGTTTTTTAAGTTTGTGCCAACTGTTTAGGTTGCCCCTCTTCTCACTTCAGAAAAAGCCATTTGCTACCAACTTTTCTTGTACAATCTGAAAAATAAACTTGTGTAAGCCTGCAGATAATCCAGCACAATAAACATTTGGTCTTAATTTGTTCTTTCTTTGGTCTGTTTAGCTTTTTTGAGTATGTCTAGGTTGAGCATTTCCACACCAGTGCGCACACATCATGTTATTCTTCGCTTACTGTCAATCACTTGACACCTACAGGTGGAAAAGAAAGCCAGGAAACAGCTTCTGTAACATCACAGAAAACATTTTGATGTCCCTTTTATTGACACTGGTATTCCAGAGTTGCAGTTTGATTGATCCATCCACCATTTAGTATAAACAGTTAAGTATTTTTAATTCTGCAAAAACAGAATACCATACAAATATACTGCTAACACTATATACTATATTAGTAAGGACACAGCAGACAGTATCACGTCTCATTTATGTTTTCATTTTTATATATTATATTTTAGGTTGCTATTTGTGCAGTTTATTTCAAGCTACATTTTAACTGTAAATATTAGTATTTTTAATTACAAAAAGGAGATGTAAATTCTGCCTGTTAAGAATTAATTTAATAATATATAGATGTTAATGATTCCATCTATATCTACAGGCTATGTTTTGGAAACACACAGATAAAGGATATTTGAGGCTATACAATATCGACGTACTGACCAAACGTGTTTGATAAGACTCCTCTAAATTAAATAGAAATGAATTTAAGAACTATGATGGAGATATGCACTGAGCAGGACAATAATCCTGTTTCTACATGATCTCAAGCATATAATGCAACTAAAATTGGCCTATATGTAATTTAAACTGCTAATAGTGAGTATTTAAGTAAGTAAACAATTATACCAGGATGACATATAACACCACAAATTACTTTAGTTCTCAGCATTTTAGGCAGTTTATTTGAAAAACACATACAAAAAGATCATATACAAGACAATAAATAAAAAAGAGACAGAACAGTTTGGGTTAAGCTATGCAACTTTTTGCATCATCATTAGTAATAAATACAGTACAAAATCCACCCAGAGTGAATCTAAAGATTTTCCACAATATTCACTGATCATGTTATTCTTCATTATGATTTAGCTATTGCTTTCATATTATTGATACATACTTCTACTTTTCTATAAAATACTCAAGATCATAAAACATTGCGCGGTTACAGCAAAACAGCAGTGTGTTGTACAAAGATGGCCACTTCCCTTTTTCACTGGCAGGTTAATAATCAACATTTTTTCAGCAGCAAAGAAACATCTGAAATATTCAAGAAGGTACAGCATCATATTAAACACATCTACAGAGCTACTCCCACATACACATAGGAAAACCTGAGAAGGACATGCATTAAAAAGCTTGTGCTTTAAGTTCTACTGTTCATTCCGGTTCATCAGCTTGAGTTAATACTATGGCTACTGTCCAGTTCACTCTGGAGTAATGCGGTACACTGTGGAGGACATGGGGTAAGGCCAGTGAGAGCACGAAATGAAATAATAGTAAGACCAGCCAGCGTCATTCCAATCCAATACATGTTATAATAATTTGCAGGATTAGTAGAGTATTAATAAGAAATGCACACCGAAAACGTAGTTAGCTTATTATACCCAGGTGTAAAACACACTATCTATATTGTATAACCACAGTACACCAGAAATTTGCTCAATAAGACCAATGGCTCAAGATAGCATGTTAGATACTTCCCAAATTCCCACACAAAGCAATTGCCAGCAATACATAAGGACAAATAATACAGCTCATTATGTGGGTCCTAAAATAACAAGCACTGAATTGAGATCCAGATATGATGGAATTTCATGAACATGGTCAAAACAAAAGAATTATCACACATTAACCCAAATGTGACGGATTATGGGAAGTAAAGCAGTATCATATAACAAAAGCAAGTGAATTGCGAGCCATTCTAAGACAAAAAGGGGGTTGTACCCCGTCATCTGCTTTAGATCAAAGCAGGGATCGTGTTTTAAAACACAAAAAAAAAGTCAAATCAAGAGGTGATATGAATGGAATGTGATCCAGATCAACAGCACCATGCTGGCTAGAAAATGTGTTGGGAACCTCCCACCCAGGAAATTTTTCTTTCAACAGGTTTCTTTTTTTCTCCTTTGAAAAAGAAAACACAGACGGCATGCAAAAGCATCCCCACCGACCAATGCATAATGAGGTATTCTTTTTTTTATATTTTGTGTTATTTTAAATAAATATATTGATTAAATTGCAAAGTTATGAGATAGAGACATTAAATATTCCACCACGATAGCTAGCTAGCTACAGTTAGTAATAAATAATGATTGTTAAATACTTAAGGCATCTTTAATCACAGCATTCTATGTGAACTAGCAAACCTCCATTTTCATCCATCTGTAGTTTTTTGGATGGAGGTTTCAGACATAAAGAAAAAAAATGCAACACAAAACAATCAAGTTACCCTCCAATAATACACAAGGAAGCATGAAAATACTTTTAACTGAACAGAAACACAAAATCTAGGACAAGAAGAACCCACACCACCAAACCAAAAATCAGGCAACTCCATATTATAGTGCATTTACAAAACACAAGCTACATTATAACAACAATAAATATGTTTTTTGCAGCATTGCAGCTTTTTCTTCACTATGGTTAAAATGGACAAGGACTCGGCATATTAGTACCATGTCCAGATTGGCATGTGAGCAAAAACAAAGTTTGTTTGTTTGTTTTTTTTACAAATACTAAAGGAAAGAAATCAAATGGAAGGAAAAAAAGACAATTGAAATAAAATTAAGAACAATTGTTTGGTATTTTTCAAATGGATGGCTTTTTCTCCCTTTCACCCTCCTTCAAGTGAACTACGCCGACATGGTTCATGCATGATATAGAGAAAACGGCTTCTATCACTGAATGTATCACAGTTGTTCTAGCAATACCATACACTACTACCATGGGGGAGGCGGGGGTGGGGGACAATCATTCACATTCTAGCACATTTCACAGGCAAACTAGTTTGTATTTTCCCTGTAACACCAGACAGTCTTTTTTATCAAAAAAAAGTAGGAGCAACTTAGATTGAAATGAAAAGGAGCCGATACACAACAGAGGCGATTCACTGTATATAGAAATCACATGTGCTTGTTCCGATAGGCAATAAGGTTCTGGTAATAGGTAATACAAATATCCCGCACCGCATCCTCAAGCCCATGCCGGCCTCTCATGTCACTATCATGCCATGAGTGAGGCAATAGAGCGAAGTTGCAGTTAGACACAGATCCACAAGCAGCTCTTTGAATCCTAACCTCGAACATCAGGACAGAAACGCTACGCTGGTCTGAGATCCGTGTCTAAGGTCAACTTTCGTCTACTTGGGATGAGTGGGGGTTGGGGGTTGGGTTGGGGTTGGGGTGGGGGGTGGGTGGGTATATTAGGTGCATTCTCGTCCTCCTCTATGAATGAGTGAGATCGTCATAGTATACGGTTCACATGCACAGACACAGTCCCTGTTTCTACTGCTCCACAATATTAACGACACAGCCCAAGCCTGCCATACAGCATGCACATCTCAGGCCTCTGCTCTAGATTATAGAGGCCCGACTACGACACTACACAGATCACTGGAAGCCATGCCTGCAGTTAGCGGGTTTAGCATCAACTCTGATGGCATCTACTAACTGTAAATCCAAAAACCATGTTAGACAAGAAAGAGGGATTTTTGGCCTTTTTACACAACTATCTCTTTCCTCATTGTATACGTTTTAAACACACTGAATATTCTCCTTGTTAGAGCTGTGGTCACCCTCTCTGTAGGTTTTATTTTTCACACACACATTTCTCAAAAGGCTTTTGCTTGCTACACAACACTGTTACTCTGTAAATACTTTTTCAGTACTATACTCCATTACACCACAAGCGTTCAGCTACAAGAGTTCACACCAAACAACCTCATGCTAATCATTTGATAATGTTCTGTACAGATGTGCTGAGGGCTTGGGCAGAGTGCAGCTTAAAGGATTTTTCATAGGCCTGGGGGAGAGGGTTTAGATGTAGTGGCAGAGACATGGCCTTAATACACCACACTGAGCTGAGGGTACATACACAATCTGACAGAATCGCGTGAAGCCTCAGCACATCTGTCCATACGTGTACACGCCTACCTTTTACATCCAGCAAGTCCATTCAACCAACCTTCAGTCCAGCCACCTATCTATGCATCAACCCCCATCCCTCGTTGTGTTGTAGGTGAGTGTGCTTTGTTGATCCCTCTGTCACAGCTGTCTCAGAAGGCAGGCTCGTTGAGTGATGCAGAGGGGAAGAGGGGTGTTTGGCAGAGCTTCCCCCGGAGGGAGGCTATGGAGAATTAACACAGACCAGATCCAAAGCTGCAGGAGTCGACAGGAGCTATCAACTGTCGGGGGTCAGTTGGGTCTCAATGTCCACTCTGCAGATGGGGCACTTCCTGCTGGTGGCCAGCCACTGGTCTACACACGCCTGATGGAAGAGGTGCATGCAGGGTAATCTCCTACAGACACAGAAGAGACAAGGTCAGGATTTTGAAATAAATGTAAGACTTAACTAGAAGAAAAGGTTCAGCAACATTTATTCAGTCCTTTAAAAAAAATGTGCGTCTCTAAAATGTTAACTTCTCATGAGAGAAAACCAGCCATTTTCAGTTTTGGGAAGAGGCATATTTCAGATAAGCTCAGGTTTATTGAGCGTACAAAGTAGGACATACATGATTTTCAATTGAAAGTGACTATTTGCACATGTTTTTGTTGGCAATGCAATTTCTAAAAGTCTTACTTTGTAATTTGATGATATTTGCATGTTGGTCTCAAACTGTTGTCTCTAACAAAGCTCTTTCTTGCATCTTTGATACTTTTTACCTTGTCTGCCTAGGAAATGTAACAATTAGCTGACCAATCGATTAGTCAATCAATAGTAAATTATATATTTTGATAAATTGAGTTATAGTTTTTGTCATTTTTTCAAGCATAATTGTCAAACAATCTCTGGTTTCAGCTTCTCTGATGTGAAGATTTGTTGCTTTTCTTCGTCATATACAGAATGACCTAACATCTTTGGACTGTTGATCAAATAAGACACAAGCGATATGAATATGTTACCTTCCACTCTGGGAATCATAATTGAAACTTCATTGTCAAAACAATTGATTAACTGAGAAAATGATTAATCATTTTAATCCATGATTAATCAGATTGTTGTTCCCTTAGCCTGCTTTCAGAAAAAATATCAACTTGTGATTCAGTTTCATTTTTTTGTAGTTCCCATTATCAATTACTTTTTAATAGCAGTCATTGGATGCTTGTCTCCATCTTGATAAAGGTCAGTGGAGTATGTAAACACCAGTGACAACGATGACTTTGTAATTGTCAGTAAACCAAACAAAAAATAGTCAGGAAACAGCTGTGGTTACACTGCTTAGTTACACCAAGTTAAAGGCCTTTAAATTGTTCATGGGTCCTGACATGCCTAGCATGCAGATTATGTCTGAATAGATCCAGTTGTATGACTGTAGTTCACATTTGACAACAGAATGCCTCAAGTGACCTCTTGTGATCAAGATTCACTTCACAACTCACATTTGATTTTATTTGTGGCGACTGCGGCTGAAAATCCACATTTGTGCTTTATAGTACAATTAATCAGAGGGATTTCAGTGTATTTTAGGTGCAATCAAATGAATTTAGAACTGGAGGTCGACCGATTAATCGGCCGATTTTTGGCATTTTTTAACATAATCGGCATCGGCCAAGTATATCAAGCCGATTATCAGGCAGGCGCATCTGTGGGCAGCCTAGTGTTGTCGTGGAACACGTGTTTGACGTACGCTGTCAGCGAGTCATTTTCCAGCCGAGTGAGCAATTTTATTTGACAGTTTATTTTCTTCTTACCCGCTTTGTTTATTTAATATATTTTTATACATTATTTATACAATTTATTTATATATGTTTTTTACATTATACATTTTTAATTTATAAGTGCAGATTGTTCATTGTTCAAGTGTTCAATAAATGTTTTTGTTGAGAAAGTTTGTCTGTTAAGTAATTATCATTTCTTTTACATTTTATATTTCAAATAGAGGTTAAACACCAAGCAAATATCGGCCAAAATAAATCGGCAGCATTAATCGGCCATCAGCCAACCCGGATTTCAAAAGATCGGTATCGGTATCGGTATCGGTATCGGCATCGGCGTGAAAAAAAACCAAATCGGTCGACCTATATTTAGAACTATCCACTTTTATCGAATCACAGGAATCAAAATAATCACAGACAAAACCAAAGGCGTATGGTTCTTCTCACAGTTGTCTTCTTTAACCTTCACCTTGTGACTCCAAAATAAACAAAAGCCTGAAACATCACGAATGCTCGGAAGATGATTCTCACCACGACATGTTGCATAAACAATATAATCAATGAGCAAAACCAAACTGTCACCAGAACACTGCCCGGTTTCCAGTTTTCACCTACTTTGTTCTTCCTTCCCCTTTTCTTTTTCACAGAGTAAATAACTTCCTCTGTCACTTTGCCAGTTAGACAGATCACAACACTGGACACACATCATAAGATTTTCTGAAATGCTAATGTTGCCTTCGGGCAGTATTTTCAAGATGAGGAGCCGGAAGAAATCCTGTGACAGGATTTTCAAACCTGAGGTTTTGAACTTACACAGCAGAACCAATTTAGGGTTAAAAACAGCTTAGACTCTGACTTTGTATCCATTTTGAAGGAACGCATTGTGAATATATATAAGTAAGTAAATGTGAAGACGTTTCTCGGAGGTCTAATCAGCAGGAAAACTCTTGTCTGGGGAGACTACCACCAGCTTTCCTCAAACAGCAAATTTTGGTCACAGCACTGTGTCAGGTCCACTGCATTGTAGAGGTTGGATGTAAAGACAAATATTATGGACAAATGAGACATTCCTTAATGTCTGTCTGAAGAATTTTCAAGCCTATCTAAACCACCTCCCCAGCTGAATATCACAAGAGAAAGATCTATTAGTCGCCAACAAACTCAACCAAAAAAAATCCTCTTTTGGAGAACAAGATAATAGAGATGGGAAAGAGAAAAGGGAATATTCCCACATTAAAGACTTGAAAGTGTTCACGTCATCAAAATGGCTGTATTATTACTGTTGGCTATGTGAGGATTAAAATACTGTATTGCTAATATAACAACATATCCATTCAATTTGAGTTTAATCATACTGAACAACAATGGTGTCCATATTTGTTTGGTTTTCATGCACTTCCGTATTAATAAGTGTCAAGTGATCACTCGACTTGGAAGTTGTCGTGAAGGATATTTACGAATCAGAAACAACTAATCAAGATAACTCAATGTGACATGAATGCTGCATAAGAGCCTCCAGCCATGCTAGCAGTTCTGTGAGGCTGTAATTTTGCACATCAGTGCTTTAAGTTAAATGCTAAGGTCAGCATGCTAAAATACCCAAAATGACAAAGCTAACATGCTGATAATCAGCATGTACAATGTTTACCATTTTAGTTTAGCTTGTTACCATAACAATTAGCACTTAATTAGCACTTAAAGGTGGGGTATGCGATTCTAATCCAATGCACGTCTTTTTGTCAAATTCAGCTAATATCTTCTTACAGTCCACTAGCTGTCCGACTGGTTTGTGTCCGTTGAATAAATCCAGTGTTTGCACACAGCCCTGGCTCTGTAAACGGGAAACAAAAAGTTTCTCGGACCAAGCCACACAACACTTTTCCAGCCATGATTTGTTGTCAGGTAACGTTAAATGGACATTCAGCTTAATTTCTAGTTTGCCAGGACATGCTGTTGTTGTGATGTTAGCTATAGTAGCAGTTTGTAGTTGTGAGTATCGCTGTCTGGAGCTGGTGTGCTGGCTCTGAGGCCGTCTCATCCTCCCTGCATGTTAGCTTCACAGTGGCAACTGTAGCGACAGCCTGCTAAGCCACAACTTTGCTAACGTTATTTACATCGTTATTTGCTCTATATCTTGGGTGTTGGATTTATCCAGAATTGCATACCCCACCTTTAACATGAACTACAGCTGGGGTTTTGGGAATGCCATTAGTTCAACAGGTATTTACTCATAAACCAACCAAAGTGTTGGACAAATGGCACTTTTGACTTGATGGTGGTGCTAGATGAAAGTCAGGGCATGAACAAAGCTATTACAAATCATCCTGAGGGGGATATAAATTTCATCACAATCCATTTAATAGTTGTCTGCATATTTCACTCAAAACCACAAATGTTAATGTGCTGGTGGTGCTACAGTCTGGTGATCAACAAAGTCAGCCGCATTCATCCTCTGGGGACCATGAATGTCTTTACTACATTTCATGTCAATCAATTCAATAGTTGTTGAGATATTTCAGTCTGGACTAAAGTGATGGACAGACCGACATCGCCATACTTGTACCTCATAGTTGCTAAAAAGCTTCATGTAATGGAGGAGCAGGACAGGTCAAACAAATGTATCCCCAGGACACAACAACGTGTATACAAAGCTCATGTACACATCTGTGTAGGCAGCATTTCCCCGAAAGATGAGCATATTGTTTGTACCTGACATCCTCTCCATCCTCCAGCATTGACAGACAGATGGTGCACTTCTCATCGGTGTCCAGCTCCTCATCATCCAGACACATCTTCAGGTCCTGGGGTATTCTCTGTAGAGAGACTTTAATTATTAAAGTGTGTTGTCGTGCGGTGCCTGTTAGGAGCAGTTATGTTTGTGCCACGGGTGTCTCTGAGTCAGACGCAGAAGAAAAGAGTCACCTTATCAAGCTTTCCAGAAATAAACTAGACATAAGATGGAAAAGACTCAATTACTTCTTCTCACTCACAATGTACCAAATGATCTGACACTGTTTCCAGAGTATCTGGGTCATATTCGGTGGAGACATTTTTTGAAATTCATTCCACGCACATATCTGCAGACAGCTGGGTGAGTCATCCCTGGCCTCGAATTATGCACACTGCAGACCTGTCTCACTAATCCGCTAAAGGAAATTAGTTTGACCTTTGAACTACTGCGAAAGTCATGACCCCTGTTCCACTCTCGTCTCCCAACTCTTTGATCCTTTCGACCCAGTGTTGCTCTTTTCCAGTCTCGTCTCTCACATCTAGCGCAACTTATTTCTCGCCCAATGCTTGTCTGTACCAGACCACATCAGAAAGATCCACCACTCAGCTTGCAAGTAAAAAAGCCGAATTTTACCTTTTTGTACTTATGGGGGAAGGTGAATCTCTCTATGGTGGTTTGAACCGCTCCACGGTTTACACTGCCCAGTCTGTCCTCCAGCTGTAGAAGCTCCTACATAGGAAACAACATAGAGACATGTATTTTAACTATTACAGTTTAAAGTCTGACAAAAGGCATTTCTGTATTTGCCTGCTGAGATAAACACTAATAAACATTCGTATAATAAAATGTTCACATGCAAAAGACATACAAGTGTGGAATCCTTTAATACAATAAAATAATTGGTGCTTCAAGGAACAGGAAAGAGGCTCTCCAAGATCAACTGCCTTTTATTCAAATGAAAACAAATGTCATGAGATTAAAGGCAGTTGGACCATTTGAGGTATCTTGAACCCGGAGTAATTGGAAATAAGAAAATCAGTTACACACTCGAGCCTGTCCAGACCATTGGTCACAGAGAAAACAATGATAGATTGATGTAGACTGGTGTGTCTGCTGAGGAGAGAGAGAGCAAGCAGAAGCACGAACCTCATAGCTCTCTCTAACAGCAGACGCGTGGCGGGAGGGGTTGAGACTCTGCAGAGCCAGCAAGTGCAGCTGGGGATATGGGTAGTTTCTGATCTCGTGGACAACCTGGAAGATGACAGATAAGAAGCTAGCGTCAGCTCTGTAGAAGAAATTGAGGGGGGGAGCAGGAACACACAGGTCATCCCCTGGTTGCTAGGTTTCAAGATTAATCTCAGAAACCTAGAGGGGAATTGCTGGGAGTTCATCGAGACGAACATGATTGATTGTACTGAGGCAGAGGCGGCTCACCACTTGTGTTGAGGCATTGTTTCTAGGGAAGTGGTGCATCCTAGGAGAGGTCAAGTAGTGCTGATAGTGCTGCGGCAGCGGATGGATGTGATACTGGTGGGGGGGCAGTCCAGCATCTACACTTAGATCCCTGGACAGAAACCGAAAAACAAGTCAGTACAGTGTAACCACAGCATTGCTTAGACCAGTGATATCCTTCCAGGGGTACTTGTACCACAGGGACTAATTCTGCTACACACTTATATATGGGAATATGGGAAAATTGTGGAATAAAACTTAAAACGCTAATAAATAATAATAAAATGCTTTGAAAGAAGAAATATATATCTATATCTATATCTCTATATCTATACATATATCTCTATATCTATATCTATATCTATATATCTATATATCTATATATCTATATATATATATATATATATCTCTATATATATATATATATCTATATATATATATATATCTCTATATCTCTATATCTATATCTCTATAGATAGATATGTATAGATAGATAGATCATATAGATCAGATAGATATCGATATATATATATATATAGATAGATAGATAGATAGATATATCGAATCTGCTATAACATATTAAAAATACGATGTGTTGAGAGTGCATCAGGGCGACACGGTGGTTAGCACTGTCGCTTCACAGCAAGAAGTTTGTGGGTTCAAACCCTGTTTGCCCCGGCCTTTCTGTGTGGAGTTTGCATGCTCTCCCCGTGTCCGTGTGGGTTCTCTCCCACAATCGAAAGACATGCAAGCTAGGTTAATTGGTGACTCTAAAACTGTGCTTAGGTGTAAACGTGCGTGTGAGTGGTTGTTTGTCTATGTGTGGCCCTGCGATGGCTTTTCGCCCTCCTGCATGCAGGATAGGATCCTGCATACAGGACATCCAGGATATGCATACAACCCTGTATGCAGGATAAGCGGTTGGATAGCGATGGATGGATAAGAGTGCATTAAAACTAGTTAGCAAGTGGGTAAAAAGTCTAAGCACTTAGGTTATAGTGGTGATATATGACTGAAATGGATAGAGAAAAAGGTAATGGATAAACAAAATGGACATATTATAAGAAGGTCTCTTGATACAGACACTTTAAACAATTAAAATAATAATGAATCAATTATTAAAATAGGTAGCTAAAAGTAATAGATGAATTGTGAAATAGCTTAAAGTAAAGATACAGTTAATATTATTACTTAAAAGTAACAGAATAAAATTTGAAGTAGTTAGCTATAAGTAATGGATATGTGGTTGAAATACAGGGAAGTATCGTTGAAGGGGTACTTGAGGTCATGTGACTGGGCTGTGACAGGTACTTCAGACAAAGTAAGATTCTTCCCTTATGTTTGGACCGGTCTTGGTCTTGTGATTGTTTTGTCTTCATAAACTGTGCTCTGAGATGTTTTTTAAAATGTTTTTGTCAACACCAAATAAAAAAATAATCATGAAAATGTTTGGTAATTACATTAAAATTTCATGGATTTGATTTAAGATTTGTGTCAGTTTTTCCATTAAGATTTCAGATCGGTCCTGTGTGTGGGAACTACGAGGTGACAAGGGAGTGGATTTTCTCTGCTGTCCCATTCCACTCCCACAGAAAGAATCCTGTCCCAATTCTTTCTGTGGAAAACCTAATTCCTGTCTCATCCCAGTGCCATAAGAACTACTCCTGTCCAATTCCGGTCCCGATAAAAATAATCTCTAAAAAAAACACACCCAGAAAAAAGCATTTTTTTCAAATTAGAAATATTTATATTTATACATTTTTAAAAATGGACAAATGATTCCTGTCCAACCAGTTCCCATTGACTTTTTTCCTGTCCTGTCCCAAGCACCAGGTGATGATTAGTGAAATTGACTCCCATCCCACAGGATTTCTGAAAAAATGTCAGACTCTAGTGGGAACTATTTTTACCCAAGTCCTTATAGCAGTGTTTCGTCCAAAAGTACCCAGGACTTTTAAGTCTCTTTACAAAGAACTAAAAGATTTCTTCAGCCCACTGTTGTGTGCTTTTTCATCATGGTCTAAAGACCTGCGGAGATTAGGCAAAATAATCAGCTGATGTAGGCTGTAGGCCTGTACGTCGTACAAAGGGATGCACAGGCATCATTATTTAGTAGCAACTATCCCTGAGCAAAATATAAATGAACATCAGATTTGACTGGAATATAATGAAAAACTATAGGCTATGCTTGACCATTAAAACCACTTTTTTTGTGTGGGAGTATAAAGAAGAGACACGTAATAAAGTTTGTTACAAAATTAATAACAAACTGGATAAATCCATCAAGTTCTTAAAATAACTCCAGCACAGAGAAAGCAACACAAAAATAAAATCGTGACAGTTTGGAAGGTTATTAAAATATTTCCAGGCGACAAGAGCTGCTGATCAGCTGGCCAGACTCAAGTCGATGTCTGCCTGAGTGTCAGAGGAACGGGATTTTTAACAAACTTTATTACCTGCTGTAATCAGCTGTAATCGTCTTCGCTCTGTAAAACTTTCCTGACTGATGAAAACTTAAAACAACAACACCGGACCCAGTACTTAGCGGAACTCCATTACTTGTTTTCTGTAAACACACCACTGCACGCTGGCTGCTATTTCCAAGCAATACATTTAATGCCAACGTACAATCTCAAGCGGACATTGACGAGACCTGTGTGTGCTATTTGACTGTTAATTGTGATTTATTGATTTGCAAACAACAGTGGACAAGAGAGGAGCAGTCGTAGAAAAACACCCGACACGCTCAGTTTAAAGCCAGTAGCCTCTTCTCACGCATTCACTGCAAGGCAAGCCCCACCCCCCCAAAAGTACAGGTACTTTTCGAATGTACTACCGCCTGAGCAGGGACAATTTGGGGGATTAAATAAAGACCCTTGAACTAAATTTAGACTCCAGTCCCTTTGGTGGAAACGCAGTGATTTCCTCCAAAGGTTCCTAGTTCCAGGGTATAGAACCTTTGGTCGAAACACAGCTTATGTGATAATTTTACATTTGAGGAGATGTATACAGTGATTTTTGCCCATTTTAGTGTCAAATAAGAGTTGATATGCTTTTTTCTACTCGGTCTTAAACCCTTTTAATCTGGTCTCAAAAAAAAAGCATCTCTTCCAAATTAAATTATCAGTGCTGTGAAAGTGAGTATTGTATTATTGTGCATCATTTAAGGAGACTTTGTTGCTAAGAAATCTAAATGTAAAACAATTTGCTTTCCTAACAAATAACTGAGACTGTTGCCTCTGTGGCACAGCATAATGTATTATAAGAGGTATATTGCTTACCAGTCTGTGCCCTCGGCCAGGTAGCGCGGCTGCTGCACCACCGGCTGAGGAGGGACATGAAGAGGGGGCGCAAACTCATAGCCGGGCCGAAGTCTGTGGGGCTGATGAGGAACTCTCTCTGGGGTGCGTCTGCTGAGACAAATAACCAAGCATTTGAAAACATCCTGGGAACAGAAACAGAAATCCTCTTAAATATAATGTCCCTGCAAAATCCCCAACTGTCTGCTTAAACCATGTGGTTAACTGGAAACAGAAAAGCTTCTGTGTACTATTTTTAAGTTGCCTGCAAACCTGTCTGGATACCTGGAGGGTGGCAGGATGTGTCGGTGCTGGGCCTCGAGGATCTGCTGCTGGAGGAGGTATTGCTGGTGTAATGCCTGAGGTAGGAAGGGAGGGGCGGGGATGTCCTGGAACTGGGGAGCTGGCAGGGGGTTGAGGGGTGGGTGGAGCGGAGGGCCATGCTGGTGGCCGGGAGGGGCCAGGTGGGGGTTAATGCCTGACTGTGGCTGCCCTGGGTGTGGCATGGGGAAGTCCATGGGCAGCGGGGGCCTGAGGACCTAACTGGAAGTGCCGGCAAGAGGTAGCATGGCTGTGCTGCTGCTGCTGTTGCTGTTGCCGGTTGAAATGGGATCCTGTGAAGGATAAGGAGAAGTTATCAGGCACCTGAGGAGGGAGATTAGCTGGAATTAATAGTGGGTGAAATGTGGTGTCAGTGTGTTTGTGTGATATAGCATGTTAATGAAGCCCTACCTCTTACCTAGGGTGAAAAAAACTTCTGTGGGGGTGGGAAAATGATGGTTACCACAGGTACCATGAATATGACAACCACTTTTGGTACTGCACACAAAATGTGAGCTTTTGTTTCTTTTAATTGCTTTTCCGACCTCTGGATCGACTCCTGGTCTTCTGATTCACAGACAAGCGAACTGGATCAGAACAGATGAAATCTACCAGAATATGGTCTTCAACTCAGCTCAGTTCTTGTAAATTCTGCAGCTGACACTGGGTCAGTGCACCCAAAAGAAAAAAAAAACTTTAGTACTTTAGTGGCTAAGAAATGCATTAAACTACTTAGGTGCCAACACTATCTATATAACCATAAACATTTATTTCCTTCTTAAAATTAAATGAGACAGCAAATTTACATTATATATCTATGCTTGCTAAAACCTACTGTATCTTTGTGTCTTACACCTACAGTAAAGCTCTACTTGTTCTCCTCCCATGTGAACATTCAGGAGCTGAGAGGAAATAGCTCAAATGCTTTTTTTTTTAAATTCTCCAACCACAGCTATTTGGCAACTGCAGTGAACAGTCTACTGTGGAGAAGAAGAGACGAACTTGTGCTGTGGTAAATTTGAAACGTGTCATACTGCAATATGGTTTTAATTCCATGCTCAAGCTTAAAAAGGCTTTTTTGATTATGGAAGGGCTGGGGAAACTGCAATAACAAATTCAGCTTTCATTCGAAACTTTTGAGGAAACCCCGGCCAAAGGAAGCCATGACGGGCCTGCAGTGGAACACGATTCAACATACTTTTCTCTGTTATGTCCATCTGGCAGAAACTGAAGCAGTGAATTTTACAGAAGTGTACCAGCTACAGTTCAGAGATTAAAATTGTGCAGTTCTTAGAAGATGGAAAATTTCAGCACGGTTCAATTTTAATCTGCTTTGACAGTGTAAAAGACAATGAATTCTGATGTAAACAGTGGATTATCTTCTCTTTTTTAAATCATGAGGAAATAGGCAAAGTCTACATTGCATTTACTAGGAGTACGCTTGAAAAACACAGTGTGGTTTTAAACCTAGGAAAGATGTGCATTATGACTTTTCAGCAACATTTTCATTTTGACAAGTCATCAGTGTAGCTGGGCAAGCAACGGGGTGACCTTGCTGCTGTGGGTCAAACAAGTCTAGACGGTAAGTACCACACTGCGTTTTCAAACGTCTCAGTGATAACGATCACCATGAATGACAGCAGATAGACTCATTCAGGCCCTGTGATGGAGGAAGCGTGGAAATTGTCTATCTTTGTCACAGCGGGAGAGGAGGTGGGTGGGGGATGGAGGGGGTGGGGGGTGGGGGCGGGGTGGGCAAGTTGGGACAGGGGAGAGGGAGGACAATAAATGGAAATTGGAAATCAGCAAGAAGCACACTGAAGGTTAGGAAAAACACTATATTCTTTATTGAAAAATATTAGTATTTGTGGAATTTGTGTTTTCTTTCTTATTTGTTTGTAAAAATAGTATAACTCCATGCAACAAAAATAAACAACATAGACTGAAGGCAAGGCCCACCATGCTCCATATAGGGTTAAAAAGAACAAAAGCAGCATCCAATGAGCAGACGAGTTGGCTACAGCACATGATTCCAGTACAGCAGGGTACATCTTTACTACAGAAAGATTACATTGGATTTTCACTAGTCAATGTAGAAAAACAAAAACCAAAAAGTATGAATCATAAATGTGACCATGCATTGAAAGTACTATTACCAGAACAAAAAGATAAAGAGAGACCACAACCAAACAATAAAGACGTTATTACTAATAGAGGATCTCTTTAGCAGTGCAGGAAAATAGGCATCCCTGTGAAATGGATAGCATTTTGGCCTTATGTTAGTGGGGAAAATTGGGAAGTGATGAACCACCAGTGAGCATGTTTTGCTTACTTAAATGTTTAGAGTTTCATTTGCTAGTAAGGGACAAACAGCCCAGACAATTCAGTGTGATTCGAAGCTTGAAATTTGCAAAGGGAACAAAAAGGATTACACAAAAAAAATGGAGACAAGTTATGGTAGGTTGTTGTGTGCAGGTGCAGTGTACCTTCAGTCATTTCAAGTGATCACGTCACAGCATTTGCTGAAATGCTTAGTTTAACTATAGATCTGGCATGCACGTAGTTCCAATTTGCATGCTTCTTTTTCAATTATAGGTCACCTTAATCATGTACATTGCACCTTGTGTGAAGAAAAGGAAGATGAGCCAAATTCTGGTGTTCAACAATGCAGTGCAGTATTTAAGATCATGCAAAATGTATCCACTTTACAGGAATTTACAGCATGTAGTCTATCAAGACTGGATGGGAGGTACACAATGACATTCAACTGATATCTAAAAAGAAGCTAAAAATGTACTACAGTGCTACAGCAACTTGACAGAAAAAAAGACAAAAAGGTGCTCTGTTCTAGGTGTTAGCTATTGTTTTAGTTTGCTTAACATGGAAAGTCTATGGCTGAATACATCTTGGGAGGGGGTGCTTTTTAATACCAATGCCGTCTTCTGATGGAAAGAGGAAATGAAGAAGGGATTCACAATACAGCTAAATGCAGAGAACAGGCAGAGGCCACGCCACACCACACAGCAGCAGATGATCATTAGCTACACAATGGGGGGGACGACAAAGATCTGATAAATGCAGAATGTAGAGCCAGCCTCCATACTATGAAACAGGGAAATAAGAACAGAAATAAAAGCACAATGAAATCACTGACGCCACTGTTATGAAATTAATGTTACACTGTAGCTTTATCATTGTTTTACTGTGACCGCACACTCGGGTCTCTTTGCAATCCGGCAGCTTCAAACAAACAGCTGCTGAATTGCTAATTAGCAAATAATAGAAAAGGCGACTTGATAAATTGATTGCTCGAAAGTCCACGCTTCCTGGGCAATTGGCCATGTATCGATAAGTACATTGGCCAATTGACACGGATAATGACTGAAATTCACGGTGTAAAGACGGCGAGCGCTAGCAGAAGAAGGTGATCTTCAAATGACATCATCCAGGCACAGATAAGCTGACTGGCTGGAGAGGCTACGTCTATTTTGCGGTATTTTTTTTTACGTTGAAAACACACGATAACGCGTTAAAGGAACTAACAATGCACCGCTGTGTCGCTGAATTAAAAATCATACGAATAAACTGCACATCAGATTAATGCTGTCTAATCCGATTGTCCATGCAGGAATGTGCTTTTGGCATCAGGTCCTCTGGACTGTACACCCCGTGCATGTGGAATCCTTTGTGAGACATGTTTCCGTTCCAGGATATAGCCTGAGCCAATGAGCCAGTTAGCTTATCTTTAGCGGCGGTATTTATTTTTAATTAGGCGCAATTACACCAGAAAAACTACATTATTCGGTGGTTTATATTATTCTCCAATTAATATAAATTAACGAAGTATCACGTTGCGGGCAGTTTCGCGAATAATTTGACGGTTGGTTTTAAGCTAGCTAACGCGAGCTAAACCGACGGCTAAGCTCGAGCTAGCTAGCCAACAGCTGCAGTGAATATTAAGATAAACAGGGCACATGTTTTGGATCGATATGAATATTAATACCGTACCTCTGTTTCTTACTGAGCCGAATACAGGAAGAACCAGATATCCGACATGCACTAAGACCATCCTGGGATCCTTATCTTATGATTCCGCCGGGTTATTTGGAGAGATAGAGTAGTAGTAGCCCATGCGGATCTACATTCAGGCGGCTGGTTGTTGCTGGCTGGCTTAGCACCACGGGCAAACTAAACGACTGTCTGACTCTCCTGGTTGTCGTTGACAAAAGCAGACATGTCATTTTATGTCCGGGACAGAAGAGGGCGATGTTGCGGCGCTACATACCAAAGCTGGAGCTGGAGTTATGTTTAGGATAATTCATCCAGCCATGTAGGCTAAGTATAATTTAGGGAGGAACTATAACGTTACACAGGAAACTAAAACATAAGTAACGTTAGTCGAGAACTTTTGATAATTCGAAATATTATCAACACACACCTAAAGAGGTACTCCATGTTGCTATAATAACTTAATAAAGTTGGGGCACTGACAACAGACTATTTTTATTTAAATGGTCAGTATCTTTTTTTATTCGGGTCCAGCTCCAAAAAAAACTGAATCCTACATATAATAAGTGGAATCTGTTCCACATGTCAGTATCATACTGGAACCGATTTGTAAATGACATTGACTGGGGGGGGTGGATGGTTCCTCATGAATACGTGATTATAGACAATGTGAATTAAGTGTCAGTCCCCACATGGTTGCGTTTAAAAGATGGTCATACAATTTAAAAGAGACATGATACAAACCGTTCTTTCTGTGAAGACCACCCAGAAACAGTTTTGCACCTGTTTTGTTTACATACCAGAACATTTTGGCAAAACGTCAGCAGAGTCATCATTGACCATAGATTTATGCGGGAGAATGTGGTATTTTGCTTTTATTTAAGTTAAAATAAAGTTAAAAAACTGTCAACATATGGCTCTCTTTTAATAGGCTATCTTTATGTAATATAGGCTACCTCTGGTAAGTTTTATTTGTAATTATTTTTGTCTTATAAATTTTTATACTGTACCTCTGTCCCATGTGCACTGCATTCCACTTTTGTGATAAAGTCTTAAAATGTTTTGTAATGCTCTCCCTTATACCTTTGTTGCAAAAACAGGAATAAAGTGTACATGGGACATAGAGAAGTATAAAGAACAGTACACAAATATATAAGACAAATAATAAATTTGCCAGGTGTGGTTTATATTATGTAAATGTTTTTAAAGAAGCCTTAAGTTGACAGTTTTTACAACCCTTTTGTTGTTGGATTTAAACAATAAATTGACATAATGTAAATCCTCATGGACAAAAAGTACAAAGTCAGGTTTTTACTGCTGAATTTACATTTATGAATGTGGACTTTTACCATTAGAATTAATACATTTATTATAAAGTACGTATTTTCTTTTCTTTGACTTTAATAAAAGCAAATTACCACATTCTCCCACATCAGTGCAAAATCTCTATAAATATGGTCATTGATGAATCTGCTGAAGTTTTGCCAGAATTTTTTGCTTTGTAAATAATGCCAAAAGAGATTACCTTTCCCTAACTACTTTTCCTTGACTTTGATGAAAAACGTCACAAGGTCAAGTAAAGATGTGACGGTTAATTAATAAACTTAAGAAAAGACAGTCACAGTGCTCAGAGAATCTGACAGCACTCTAGGCTTTTAAAAAACAAACTTTATTTACACATGGAAGATAAAGTACAGTGACAAACTCAATGCTTTAGAAAAAAATAAGGTTTCCTGTTTAACACAGAATCTCTTAAGAAAGGATGTTTGTAATGTATACTTTTAAACATCAATTTGGCTAGGTAGTGACAGCAAAATAGATGGTTGTTGACATAGCAAAAAACAAATATGATTGAACTGTTAAAATTAATAATATAATGAGGGGAAAGCTATGTATGAGTAAAGAAAGTTGAGCAATGTAAATAGGCTAATAAAATGAAAATTGACCAAGGGGCTAGAGTAAATTATATTCAGTCATAAATATATACATTTTTTGGCATGGTTGCCTTGACCTTTTTTATACATTTGTTAAATACGGAAAATCAGGGGTTTTTTTGTGCATTCCACAATGGAGTCAGCAAAACATTATTTATGTATATCGTATTTTGCTATGATGATGATATTGGTAACTGGAAATTCAATAAGCTTGTTTTTATTTGATATATATTTAAAATTTCTGCAAATCATACAACGTTCCATTAGTTTTGGATCATGTCTCAAGCATAAAATAGGTGTGCTTTTGTTTCCATGTTTATGTGGGTCTGCTGTGATGAAACTACAATGCTATGTTGCTTTTAATGTTGCTGCCGCAAGGAATTGTGGGACAGCATCCTCTCCTTTCCTTTTGTAAAGGCTGGTCCAGTGTATCCTATACAAAAGGAGGCAAGAAAGGAACCACTGAAGCACCCTTCCTTCAGAGACTTCAACCAGGTCTTATGATGGCTGCCACTTAAATACATCTAGTTCATTTCACTCAATTAGGATCCTTTCTAAGCCAGAAAAATGCTATTTCATTTAGTACAGTATCATAAAATGATGAAAAACGTTTGTTGCTGCATTTAAACTGCATTTTTTGTCAAATAGTCTAAAACCCCAAAAATATTAAATTTACAATTAAATAAAACAAAGAGAAGCAGCAATTCCTCCCATTTGAGAAGCTTAAAAATATTTGAAACATATGATTATTGAAATACTTAATAATATATAATTAATTAAATGTATTAAAATATGATAACATATAAAATGCTTTTACATTAATGTATGAGTAATAATAATGTAATGATAGTATGACAAGAGACTTTTATCTGCATTGAGTTGCACTTTTATATTTTACACAGTATAAAAGTTTAAAATACTAGAAAGTATACAAGTACATTTTCCTGATGATACCATATACGACTATGTGGATTATCAAAATTAGAATCAGGTTTATTGCCAGGTACATTTTCACATCGGTGCTTAACACAAAAGTAATATAAATATAGAGTAAAGACATCCAAAATGTACAAGCATACAAAATAATACAAAAAAAATGTACAACATATTTGACAGGGATTGTGCAAAAAATCTGAGCAATACGAATTAGCGCAATGCACACAGTTAAAATTATACATTCTTGCATGTATTAATGTATACTTAAAATGGTTGATTGAGCATTTTGTGTGTTTGAAAGTTAAAAAAAGAAATTTTTTCCAAAATCGGCTTTTGTGTGTTTTTGGGTTGATACAGTATGTCAAAGTGGAAAAATTGTCTGTTCATATAGGTGACATTGTGCTGAAAACACATACCAAACATTGCCATGGTAAACATGTTTTAATGTTGTATGTAAAAAGGCAAAATCCAAAGTATTCAAAAATGGCCAAAATAGCCCACGACCCCTAAGGGTGTAGAATGTTAATTGTATATTGATTTTATATAGGGTGCATATGGTGTGTGTAATATTTATACATGAATGTAAAATGTTAACTGATTCTACTTTTATTGTATTTTGTTATTTACATTCCTCTGTGCTGCTGTGCCAACACAAATTTTACCCCTTGGGGATTAAAAAAGGTATATCTTTATCTTTATAATCTTGTGTTAAAAGATCTGAATACTTCCTCCACCTCTGTACATATTTAACAGGTTTGTCCAGAATTAAGTTATAGGGTTGTGGGGAAGATACTGGTCCAGTATCATCTACGTGACGGCAGGTGGCAGAGTCGGGCAGTAAAGCAGGAAACGCAACATCAGCGTCACATAAATAGAAGAAGAGTTCATTCAGCCATTACATTTTCACTCGCAGGCAGGTCGCTAGTGGTGGAGGACAGGTCATTAGCAACCCGAGAAAATGTTATCCGTGAGAGTTGCAGCAGCTTTGGCCAGAACCCTCCCCAGAAGGGCTGGATTTGTAAGTATTTTAATTAAACAATCTATATCTGATGTGGATGTTGCAGCATGTTTACTTAATATCAGTGTGAACTTGTGGGCGTGAAGGGTATAATGTTAACGTCACAGGCCGCTAACGTTAGCTTAACTTGCCATCGACTTATTAACGCGGCCTTAAACGCTACTAACTATCCTGAATAACAATTCGTGTTAGTAGCCTTGAAATTGTTAAATTAAACGTGTTTGTTAAAGTTGCCCTTGTGAAAACGACAGTGTTCGTCCTGCAGCAAGCGGCGCTAAAGTTAGCCGGCAAGCTAATGCTAGCTACAAGCAGCTAGCGGCTCATTCAGCCACGCTTTGAAGGTCAGAAAGCCTGACAGCGCGTGTCGTCTCAGCTGCACAGCGTTACACTAGGTCAACGTTTTTAACTGTCTCCGCAATATGCATGGTGCTCTTTTGCTGGAAATCGGCGTTTAATCCAATCCGCCTGTCCTTAAATCCAGGTGTCCAAGGCTGTACCGGCCGCCTGCGTTGGGGTCAACCACCTCCATACACACAGACCATGGCTGCAGAAGACAGGTGAGAAAGCCAAAAACAACATGTCAGAAACTTTATCCTCAGCATTATAGGTCAGCACCCAAGGGTAGCTGATGAAGGTCATGTATCATACTGTTTCTAAAGCTCGTTTTTGTAATTATGTATAGTCAACAGAATAGCATTCTTCAGGTGCACAAGGATTTATGCAGAATTATTTCATTAACTAGCTCATCAGTATATTCATGCCTTTTGTGAAGACGTTTAAATGTGTAGCTTGCCTGTATGTTAACCAAAGAGAGAAAATAAGGTACTGTCTGTGTAAATAAAAAAAAATTAAGTATTTCAGTTGTATAACCAAAATCCATGTCATCTAGTTTCATGTCAAGATGTTAATATAGAGTAGGTTTTCCTAAATTTCAAAAAAAAAACTTTATTAGATTGATCTGGGACAACTTGTTTTGTAATCACAATTTTGTTGCATAATTTCAAAATGAACATGAATAAATGACACCGTCACAAGTGTGGCTTAGTTTGATTGTATAACATACAAGTCTTCTCTTTTCACAGGCACAGCCGAGGTGTCTTCAATCCTGGAGGAGAAGATCATGGGAGCTGACACCTCTGCAGATCTGGAGGAGACGGGACGTGTGCTGTCCATTGGTGACGGTATTGCCAGAGTGTACGGGCTGAGGAATGTCCAGGCAGAAGAGATGGTGGAGTTCTCCTCTGGACTGAAAGTATGTATAAAAGAACGCAATAAAAACAGATTTTGGTTTTTATTCCGGGCTAAACTACACTAAAGACTGCCTAGTGTACCTGTTTTTAAATAACAATCATTTTTGTGTTCACTTTTTTCCTCCAGGGCATGTCTCTGAACTTGGAGCCTGACAATGTTGGTGTTGTGGTGTTTGGTAATGACAAGCTGATCAAGGAGGGTGATATTGTGAAGAGGACTGGTGCCATTGTGGATGTCCCTGTTGGTGAGGAGCTGCTCGGCCGTGTGGTGGACGCTCTGGGAAATGCCATCGATGGAAAGGTCACTTGAGCCACTACTAACTTGTATTTCAAATCCTAACGGCCATCTGTTAAAGTAACACTTCTTCCTATGTCAGCATATAAATGCTTTTATTTTGGGTTTACAACCTAATTGTTTATCCTATTTTCAACTTAATCAAAACAAACTGGTTTTAAAGCAGTGCCCACAGTGGTAGGCTTGGCCTAAAAGCTTCATAAATTATCAGGTTGTGCAGATATTAATAAATCTTTCACTTTTTTCTCCTTCTGATTGAGTAGATGTGTAAATGCAAACACCAGTAATACAACAAATTGCAGTTTGACCACAATTCAAAGAACATTAGAAGCTTGTTTACATTACAAAGGTTTGTTGATGTACTTGTAATGGCCTTTCTTTTATTTTTTTCTCCTCAGGGTCCCCTGGGCTCCAGTATCCGTAGGCGTGTGGGTTTGAAGGCCCCTGGTATCATCCCCCGTATCTCTGTGAGGGAGCCCATGCAGACTGGAATCAAGGCTGTGGACAGCCTGGTGCCCATTGGCAGAGGCCAGCGTGAGCTGATCATTGGTGACAGGCAGACAGGGTAAACACTTTGACACAGACAAACAATCTTATGATTTGAACGTACTGCCATTCTGTTGATTAATTGAAATTAAAGCTCAGATACAATTTTAAAGTTGGTAAGTATACTTTTTTTTTTAACAAATTTTGTCTACACACTCCAGCAAAACTGCCATTGCCATCGACACAATCATCAACCAGAAGCGCTTCAACGAAGGAACTGATGAGAAGAAGAAGCTCTACTGTATCTACGTCGCCATCGGACAGAAGAGGTCCACTGTGGCTCAGCTGGTCAAGAGGCTGACTGATACTGATGCCATGAAGTACACCATCGTGGTCTCTGCCACCGCCTCTGATGCTGCTCCTCTGCAGTACCTGGCCCCGTACTCTGGCTGCTCCATGGGAGAGTACTTCAGAGACAACGGCAAGCACGCCCTGATCATCTATGATGATCTCTCCAAACAGGTGAGGGCTCCAATTGATGTTTAAAGTGAAACCAAAAAAATGTAAATGTCAGTCTGTAAAAAGTGTCATAGCTTGTAATTACAGCATTTTATTTATTTTTTTCGTTTTCTTTCTCTTCTCAGGCTGTTGCCTACCGTCAGATGTCCCTGCTGCTGCGTCGTCCTCCCGGTCGTGAGGCTTACCCTGGTGATGTGTTCTACCTGCACTCTCGTCTGCTGGAGAGAGCTGCTAAGATGAACGACAACTTTGGTGGTGGCTCCCTCACTGCCCTGCCCGTCATTGAGACCCAGGCCGGTGACGTGTCTGCCTACATCCCCACCAATGTCATCTCCATCACAGACGGACAGGTTTGTACAAAAGTGTATCTGAAATTATGCTGGGGTGTTTTGGTTTGTATAGAAAAAACATTCTACGTCACAAATATAAAATGTGTTCATCGGTTTGCCATAGATCTTCTTGGAGACTGAGCTGTTCTACAAGGGTATCCGCCCAGCTATCAACGTGGGTCTGTCTGTGTCCAGAGTAGGTTCTGCTGCCCAGACCAAAGCCATGAAGCAGGTAACATCTGGGTTTTCTATTTAAATGTAGACATCACCTGAACATTAAATTCTATTTTGAATTTAATTTCACCAAATAGAGGCTATAATCTCCAGCATTATAAATCATAAATTTTATTATTTCTACCCTGTAGGTGGCCGGTACCATGAAGCTGGAGCTGGCTCAGTACCGTGAGGTGGCTGCTTTCGCCCAGTTTGGCTCTGACTTGGATGCTGCCACCCAGCAGCTCCTTAACAGGGGTGTTAGGCTCACTGAATTGCTCAAGCAGGGACAGTACTGTGAGTGTTAACTTTCACAATTTCTGTTAAATAGAAATGCTAAGCTGATATATTGTCTTTTATTATTTTATTTTTTTCTATTTCTTAAATGCAAGATTGGCCAACTAATCTGTCTCCTTACACTCTAGGTCCTATGGCCATTGAGGAGCAGGTAACAGTCATCTACGCTGGTGTCAGAGGTCACTTGGACAAGATGGAGCCCAGTAAGATTACAAAGTTTGAGAAGGCTTTCCTGCAGCACATCCTCAGCCAGCACCAGGACCTGTTGGCCGCAATCAGGTGAGACAAGTTTCTTAACTAAAAAATGTTTAAACGATTTCCCCTGTTGTTAGACCACTTGGTAATTAATGTAAGAATTTCAGGTTAAAAGCATTAATTTTACTTGACCTATTTTTTGTTTCAGGGCTGATGGCAAGATCTCAGAGGCATCAGACGCTAAACTGAAGCAGACTGTACTGAACTTCCTGTCCAGTTTTGAGTAATGGATAGCACTTCACTTTATCTTCAGTGAGCTACCTGTCTGTGTCCCCATTATGCTTATATATGTGAACACACTGAAGGCCAAAACCTCCATGTACAGATTTCTCAAAATAAAATTTTACAACCCTACTGTGCTGTAAAATTCTTCTTGTGCGTTTAACTACAGTAAGTTTAGGTTTGTGCCCTCTGAGCAGATTTCACCAGTGGCGGAAGAATAATAATCCAATGTGTGGAGGACAAAGGCAAAGTACTTTCTTCTTTAAACAAAGAAATTCAAATGTGTTTTGAATTTATATCATATTTCACTGTACCGAAATATAGAGGTAAACCTGCATAATGCATATTCCACATCATTGAGTTGTGTTTACTGTTCTGTAACAAGTTGATCATAAGAGCATTATATTTGGGGGCAGTGTGTTTAGATTGACTTGACAAGTGTTTTGTTTTGCTCCTCACTGTTTCCAGAGGATGTAAGGACTGTGGCTGGAATGATGGGAGTGAAATGTTTATTATGGTAATAAATTCAGTGACACTGTCACATCAACTCCGTCTTGTGTTATTCTCCTGTCTTATGTTCTAAGGCCATGCCCCCAACAACTGACTTTGTGAAGTGACTATAGTGAGAATATTTACAGCTTTGTGGTCAAAGTCTGGGCTGTCAAATCTATATTGCATTCCATAACTAATCATTTATGCACTTTATACAATTGAAAGACATGAGTGCCTGTGTCTTTTAACAATTACCTATAAAAGTGAACAAATGCCTATAAACATGTCTAAGATGTAAAGGTGAGATATTCAAGTTACAGGGATATAAAACACAAAAGCAGCAAATCCCCACAGTTGAAAAGCTGAAACCAGAAAATGTTTAACTTTGTATTTAATTTTTTTCAATTAATCTTCTATGGATCGACTAATCTCTTTCTCAACTAATTTTTAAATTGTAGGGGAGAGCGGGGCATGTTGTCACACTTTTCACACTGTCTCATATTTACTGAGTACCGTACATCACAAAGGTACAAATGTCCTACCAAATGAAAGAATGAAGTCTTGGGCAGAAGTTGTGTAGTCATTACGTCTTCCTATGTTATCTCATTATGGAGCTGTAGCCTGTTGAATAGAGAGTGTGCACTTGTGACAATTTGCCCCATTGGCAGGTAAGTCACACAGCATTGTCACACTGGTTTATCAAACAGTTAGAACAATTAATTGTGAATATTGATTTCAATTTCAAATTGTTACCAGAACTAAAAATAAAATCAATCAACAATCAAGCCTAGACAATTTGGAAAATAAATAAATTCATTAAAAACAAAACTGGTGGCACAGCACACATTGAACTCTTTACTTACTTTAAACTCAAACGGTCTCTGGAGTGCAAATAGATCTATGGTAACTGAATGTAATGCTGCAGATAAGTAGCTTAAATGTAACTTCTTAACTAAACAGATGTGTTTAAACACACTAATGCAACAATGTGCATTTTGTATGATATGTATCTGATTAATCAGACATGTGTTTACAGTCACAATTCTGTTACACATAAATTGCCTTTGCCTGAGGTGCAAACACCGTAGGCCCATTTGTTGCATTTCACACACTTAAACCACGTCTTCTTTGGAAAACTGTATGAAAAGTGTTCCACATAGATGAGGCCAAAAGAGATGTCAGCGGCTTACATCGAAATCCTTAGCTGTACTTCTGATTGATTTGTTCTTTAACTTCACCTGCCTGACTGCCTTTAACATTATGTCAGGTGGTGTTCTGTCATTGTCTGTTGATAATTTCTATATTCCTATCTTAAAAAACACATTCCTTCTTGCAATTACAAATTAATTACAAGCGTATTTGTCTACTACTCTTGTTGCCTAACTAAATTAATAACTGTATGATGTTGTGTGTGTGTGTGTGTGTGTGTGTGTGTGTGTGTGTGTGTGTGTGTGTGTTTGAATATAGTAACACATTACATGCCTATAGCATAAGACCATTTATACTCTGTCATGAATTCAGTCTTATCCAGGCACATGGCTGCTGCTGTAAACTACAGTGCATAATATTCTATTTACAGAATAATTTAATACTAGTGTCAGAGATAATTACACAATTTCACATAGTGTTTTGAGCATGTTATAGGTGTTTATTTGTACTGGGGCAACTAATCATATGTGACGCCTTGCCCCAAAGTCAATGAGACAACTTGCCCCAAACTGACATGTGTGCTAATGTTGGCTAAATCTCAAGGTTAGCTTGACATAGCTCTTCAGCTGAAGTATCAAAAGACACGTCTCCTCTATATTGTGCAAAGTTATCATTTTGAACATTCACACCTAATAGGGTTGGAATACATAAAATGTAAAGTGCAAAGGTTTTACTTTTGAAGTCAAAAAATAATAAAATTGTGCTCACCTCTGATTAGAGTGACCATGACCACATGTGAACAGGAAATTGAACATAGAAAAAGAAGTCACACAAAATGGCTATTTGATTTTTGTCATAGAGCCTCTAGTGTTGGAGTTATTAGCAGTGTGACAACTTACACACGAGACAACCTCCCCTGCTCTCCCTTATTTCTAAGACCGTAACTTGACACTTGATAAGCATTGTAATATTTTATGTAGCCATGTCCAGTAGGGGGCCACAGATACCTGTAGACTGAGCTACTCAGGCAAAGCAGGCTCAACAAATGGTCCTCAACTGTATTTTAACATGAGTCACCAGTAGGAGGAGACTGCATTTGGCCCTAGTAGTTAGAAAGGCCTACAACATTTCGTTGGATATTATTCTTTGCTCATAAACATGTTTGTTGTTAGTATCAATTCACACAGGCCTTCATCCATCACATATTTTGTCAATATATATATAATATAACTTTGTCAATATGTCTATATTGTTTTGTACATAGTGTGTATATTAGTGTTGTCTATACTGTAGTTGTGTCTTATTTTATTTTATTTTATTATTATTTCATTATTGTGTTATGGTATTTTTGTATGAGTAAGCACATCATGAGCAATGTACAATCCTGAATCAAATTCCTCATATGTGAACACATATCCGGCAATAAAGCTAATTCTGATTCTGACATCACGTCGACATATAAGCAGGAGGATTTAGCAAAGCCCTTCCTTCTCATTTTGAATCACTTATCCCTACTTTTATATCATATTAAAAACAATATAGAAAGTTAATTATATAATTTAAATAATTTAATCACATTTTCAGCTGGTGAAGAGGCTTACACACAAGAAGGGAAAGAAAAAAAATAAAAGAAATAATAATTTCCACATTGACATCTGTAAGAAAAATACGAAAAATCTTGAATCTCGCTCCTTTTATTACAAAGGCTGTGTAATATTCTACTTGATTTTGAGAGCAATTTTAACACTTGACTGAAAAGCTCAAAGTTTAATTCTCAGGAGGGATCACAAGCAGTGCTTCTGGGTTTTCATATTTCCTCAACCACAAGTTTAAAGTGCCCTGTCCACCCAACTATTCACACCACATTTCCCATTGTAGCTGTATCATTCCTTCCTCTCGGTTGTCTTTTCTACTTCTGTATTTGTTCTTCTCTTTTAAAACAGAAACAGGAGTTGTCCATCTGAAACTTTATTCTCATAGGTGTAGCACTTAGGGCTCAATTTCATTCTTTGTTAATTTGCAGTCCAATCCTCTTATCACTATGTTTTCTTCCCAGTTTTCTTATTGTCTCACAAGAGCTACAAAGATCCTAGTGTGTTTATTTGAGTAGCCATTGTTTTAAAAGTAAGGAACAAATGAAAGAGTAGTGTATGTGTAATTGAATAAGATTATTATTTCAGTACTTTCTCTTTAAAAGTTGCCATTGCACACTGCATTGTGAGCCACTTTTTTCTCCAATGGCATCACTGTCTGGCAAGATATAGTGAGACATGTGACAGAGAGTGAATGGAGCTGCTTTCAATAAGGACTATTGTCAAGGTCAGCGTGACAACAAGAGAGCTCTGTGGAGCTACACACAACATGACCGGTCAGATTTCAGATGTGGGGGTGGTAGAAATGATGCTACGGCAAGATGAGCAGGTTTTTTAAAATTGCCAAACAGGCTTGGAGTCATGAGCCAGTATCCATGAAATATTTATAATAATTTAGCACTGTTCTTCAGATTCCATACCCAGCAGTTTAAACCGTCTACATATCTTTTTGTATGCATAGTTTCACATGTAAAGTGCTTGGAAAGGAATCTATACAACACCTATACATATCTCCTAGATTTCACTGGCACTAGTGCTGTTTGACCTCTAGTTCAACTTTGCTCAACAGGGTCAGCAGAGTTTAGTCAATAGAGAGACAATGGTAAGGTTCTCTGAGGGAATTTCCTAAATCCATAACATCAGCACATTCCTGAAAATTCCATGCTGAGGTATGTGTGACATTTATGTCAGGAAGAATAGTTTCACACGGGACAACGGGGAGAAACAAAGCCCACAGAAATTCAGAGTAACGTTAAGTTCATCTTATTGTCGAAGTGGAACAGTTTAACAGTTTCACATTGCTTGAAATACTTCAAAGGGTTCTGTTTTCTACATGTATTGGAAATGTGTTTACCTCACTGCACAGCCGTGCACCTTCATGCATGAGAATTACAACAGTCCTGACGACTCAAAAAGTGGTTTTGCATGGAGCCTGTAGACTGCTTAGCTATTCAAATTCAACGTGACAGACCAAACAACCACAGCTAGTTCATACACTTAAGAATGTTACATCGATGAGTGTGATTTACTGCTGTCCCTGTGTGTTAAACTCTCTTCTGCCTAGATGTCTTAGCCACTGTAATAGGATTTAAACTCTAAAGCAGATCCTCAACTCAGACATTTGCATCAGCACCTGTCTGCTGACAGAACCTTCCTTTGGTGAAGACCAGCTGACCTCTCTTCCTGTTAGAAACAGTGAGAATGTGTCGCGATAGTCTTCTCGTTAATGTGCTGACAGAGGCTTAACCTGCATCACCACAGAAAGAACATAGGCGTTTTCCCATTGACATCAGATGAAGCACATTTGCATGCTTGTGGTTTCTATGGTGGATCTACACAGACATTAAATGATGCAACCAAAGCAGCATATTGTTTGGGAAAACGTTCTTTCATTTCTGTATTTCTACTATATTCACATGCATTATATGTGCCTTGTTTTTTTTTACAGACAAAACACACAAGTCATTTCCTTCCTTTTGTAACAAAGTAGCAAAATTTAGCTTTCTTTATTTGTCATTCATTTTCTCTGAGTCCTCCTCTAAACAATACTGTTTAAAGCTTATGTGTGGACAGAACAAATAAAACAAAGATACAACATATTAGGCAATTGTATACGTAAAATTTATTTTAAGGAGCTCGGGGAGAGGTGTAATATTCATACATTCATTTCTGAAAACAAAATGTGGATATTCTCTGAGATTAAAGTAGTAAATGTACGGGGTAAAAACTCAAAAAAATACATTTTTTTATATGCTTGTGTTATTAAAATTCATTCACCATCCAGTATTACAAGAAACTTCCTTCTGTTCAAAGACCAAAAGCATCAAAAATTAGGAAGGAACTGCTGACATTTATGACAATGGCACGTGCTCTCAAGTGGCTGTAAGCTCTCATATCTGCCTCACAGTGTGAAAGCTCCACCTCTTCTCTTGTGTCTACACTGACTCTTGTCTTGTATTATTAATCACTGAAAAATAAAACCCTTTTTTAAAATGAATCACTTTAAGCTCAGAGAATATCCAGTGTTTTTTCACCATAAATGTACAACTTTAATCTCAGAAATTCAGATTTTTTTGCTGGGAATATTAACCCCTCCCCCAGCTCCATATTTTTATTATTGTTTTACCAAAAGGGCCCTAATACGTCACAGTGTAAAGAGGTTTATACAAACTGTAAAAAAAGAAAAGTCATATGTCATACATGAAATTACATCATGGAAGGGATATAACAACAGCCAGCAGCAATCTAAGGCAAAAAAATCAACATCAAATATATTATATATGAGTTCAGTCTCCAAGACAAGACAGTCCAGGTTTTCTTAATTACGAGTGCCAGGCTCTCTACAAGCCTGCTTACAGCGCGCACACAGACGCTCATTATATTATGGGCTAAGGGAATTTCATTCATTCATGATGGCAACACCAGAGCAAAATACACTAGAAACCACATTTCCAACAAGCTCACACTGGAAAAAAAGCATCTTTTTCTAATGTAAACCCAACATGAAATATTTTGTTTTGTCATTATATAGTATTTTGTTTGACTTACCAAAATCTCAGAAGAAACTTTTGCTTCTTCATATCTCAGTAAAGTGCAAGTACTGTCTTTTGCAGTGTACTTTTCTTCCTGTATTAAAAGTTTACCGACCACACCAAAGCCAGCAGCTAAAGCCTGCAGGCTGCAGTCTTGGCTCCATGAGGCAAACAGTCTTGTAGAAATGCACAGAAACAGCCAGCAATTAATATCAAAGACGTGCAGTTCATTGATATGTTTTAGGTCCTCTGTGACCATTTACAGTATTGTCTTTGAGGCCTCAGATTCAGTCCGTGCTGCCATAGTGGTTCCCATTGGAAGGGTTTTCCTGTAAACTGGTGTGTGAGGCTTCTTCCTCCTGTGACACCACTGGGTCCACTGGCTGTTCAAAGAAATTGGCCACACAGAAAACCTGCAGAAAAATAAGCAACAGAATTAAAACACATTCTACCTTTTTTATTTGTCCTATGAAGTTGGAAAAAGGTTTTTTAGACATCATTAAAGTAGACCAAACATCCACTCATTTTGTCTTCCTGTGCAATATGCCCAATGCCCAATTTATTTTTTACATTTAATAAATTATTTATTTATCATTTTAATGTTTTAGTACGTTAACCTCTTCAACCTCAGTCATTTGAAACATGTGTAAGCATCGTATAGCTTTAATGAATAGTTGGAACAAGCTGAAAAATAATTAATGGTATATGATGCTGTTAGACTGTGGTGTAAGATGTTTTTTTGAATCTTAAAGCTCCTTAAAAACTGCATGATGTCTTGCTTTGACATTATCCTAATAGATCTGATGATGATACTTACTGTGAGAGTAGCCACTAAACCCCCTTGCAGGAGGCCAGCAAGCACATCACTCCAGTGATGTTTGTAGTCAGACACCCGGGACAGACCCACATACACCGCAGTTGCAATCAGGAAGAATTGAATGGTGGGACGCAGAAGCCTCGCCCACTCTGACTTCAGTCTGGCTTGAATGTACAGCTACATTAGTCAGAGGGAGAAAATGAATACACAGGACAAAATGCTGTGGAGTGGTCACACCTTGAAATACAGCTTATCTTGTCCGAGCCAATATTTACTGTACAGGTGTCGGCAGCTAATGCCTTTGCTGAAAAGAGATATGTATGATATAAACAAGTTTGAGTAATTTTGTTTGTGCTAGCTTATGAAATCATGTATAGAGACTAAAGACGATAAAGCAAAGCTATTATATTATAATAACCCTAACCCTTTTGTGTATTTCTAGGACTCACATGTGAGCCAAATTTAAGTTGTAAATAATTTTTGAAGTAGAAAATATGTACTTACTACAAGGAACAGCATGCAGTACATAGAGAAGGATGAATGGCCAGAGTAGAAGGACAGTCTGCAAAGGTGAACAAAAGAGACTATCAGCTTAATCAAGTCACTTTTCTTGACAAATGCATATTTTAGATTCAAGGGGAAGAAGGTCTAACATAATCAAACTCTATCATCGCATTGATATACATTTAGAAGTGGATTTAAAGAGGAACGCCACTGATTTTAAAAATCAAAATCGGTTTATGAGCTGTGAGGAGCACGACTTGTCTGTGAAATCCGTTGTATAATGTCTTCTGTGACTTTAGCATGAGGTTTGTCTGAGAAAATAACTAATAAAATGTGGACACAGAGGTTAAAGGATGTGGTAGGCCACCATGTAGGGAAGGGCTAACAAAAAGATACATACACATTGATGAGCCACTGCAACTATTAAACATTGTTCGCCTTTAAAAAAGAAAGTGGCAACATTTTTTGGCTCTTGTTGGTTTCATTTTATTCACGTTACCTGGCCTCATCTACCAGAAACTTGTCTCCAGTGCAGGTGAAGTTCTCGATGTATCCGCCAGCTTTGCAGTTGATGCGATCCCAGACTGGTTTGCATACAGCCAGGAAGTTCGGCCGCAAACGACCGATGGAGTACTTGGCTATGTCGGTCAGAGACTGGCTAGCAGCAGCCCCGAACACGTAGCTCCCCACAGCTTTGTAGACACACGCCACATACCTGGTCCCCACAGACTGGTTCTTGATGCGAGACAAGTAAACAGAAAGGCACTCGCCACAGACGATCTGCAAAAGAAGAGATGAAACCGTAATTAACTTTTTCTCAAGCAGTCACACACCTTGACCAAAAGCACAATGACAGTTAAATTTCTTTCTGCAGTGCCATTTAAAACTCAAAGAACTTATTAGGAGACTTACCACGATCAGCGTGAAGGGGATAATGACACCTCCTAGCAGCTGGTAGGATATGGTGTCCTCTTTGAGGGGGTATCTGATGGACTCATCGTTACAGAAGAAACCCCGTTTGAAAGGGTTGTGTTGAGGGGTAAGGATGAAAAATGGAAGTCCGACTGTTAGAATGAAGAAAAAGGCAGATAATGACTATAAGGTCTTTGTCTGATTTCAGCTTGTCTCACATCCTGTATCATCAAAATGTGCATCAAGGTAACAAGCTACTGTGAGTACTTATGTGACTCAGACTGACTATGCAGCTGCTACTATTACACAATGCTTATAATATTACAATTCAGCCACAGGAAACATAATATGTTGGGATCACCAGGCGTTTCCCTTCCTCAAAAAGAAGCTGGTGAGTCTTGTGTGTTTCATTTAGCTGCAGGGAAAATTCACTCACTGTTCAAAGACGTAAAGTTACACAACAATCTGAACAAAACGCTTGAGGCTCTGAGTTTCTAGATAACAATGCTGCAACAACAAGCATTAGATCTCAGGGAGACATGGAGTACTTTAGATACTGGAACAATGAAGGTACAATCTGACTTTCTACGGGAATCAACACCAAAACAAAAAGAAACATGCTTTGACTTGCTTTGGTTACACATTCTTCACTCCCCTCACACACACTCCCCTCACTGTGAGACGATAAAAAACGCTAAACAGAAGTCAGCAATGCAATGCCAAGCAAGTATAATCACAGGCAATGATACTATTGACTACATGAGTTGCTTGTTTAAATCTACTGCAATAAAGTATTTAGTAAATCTGGCTGTGAGTAACTTCAGTGGACTGTGCTGATCTGATCATGCAGTTAATCTTTCAAAATACTACCTACTTATCTACTATCTACTAACTAGGATTAGGAGTCTGTCTTCCGCCTAAAAAGTAGACCCACATTAGCGAGCAAGAAAAAGACAGGAACATAAGCAGAAGGGACATGAAACTTTTTCATTGTTTATTTATTTTATTTTTAAATAGGTGTTTTCTTTTTTCTTTCTTTCTTTCTTTCCCTAATGTGGTATATGCATTAGTATTTTGGTTGACAATTTGCTGCATGTGAATATTTTTGATCTCGATATTGTAAACAACAAGCCCAATGTGCACATATAATCCCTGTTTATAATTGTATGTAGGTATTTCGATAAGTATTAATGTGGTATTTATATCAAGTTTTCGTTAATTTAAAAACGTTTCACTGTTTTACACAGTGGTGGAATCTAACAAAATATTGTAGTTACGTATATTTTTAGATACCTTTACTCAATAAGGAACCGTTAAAATGCTACTTATTACTTCTTCTCTTACATTTCAGCGAGAAATATTGTATTTTTACTCCACAACATGCATTTGAGAGCTGTGTTTTACTTTATTAAAATGTTACATAAAAGGTTAATATAAAATAGTAACCAAACATTTAAACATAAAATGTGTTACATTGTTATATATTAAACAACCACACAGTATATAAAGTAGTTAAAATCAGATCTAAGTCAGATACAAAATGCTGTTTCCACATTGTTAATAATGTAATATATAATAATGTAACATTCCCCACAGTTTTATTTTTTGGCATGATGGGTGCTGTTACTTTTGATACTTACTTTATTTACATTTTGCGTATAATACTTCTGTACTTTTAATTGAGTTTTTTTTACATGGTGGCATATCTACTTCTCTTTCAGAAAAGCCACTTCCACCACTGATCTTCCAGGAGTGTCTTCTTTTAAAAAAACATAAAAGGAGGACCAATAATGAGCTAGATCTGGGATGGGATGGGAAATTAAGATTTTAAGACTCTGATTGATGCCGCCAGCTCATAAACTAAATGAGAGGATCGTTGCACAGTCAGCAGCGCAGCTAACCACAAGACACTGACTAAGCAGAGTCAGTGCAGATGAATCACTAGAAAATATCTAGTATATGTAGCTCTGTGCGTCTAAACCTCTCTAACCTTATCAAATATGGCAGCTATAAAACTGAACGCTGTGTGTTCCCAGACTGTACAAAGGTTTCTGTAATGTCTTTTTATTGCAGCTTTGTTGATTACAATCAGTAGTCCGCCAGCATGTCTCTCCCTGTGATTACAATCCAAACACTGAGCTAAAAATACAGCTTTGCATGGAAAAAGAAAACACTCACAGGGTGGGACTTTGTTGCCGTTTTTTTTTCCATCTTCCAGTCTGGTTCCCTAAACCTCAAGCCTTCCCATGTGTATTTATATGAAGTTTATGCAAATCATTTGAATGGATTTGACAAAGTTTCATGACAAAGTGAAAACGTTGACATGTACCACTAATATTGTACAACTACCTATATGCAACTTTGCCGTAAACTTTGCATATATGTGCATGTTTTAGATTTGTGGATTTTGCATATGTTATTGATACTTTTACTTTTATTGGTGTTTCCTGTTTTGTAATAAGTTCTATCTTATCTTTTTTAAGATGCAATTCTTTTTTATAATTTGAAGATTTAATTTTATAACAAAATAGCCAGCAAAAAAACAGGCATGTAACCAAACAGTTATTTGGTTGTAATAATGCGGTGGGCATTAGTACATAGCAACAATTACTTCAGACTGTCAGATTCTTGTCAAGGTTAGGTTGCTCCCTCTGAACATAAACACACTAAAGCTGTCCCATTGTTCTTCAACCATATCAATTTTCCAGTTCAGTCTTCTCAGCATCTTTTCACATGCAACTATTTCCATCATTTGTTCCCTTAATATTTTCAGTGTAGAAGATTGAGGCTCTTTTCAACATCTTATAATCAACAGAGCGCAAGTTATTAAGCTTGTTGTTTATACTATAAAAATAAATTTACTGTGGCACTACAGTTTAGTCCCCAAAGAGACACAATCTTGGTGATCGGGCAGAACATTCCTCTGTAAGCAAAACAATCACGAGACATTCCCATAATGTGAGCATCTACTGTGCGTGTTCTGTTTTACATTTCCAACATAAACTGTCTTTATTTCTACCCATATAGTTGAACCTTGTTGGGGTGTAATAATATCTATGGAGTTTTTTTAATATTGAATAAATATGCCTCTCGCTTCTTTGATATTTATCCCCCATTGTTGTTTGCTGGTTTGTACATATGTTTATTCATCAAACTCATCCTGAGTTCCTTACAGTTATTATTTGCTCAAGGGCATAACTCATATCACTTTGATGCTTAATGAAACATTGTTGTAGTTATAGGTAGTACTCTATTGTGTTTGTTTTTTCTTGAGGGAAGTGAACTTTCCCTTAAATACAGTGTCTAATTTATAAATATTTCCAAAGATGGCCATGTCCCTCCAGGTTGACTTTCTCCCTCATTATATATAGGAGAGGAAATTGCCCTCTTCCAACAAGTCATTAAGTATTTCTGATAACTTCTCTAACCACTGAGTACAATAAATTGTATGTATATCTATATTTATTCTGGGGTTGTACCAAAGGGAAGCATATTATTGATTATTATGAGAGATCTTACATGTTTATGTACTGCCAGTATAGTCTTTGAATGTGCTAGAAAGGCATTCATCTTAGTTTCCTCCTTTTTTAATGTTTGTGCTGGACCATCAATAGTTGTAAAGGAGATTAAGTTCTCGATAAGTTAACAACCCTGATTGAAATGGTAGTTAACCAGCCCGGGGTGGATGAGATTTACATACCGAGGATGAGACAGGTAACGTCCAGCAGGATGAGAGGGATCCCTGAAGCTTCAAACATGCTGCGTCTCCTTCTTCTGGTCTCTGACTTTGTAAAAAATGTCCGGCGCCGGCTGCTTTTAGGCGACACGAGACGCAGCCTATCTGCCGCACATGTCTCGCTATTTCAGCACAAAATTAAAACACACCAGTGTCATTGTGCTGCCACCAAACTCCGGGACTGTCCGGGAAGCTAAAAACTACCGGGGGGGTTTAAAAATATATACTCTAGGTGATAAACACTCCGCTAAAGGCTAAAACTAATCTAACACAACCACACACGTAAAGAGCCTCTCACCCTTTTAACTGCTCACACATCATCATAACACAGCAGGTTTTCTTCAGCTCATAATACCGTCCTGTTCTCAGAAGAGACGTTACCGGTGAGGTATGGGCACGAGCGATCCTCTCCCTTTGTGATTTATGATGCCTTTAAGTACAGCGCGGATAAATTAGATGTGGTGAATGCAGCTGGCAACTAGGCAGTCTGTCAAACCATTGAGTGGGAGGAGTTTGGTAATAAAAGTGGGGTTCATAACACTACTGGTGAATAAACCTTTATTTATATAGTGCATTTTATACACAAATATGCAAAAAAAATGAACAAAAGATGAAAAATACACATGCAAAACAGAGGAATTAAAAAAAGGACTAGAATAATCTATTTTTAAAAACTTGAAAAGACTTGAAAAGATAACTTTGAAGTCTACTGGGAGGCTGTTATAGAGAACTGTATGGGATGGATGCAGCATCACTAAAGGCTTTATCAAGGAGGCATTAATGTGAGAGAGTCAGCACGATCTGTTTGGATAATAAAGTTCAAGAAGGTTGTTGACATAGTCTGGAACAAGGCCTTGGAGTGATTTAAGAACAAACGTTTGTAGAGCCCTCCATGACATCTTCAATTTATTGTTTATTACCAACAGTCCAAAAATAGATAGTGTTTGGATTTTTAGTTTAAAAGTGGTTGAAATTATCAGAACTGCATGGGCCCACAACTTGCAGTCTTACTGTGTGTCAACTGGTATGCTAATATAATTAAAAATGTATTTGGGAAGAGTCCCCCCCTAAACCACAATGTCAGCCAAGATAAAATGGCTTTAAAGGATAGGCTCATACTGGCCATTAAGAGATCTCTTCCAGATGCACTTTCAGTGTAAGTGCTGGATAACAAAATCTACCTACCTCGTTTTATGCAAGAATGTATTCAGAGGTTTTATCTGAAGTTTAAATGAGACTTCAGCGGAGTTAGACATATCAAGTGGTTATTTTAAGTCTTTTAACATTAAATCCCCCCTCACTCTATTACTATTGTTAAACTGCAGCTCAACAAGGAAACACTGTGCAGGGAAATTTTATAGCCTACTAAAAAACTAAGTTGGAAGCTATTTACTTTATTTCACTAACTATATAAATAAAGTTCTATCTTATCTTATCTTTTTGCTATTTAACACTATATGATATTTTGTATAGTATTGGATCTATCCAGTAGCAGTGGGGCTCAGGGGACGCAGCAGCTCAACCATGCCATTAGTTAATTTTCTATGAATAGACTTGAATTAATTATCTGACCAGTGAGTGTTTAAACTTCATACTTGCTAATTTCCCCAATGGTATAAATTTAGCTTATTTTAATCAAAGTATGTTTACAGAACAAACATCAGCTTCCGTTTAATACTTAGCTAACGTTATTATTGATCAGGCCTACTGTCTACAGTCTGGCCCTCTGTGATTGAAGTCATCCAGACCGGAGTAAAATCCTGTTTGTCAAGTAACAGAACAACGAGTCTGTGAAATCTCTTGTATTGAACTTCCGAGGTGTCATTAAATGCAGCACAGGATAGGGAAGTGGTAATAGGAGTTTCTGGCCTATCGCGTGCCAGTGTTCACACTACGACAGCCGTCGGCCGATGCAGAGCTGCTCCTCCCTCCGCGTGCGTCTGCAGAGGTAACGAGGTTACATCACTATTTATAGACAAGAGAGTTTACCGTGTCCTAATCGATGCGTCACATAGATTAAACACACCCGTGAAGGTATCGAACCCATGTTTATTCCTGGTGTTTAAGTTGTAAATTTATGTTAAAGCCTAAATGTAGGGTACATAGGTATTTTGTGTCATAGGCTACTGTTAGTCATAACCTATAAATCTTGTATAAGTTACCTACTTTATGTCATAGTGTTATGTTAAATGTCTTCATTCATAACATCATTTTTTCACAGGTATTGCTGGAAGAAGTATTGACACCATTTTTTTAAAAAGTAGGCCTACATCTAATACTTCCTTAATGGAAAATAACATTACATGTAGGCCTAATTTAATTTAATTCAAAACTTTATTTGCATAAGTTAGTAGGCTAAGTATTAACTGTACTACGGAAGCTCATTGCATTCACCAAAGAAAAAAAAATTGGGAGCCTTATCTCATAATTAGGAGATCAGGATCTCCTAATTATGAGAAAAGATGTCATAATTACGAGATAAGATGTCGTAATTACGAGAAAAGATGTCATAATTACGAGATAAGATGTCGTAATTACGAGATAAGATGTCATAATTATGAGAAAAGATGTCATAATTATGAGATAAGATGTCATAATTATGAGAAAAGATGTCATAATTACGAGATAAGATGTCATAATTACGAGATTAGGATCTCTTAATTACGAGATAATGGTAAAGTTGGTAATAGCCAGATTCTAGCTTCCGGGATCAATAACTCATAAGCAAAACGTGTTTAAAACACAAACAACGCCTCTTTATTATCATAGTTAAGTAGACAACAAGCTACAAGATGTCATAATTCTCCTGAACATTTTCACATAAGTGAGTCTTTCTAGGAGCGGCACAAATAACATTGGTCTCTACGTGCAGCCGGCTGTGAGACAAGTGCGTAGGGACCGTCTACAAAGTGGAACGCTGAAAACACATTCTGCAGAGATATTCAATAACCTCACACTTATACAATGTAGTGCCCCCAAAATCACCTTACACATTAATGATATACTGCTGGTTATACTACAACACTTAGTTTGGGGGAAGAAAGACTTTTGCATACTTAATATTAGGTTGGCCTATTTTTAATATTCAATAACTACACTGTTAAAGACTGTAGTGTCTCAAAAATCACCTCACATGTCAGTGATGTCCTGCTTATGATACCACAACACTTAGTTTGTAGAAATCATCTTCTATCAACAATAGAAGATCACTGATGTCATAATTATGACATCTTATCTCATAATTATGACATCTTATCTCATAATTATGACATCTTTTCTCATAATTATGACATCTTATCTCATAATTATGACATCTTATCTCATAATTATGACATCTTTTCTCATAATTATGACATCTTATCTCGTAATTATGACATCTTTTCTCATAATTATGACATATTTTCTCATAATTACGACATCCTGATCTCCTAATTATGAAATAAGGCTCCTAATTTTTTTTTCTTTGGTGAATGCAATGAGCTTCCGTAGTCCCGAGACCCAACACTAGGGTCCAAACACATAAACAGTAAAGCTGGTAGCGTGTGTGCTGCTCTCGCTAAATACCAGATAAAATTGTTAGATTGTCATTACAACGGCCAATTGTCCGCTAAACACTTATTCTTACAGTAAGTTTGCCTAAGCACTCACGGTTCTTTCCATCTTTAGTGACTGCTGTTCAATCTCATATTTGTTTTTAAAAGTTTTGGTAGCCAACGCTACCGTACTTTAGCTTAGCCGTTAGCGACTTTAGCTTAGCAGCTAGCGATGGCTTCTCCTTCTCCTGCTTTCTCCTGCTCGATGTGTCAGAAGTTCACGTCACGTTACGTTACGTCTCTGCCTCCTTTAGCGGTACGTGTAGCAAGTGTAGTTTATTTGTAGACATGGAGGCGAGGCTCAGTGAGTTAGAATTCCGGCTCCGCACCTTGGTAGATCAGCCTTTAGCTACTGTAGCTAGGTAGTCGGTGCAGACCGGCCTGAGTTAGTTTATGGTAGCCGTTCCCCGGCATCTCCTGAGCAGCCAGGAAAGGGTGGCTGGGTGACTGTCCGAACGAGGAGTAGTCGTAAGCATTCAAAGCTCACAGGGCACCATCAGTCCATTCACGTTTCTAATAGATTTTCCCTGATCATTGGCAGCTCCATTTTGAGAAACGTGAAGCTAGCGAAGCCAGCGACCATGGTTAAGTGCATCCCTGGGGCCAGAGTGGGCGACATCGAGTCTTATTTGAAACTGCTGGCTAAGGATAAATGTAAATACAGTAAAATTGTTATTCACGTCGGCGGTAATGACTCCCGGTTACGCCAATCGGAGGTCACTAAGATTAATGTTGAGTCGGTGTGTACATACGCAAAAACAATGTCGGACACTGTAGTTTTCTCTGGACCCCTGCCCAATCTGACCAGTGATGACATGTATAGCTGCATGTCGTCATTCCGCCGCTGGTTATCGAGGTGGTGTCCAGCAAACGATGTGGGCTTTGTAGATCATTGGCAGACTTTCTGGGGAAGACCTGGTCTGATTCGGAGAGACAGCATCCATCCCACTTGGGAAGGAGCAGCTCTCATTTCTAGAAATCTGGCCAACTTTATTAGCGGACCAAATCCATGACAACCCAGAGTTGAGACCAGGAGGCAGAGTTAGTGAAAACCCTATAGTGACGGTGTCTGTCCCCAACCATTGAAATTATTTAAATCAAAGGTAAACAGAAGAGGAGCTGTGCATAAAAACCTCATAAAAATTAAAACCACAAGAGCAATAGTGCAAACGAATAGGAGAGTAAAATGTGGACTCTTAAACATCAGATCTCTCTCTTCTAAAGGTGTACTAGTAAATAAACTAATATCAGATATAAACCTGGCTGGGTGATGGAGAATATGTGAGCCTAAATGAATCCACCTCCCACTCATATTAATACTCACATTCCTCGAAGCACAGGCCGAGGAGGTGGAGTTGCAGCTATCTTTGACTCTAGCCTAGTAATCAGGTCTAAACCTAAACTAAATTATAACTCATTTGAAAGCCTTGTTCTGGGTCTTTCACACCCAAGCTGGAAATCACTGCAACCAATTCTATTTGTTATAGTGTACCGAGCACCTGGTCCGTACTCTGAATTCTTATCTGAATTTGCAGAGTTTTTGTCAACTTTAGTCCTTAAAACGGACAAAGTTATTATTGTAGGGGATTTTAATATTCATGTGGATGTTGAGAATGACAGCTTTAGAACTGCGTTTATCTCTCTATTAGATTCAATTGGCTTCTCTCAGATTGTTCATGAACCAACTCACTGTTTTAACCACACCCTTGACCTTGTTCTGGTATATGGTATTGAAATTGAACATTTAATAGTGTTCCCACAGAATCCCTCTTTATCTGATCACTGTTTGATAACTTTTGAGCTTGTATTGCTGAACTACCCTCCATTGGGCAAAAATTTCTATACAAGATGTCTGTCTGATAGTGCTATAGCTAAATTTAAGGATGCAATTCCATCAGCTCTAAATTCATTATCAGGTCACTAAGTAACAGAGGACTGTTATGCTAATTTCAGTCCCTCCCAAGTTGATCATCTTGTTGATAGTGCTGCAGGCTCACTGCAAACAACACTCGACTCTGTAGCCCCTCTAAAAAAGAAAATACTAAAACAAAGATGGTTAGCTCCATGGTATAATACTGAAACTCGCAAATTAAAGCAAACATCAAAGTAACTTGAGAGGAATTGGCGTTCCACCAAACTGGAAAATTCTCGTTTAATTTTGCAAGATAGTCTTAAAACTTATAGGAAGGCCCTCCGTAATGCCAAAGCAGCGTACTACTCGTCATTAATAGAGGAAAATAGGAACAACCCCAGGTTTCATTTCAGCACTGTAGCCAGGCTGACAGAAAGTCACAGCTCTATTGGGCAAAGTATTCCCATAGCTCTCAGTAGTTATGACTTCATGAGCTTCTTTAATGATAAAATTCTAGCTATTAGAAACAAAATCCACCAAGACCTGCCCTCAACTGGCACCGACTTATCTCTAAACTCAGGAACTTTAGAAACAGCTGTAAAACCAATTATATGTTTAGACTGCTTTGCTTCCATAAATCTTTACCAACTAACTTCAATAATTTCTTCATCCAAACCATCTACCTGCCTCTTAGACCACATCCCGACTAGGCTTCTTAAAGAAGTTTTACCCTTAGTCAGCACTTCTCTACTAGATATGATCAATCTGTCTTTAGCAACAGGCTATGTGCCCAGTACTTTAAAGTAGCTGTAATTAAACCTCTTCTGAAAAAGCCCAACCTGGATCGAGATGTTTTAGCCAATTATAGACCTATATCTAACCTTCCATTTCTCTCTAAGGTCCTGGAGAAAGCAGTCGCCAAACAGCTGTGTGACTTTCTACATAGCAATAGTTTATTTGAGGATTTTCAGTCAGGATTTAGAGCTCACCATAGAACAGAGACAGCACTGGTGAAAATTACTAATGACCTCCTAACTGCATCAGACAAAGGACTTGTCTCTGTATTGGTTTTACTAGATTTTAGTGCTGCATTTGATACCATTGACCATCAGATCCTAATACAGAGACTGGAACATTTCATTGGCATTAAAGGAACCGCTCTAAGCTGGTTTAAGTCCTATTTATCAGATCGATTTCAGTTTGTACATGTTAACAATGAATCCTCCATGCATGCCAAAGTTAGTCCTGGAGTCCCACAAAGATCTGTGCTCGGACCAATCCTCTTCACTTTATATATGCTTCCTTTAGGCAATAATATCAGGAAACACTCCATAAACTTTCATTGTTATGTAGATGATACTCAGTTATATCTATTGATCAAGCCAGATGAAACTCATCAGTTATCTTTGATGAGGAAATGTCGTTTAACTCTCACATTAAGCAAATTTCAAGGACCACCTTTTTTCACCTATGTAATATTGCAAAAATCAGGAACCTCCTGTCTAAAAATGATGCAGAAAAACTAGTCCATGCATTTGTTACTTCTAGACTGGATTACTGCAATTCCTTATTATCAGGCTCTTCGAAAAAGTCCATTAAGACTCTTCAGCTGATCCAGAATGCTGCAGCATGTGTTCTGACAGGAACCAGTAAAAGAGATCATATCTCTTCTGTGCATTGGCTTCCTGTAAAATCCAGAATAGAATTTAAAATCCTTCTTCTCACATAAAAGCTCTTAATGGTCAGGCACCATCTTATCTTAAAGAGCTCATAGTACCTTACTACCCCACCAGAGCACTGCGCTCCCAGAATGCAGGGTTACTTGTGGTTCCTAGAGTCTCCAAAAGTAGAATGGGAGCCAGAGCGTTCAGCTATCAAGCTCCTCTCCTGTGGAACCAGGTTCCAGTTTGGGTTCGGGAGGCAGACACCGTCTCTACATTTAAGAGTAGGCTTAAGACTTTCCTTTTTGATAAAGCTTATAGTTAGGGCTGGCTCGGGTGAGTCCTGAACCATCCCTTAAATATGCTGCTATAGGCCTAGACTGCCGGGGGATTTCCCATGATGCACTGAGCTCCTCTCTCCTCTTCTCTCTCTCCCTCTGAGTGCAACCTCATCCCATTAATGCATGTTACTAACTTGATTTTTTCCCTCTCCCGTGGTTGTGTGCTTTCTCTTCCCCATCCTCTCTCCTCCTGTCTCTTCCTGCGGGTGTTGCTGGCTCTGGAGCTGTGGAGTCTGGATCTGTGGTTGGGAGTCTCCTGCTGCCCCCGTATTCCTGCTTGACGCCCTCTGCTACAGTTGCAACTGCTGTTACTAGTCCTATTGCTATTATTACTGTTATTATTATCATTAACATTACTATAAATATCTGTACCATTTTTCATTCAGTCTATAGCAACATTACATTACCTTTACTGTCTATACCTCTATGTGTATACTGTGTAGGCTGCCTCCCTCTGCTCTCTCTCTCTCTCTCTCTCTCTCCCCTTACCCCCAACCGGTCGAGGCAAATGGCCGCCCACCCTGAGCCATGGTTCTGCTCGAGGTTTCTGCCTCTTAAAAGGAAGTTTTTCCTTGCCTGTGTTGCCTAGTGCTTGCTCTTGGTGGGAATTGTTGGGCTTCTGTAAATAACTTCAGAGTACGGTCTAGACCTGCTCTTTATGAAAAGAGCTGTGAGATAACTGTTGTTGTGATTTGGCGCTATATAAATAAAATTGAATTGAATTGAATTGAATCCCTCTTTCCTTAGCTGGAACTCGACTTGACATAAACACTATATCAGTTATTTCTTAACATTTAACAGCCTTCCATAAACCAACAATTCTTCTTATACCTGAAAGTGGAACAGTATTTTTGTGTCTTGAAATTAAATACATAATTACGGAGCAGTTGCACACTGCAATATAACTTGTGACTCAATGAATCAATGCAAAATAAAGTGAATCATGCTTTCCACTTATTCTGGTGCATACTATAGGCTACATGGAATGCATGGTGTCGAGGTACTTTCTGTTTGGCTTAGAGACTCTTCTGGACCTGGTGAGATACATGGAAGCAGTAGGTTGAGCTGAGCTGTGGTCCTGTGTCTCTACACACATCTGTGGTTTTTGACATTGTGGTGGTGTGTGTTCAGTGTTTCCAGCCACTTTTTGTGCTGTCCACCTCTGGTTCAGGTGCGTGTTGTGACCTGTTCAGTTCATTTTCATGTGTGGTGGGCTCCAGAGGCTGTGGCTCCATCACCAGCAGAATGTAACGTCGGTTGCGTCTGTACTCTCTTCCCTCAGACTGTACCACATATGAACGTGGTTCTTCGCACTTCCTCTTTACAATGCCCAGATTATCATGTCCCTTTTGAATCTGGATTTTTATTACTTGGTTTGGCGTTAGGGGGGCTAGTGGCTTGCTTGTCTTGTCATAGCAGAGTTTTTGTGCTCCCCGCTTCTTTGTGAGCTGGGCCTTAATGATGGCTATTGCTTTTGCTGCTGGTTTTAACAGCTGTTTGCAAACAGGCAGGGTTTTTCTAGCTCGTCTGGAACTAGAACAATGCACAGTCTTTGTGCAGGTGAGCCCAGGGGAGTGTCGGGGGAGTGTTCTGGATGTTCAGCAGGTTCAGATCCCATCGGTCCCATCTCTTTGTGTTGTCTCTAACAGTTTCTTTGCGCTCCTCACGGCTCTTTCACAGAGCCCCTTGGACTGCGGGTATTCAGGGCTGCTTGTGACTTGTACGAAGTCCCAAGATCTGGTGAACTCCCGGAAAGCTTGACTTGAGTACTGGGTGCCGTTGTCTGAGTACAGCTTCTGTGGCATGCCATGGACTGAGAAGTGGTGTTTTAGCTTGTTAATTACACTTGGAGATGACAGGCTGTTTAGCTGGTCGATTTCAAACCACCCTGAATATGAGTCCACAAGCATGAGATAGTTGTGGTGGTTCCATTCAAACATGTCTGTGGCAACGACTGACCAAGGCAGGTCAGGAACTGTGTGTGGTTTTAGCGGTTCCTTTTGTTGGTGGAGCTTCAGACTGTTGCTGATGCCGCATGTCTGGATGGCGGTCACAATATCATAATTTATGGATGGCCAGAACACACTTTCTCTCGCCCGTCTCTTTGTGGATTCCACGCCTGGGTGTCCCTTGTGGAGTGCTTTCAAGTAGTCAGGGTGCAAAGATGTGGGAATAACCGCCCTGCTGCCTTTCATGATGATGTGATCTTCCACAGTGAGTCAGTTTCATCAAGGAAACTGTGTTAGTTATAGTGTTAGTGGACTGCCTTTAATTAGTTGCCGTGTTGTCGCTGTAGTACGACAGAGGCTCGGGAGCGCGCACATGGCTGAATCCGACCCGGAGACCTCAAGCAGAATAGTGGCTGATGCAAGCAACGGAGAAAACAGGCGTGTGCTTCATTTACAAGTGAGTTTTGAGCCCAACAATGAAAAATTTATTAATTTCATTGAAAAACTTACATATAGCCCCTTTAAGAGGCCAAGTGCCAGGATGTGTGATTAAAGTGGTCGTCATAACTTTGAGGTATAATATCTATTGAACCGCTATTTCTTACGGACTGGTAAAGGTGCTCACGGTGCACTAAAGGTGCCCAATAGACCTTATTTATGCAAGAGAGAAGAAGGTGGAGAGAAGTTAAGGTGTGGTCCTACTCCTTACATACTTTTATGCTTGTGTCAATAAAACATCTCTGAATAGAGAATGAGATGAACAAAAAAGTATTCAAAAACTCTATATATCAGTGAGACTGTTTTGTCTTATTGTACAGTACAGTACTTAGGGCAGTAACTAACCGACTTGGCGGTCGCGGGGCTAAAGTTGTATTATGCAGACGTTTTGACTTGTCAGACACAGATATAAGTTCTAACCTGCCGCTTGCTGAAGTGCATCAAACAGCGGCAGCATTAATGTTGTTAGTGGAACCCATGCTTTCTCTGTCATATGTTGTTAAAAAGTCTGTGAATCCAATTTACTTTGGGAAGGATAAAGAAACAAAAGATGATCTTCAAACAGATGACAGGGAAGGGAAAAAACAGAGATGCTCATTAAGTATTCATGTAATTCAAATTAGGAATATGAAGAAACCTAATCTTGCTGTTGACTTCACTTTCACTCACAGCAGGAGAGCTTTGATTCTTTTGTGCTGGGCAAAGTTTATCTTGCATTGTGCTTTTGCACAACAGAAATGAATGAGAAAGATGACAAAACATGCAAGATATTTTGATGAAATGCTACCTTTTATTCCCTCTTTGACTTCTCAATGGAAAGAACACAAACAAATTACAGGCAAATAAATTATACAATTCATTTTTATTGACACATTATTTACCATTCATTTGTTTTGATGTCAGTTTTGCACAAGTTCATGTGTCCGTATGGAGGAAAAAAACAATCACAGTAAATCACCTTTTGTTTTAAACTGAATAATTAATGTAAGTAAACATAAATTACCATTGAAAACAAGAACATACATAACAGTAACTTATAACACCACCAAAGTCCTGTTTTGTCATCACCAACCCCAGCTGAATTGTCCTCATTATGTTCCACTGTTTTTCTGCTTCAGGGAGTTCAAGTGGAGCTCAATCTCTTGTTTGAAGACCAGCTCCCCCAGCTGGCCGTGCGAGGCCTCACTCATAGCTTTGGTCTGCATACACATCTTGTACTTGTCTGGAGGGAGCTCATCTGCGCAGTTCTTCTCGTGCCACAAGTGGAAAAGGCCACGAGATGGAGAGCGAATCACCATCAGCTTACTGTGAAGGTACTTCCTGTACAAGTGCACGTCCTCCAACCCCCAGCCTTTGATGTTGCGGTCAAAACCACCTGCCGGAAAATAAGAGAAATGCAGACTTATGCAGTGAGAATCGGGAGCCATATATAACTTACCTTCATTATGCTTGTTTAGTGGCAGAATGAAAATCATAGTCAAAAATAACATTTTAAGAGAATCATGTTTCCTTAACTTGATGTATTGAAATGACAACTACTGTTGCAGCATTATGCAATCACTGAAAAGACAGAAAATTGTGAAAGTTTTATATAAAAATCCACAGAATCCTATATGTTTATGCATTTATTGCTACATAATGTAAGCATATATTGACAGTTAGTCATATTTAATTGTGTTATGTCTTTCAAAACATGAAATTAGTAAGAACACCAGCTTTGTCATTACCTATGTTGATGAAATCAGACCTGTACTGGCACGTCATGCCAAACCCAAAGTCTCTCCAGAATCCAGTTTCCTTTCTTATCACCTGAGACAACAGGCAGAAAATCTGTCTTTTACAACCTGATCACATTTGGTCTTATTCATTCACGTAATTTTAAGTGCTTGTTATTTTTCTACCTACCAGTTGTTGTTGAACAGAGGGTAGAAGTGACTGATTACTGTAGATGATAGATGGGTTGTACTGGCTGAAGAGCACTGGATAGTACACCTTCTTACCTTGAGACAAAAAAAGATAAACAGACATGCTCAAATGCCCAGTGACATAACTTTTAATTCTCAAGACCATACACACCTTTGTTACACACCCACGGGTGTTTCCACTATCTAACCATGCCTGATTAGATATTTTCTCAGGTCTGTTTGTGTGTTTTTCTCCAGTTAGTCTTTTTTAGGGTATGTCAACTTACACCTTATTCCTGGACCCATGATACATTTAGTAAGCAATGGACATGACTTCCCCTACATTTATTTGACAGCTTCAGTCACTAGTCACTCTACAAAGTAAGTACATTTCACAAATGTGAAGATTTGCTGCTTTTATTTTTGATTATTTTAACATAGTTTTAATAATTTTTAAGGTTTGGACTGACAAAACAAGCATTGTGAAGGTGTCACTTTGGGCTCTGCCAATTGTAACAAGATTTATCACTATTTTTTTTTAAAATGAATTGATTAATTAAGAAAATTATCAGCAGTTTAATCCATAATGAAAAAGTCTATAATTTAAGTGTGATACAAAATAGTTCAATCTCAACCAACTCCAACAGTAAAAGCCTGCTTATACATTAATGCATGAGTAATAATAATATAATGATATAATATATTGTAGTATAACAATTACAATTACATTTTTCATTCTGTATTGAGTTCTTTTAACACTTTAAGTACATTTTCCTGATTATACTTTTACTTTAGTAACATTTTCAATGTTACTTTTACTTGTGAATGAGTATTTTTAGAGTTAGGTATTAGTACTTTTACTTAAGTAAAGGATCTGAAAACTTCATCCACCATTGGCTGACAGTGAAGTGATGAAAAAAATGAAAAGCTCTGAGGCTTATCAGTAGTTCAACAGTAATAAGGTCGGGTGCACTTTATCATAAGAACCTTGTCTATCTCATAGCAGATGCAGAGCCATGTCAGAGCTTCAAAGTCCCACATAGCCACGTCACTTAGCTAATGCTAAGCTAACTTAATTTGTTACTACCACTTCTTCAGATCAGCCTCCTAATACTCTGTAGTAGAAGGCAGTGGTAAATTCACATTATCTCCTTCAAGGTGCGTCCCCACATCATTTGTTTCCCCCAAAAGTTGAAAGAATAGAGAAAACATCTGTTTCATACCACTAACTCTCAGTGAAATTAATAACTGGTACATGTAATAAACAGGAAGCATCATAGAGTTAGAAATAAGTTGGTATGCTGCTGGTTACATAGGGGCAGACAGGAAGACCTTCTGAAATGGAGTTCAGGCAGCAAGTGTGAAGTTGACTATCAACTGAAAATCAAACAGCAGGAGGTGTCAGATATGCTGTGATGAAACTTCTTGCTGGTAGTACCATAACAGTACCTTTTACACCAGTAACAAACAATCTGGTGAAATATTTGCTAAGTTGTCCCTCCATCAAATTTGGCATACAAATTGAAATGCTCAAACGAGCACTGTACAGGTCATCTTTTTGGGGCCCACCCAATAATACATGGACTTTGGTGACCTCACATTCCTCGGCTGTGCCCAGCTACAACTTCAATTCAATTCAATTCAATTTTATTTATATAGCGCCAAATCACAACAACAGTTATCTCACAGCGCTTTTCATAAAGAGCAGGTCTAGACCGTACTCTGAAGTTATTTACAGAAGCCCAACAATTCCCACCAAGAGCAAGCACTAGGCGACACAGGCAAGGAAAAACTTCCTTTTAAGAGGCAGAAACCTCGAGCAGAACCATGGCTCAGGGTGGGTGGCCATCTGCCTCGACCGGTTGGGGGTGAGGGAGAGAGAGAGAGAGAGAGAGGGCAAGAGAAAGAGAGGGAGAGAGAGGGACAGAGAGAGAGCAGAGGGAGGCAGCCTACACAGTATACACATAGAGGTATAGACAGTAAAGGTAATGTTGCTATAGACTGAATGAAAAATGGTACAGATATTTATAGTAATGTTAATGACAATAATAACAGTAGGACTAGTAACAGCAGTTGCAACTGTGGCAGAGGGCGTCGAGCAGGAACACGGGGGCAGCAGGAGACTCCCAACCACAGATCCAGACTCCACAGCTCCAGAGCCAGCAACACCCGCAGGAAGAGACAGGAGGAGAGAGGATGGGGAAGAGAAAGCACACAACCACGGGAGAGGGAAAAAATCAAGTTAGTAACATGCATTAATGGGATGAGGTTGCACTCAGAGGGAGAGAGAGTAGAGGAGAGAGGAGCTCAGTGCATCATGGGAAATCCCCCGGCAGTCTAGGCCTATAGCAGCATATTTAAGGGATGGTTCAGGACTCACCCGAGCCAGCCCTAACTATAAGCTTTATCAAAAAGGAAAGTCTTAAGCCTACTCTTAAATGTAGAGACGGTGTCTGCCTCCCGAACCCAAACTGGAACCTGGTTCCACAGGAGAGGAGCCTGAACGCTCTGGCTCCCATTCTACTTTTGGAGACTCTAGGAACCACAAGTAACCCTGCATTCTGGGAGCGCAGTGCTCTGGTGGGGTAGTAAGGTACTATGAGCTCTTTAAGATAAGATGGTGCCTGACCATTAAGAGCTTTGTATGTGAGAAGAAGGATTTTAAATTCTATTCTGGATTTTACAGGAAGCCAATGCAGAGAAGCTAAGACAGGAGAGATATGATCTCTTTTACTGGTTCCTGTCAGAACACGTGCTGCAGCATTCTGGATCAGCTGAAGAGTCTTAATGGACTTTAATGGATAACCTGAGCCCAAGTCTAATCAGCCAGGAATATTGAAAAAACCTGTGTGGGACTGCAGGGCCTTTAATTAATTCAGTGAAACAGATGGCAGAAACAATTTGACTTCTCAGGCAATGTTATTATTAGTTGTTTTCCTCTTATAGAAAGCTGTAACAGTATGAATCATGGCTGGATAACATCTCTGTAGTAAAAAAAAGAAAAAAGCTGCATAATGTTGAAAAAGCTCCTTAATAAATGTTTTATACAGCTTGAAGTGAAGCAATCCTCTCTCTCTCTCTCACCAGGCTCTGCGTTGAGACGACAGGAAGTTAAGAAGTCAGCGGTGAAGTGGATGTCTACATCACAGAAGAAGAGCAGGACATTCTGACTCCGCCTCCAAGCCCTGGCGCCCACTTCTAAGCCCCGCCCGCGAGAAAACTCCTCATTCAGCTGGATCAAAGTGAAGCTCCGGAACCGAGTCTCTCTGGGGGACAGAAGAAGAAGAAGGGCTGCCATTAGAAAACATCATTTGTGTTTAATTAGACAGTATCATACTGAAATCATTCAAAACACAACCAACCTGCAGACATAAAGTATCGCCGGACTGATGCGGCATTACATTCTACAGTATTTTACTCCCAAAAGTCTAAAGTATAAAATATTTATCATCTCAGCCTATACACGAGAGAGGGGTGTGTGTTTTGCTCCCTGGGGAGCCAGAGGTGTCAGGGGACTAGCTTATCATTAGCTTATTATTAGCCTGCAGCTGATACACTGAACACTGATACTCTCTCACAGTTTTTTTATCTTGTGGCCCAAATATCTGCAGTGCAGCACAGACACATCGGTGTGGGCAAATTCCAAAAGAAGAAGAATCAGATTTCTATATGTCTTGCCAGAGGAGTGGACTCGAGTCACATCACTTCAACTCAGGTCTTGAATCTGATGACTTGACAAAACCAAAGACTTGCAAATCAACTTGGACTTCAGCTGTTTTGAAATGATTATGGCTATGTCGGGCAGGCAGGAGGGAAAGGTGTACTTGGCAGTGCAGACCAGCATACAGCAGACAAACCAATGATACCTGAGATTATCACGTTCAAATTAAATGTAAAGACTTTGCTACAGTCAACCAAAACTAGATGGAAACATGCAAAACATTCAGCTCAGAATGAAAAATTACTGTAATTGTGCCACACAAATATCTTAAAGGTAAACCTGATCATTATGTTAGGGTTATTCGAAAGTAATTAATACAAAATTGAATAAGCGTTCATTAATTATGTACTGTACTACTGTAGTGGTAAACATTGAAAATAGCATTACATTTGGTGAAAGACGCATCATGACTTGTTTAGGACCCTGCACACTGTACTTACTATTAGTTATAAATTAGTTCTTTTTAGTTGTTACAAAAGGCGAAAGGCAGGGTACAGATAAAGATGTGACCCTCAAAATTATTACCTACAAAAAGAAATAAAAATAACAAGCTCGACCAAACTTTTAAAAAAGGAAGGGAAGCCACGCAAGGAGCAAAAAAAAATATTTTCCAAAACTGGAAATTAAAGTGTTATTAAGGCTCAAAACACAGAGTTACTTGACTTAAATTATATTAAAAAGAATACACTTGTAGATTAAATATTTGTAAGTATTTAAGAGCTTTTAAAGTATGCAGAAGAAATACAATACAATCATAAAATACAACTTAAACATAATTTAAGTTATTCCTGTGACAAACCTTGACTGTGCTGTTCAGTGATCAGAGGAAGATACTGTAGGTGAATATTGTTTAAGGGTGGCAACACATCATGCCAATGTGACATTAGCTGATGGTTCTAAATTGTAAATTGTCTACATTTACCTGGTGGTCTGGTCCAGCATGGCTTTCACCTGGCCGATCTGATCTCGACCAAAGTAGACCACAGTGAGATGAACCCTGCCGTCCTGCTGAATGCACACTTCTCTGAACCAAAAAACACAGAGAAAGAGGCATTATATACAGTAAATAAACATGTGTTAGGCCCACTTCTGAGATCCAATGATAACCACAAATGACTTTTTTAATATAAGGATAACAATTATGGCTAAGGATTCACTCGTCTGAAGCCTTTAAAATCTATAAACTCCACATTTTCTCTGAAGTGGTGAGGAGTCTTATTAAGATAAGAACTCACTTGGCACTTCCAAATGTATTACTAAAGTCTGAGATCAATAATGTCTTGATACAATGACAGTAGGGCCTGGGAGTGGGTGCCAGCATGTAAACACACTTTCAGATGATACCTACCTGAAGTTGTTCATGAACTGCCTGAATGCGTCCGTCCTCTTGGAAAGAGGTACAATGATGTTGATCAGCATGCTGTGCGTGTCCACGCTCTCGCTCTTAACCTTCACCACAGGACCAAATGGCCTGAAGAGTACAAGCTGTGTGAAGTCCCGTGGGCCGTCTCCTTTAAACATCAGCTCGTAAACGGTTCCTCTGTCCCGCTCTGTACGAGTCAACCCTGTGATAGAGACAGAAAAAACAGCATATATCACATCCCACATTCATGTTTTCTTATGATTCCTTAGAAAATAACTAATGACAGTAAGTTCATAAGGTTCCTGCAAAGGACTATGTTGTTTGGTAATAATTACAGGGATAGTGGAGACAGTGTTTAATTGTTTTGTTTAATTTACTTTAATTAATTTCAATTAACTATTGAAATCCAGAGAGCCTTTTAGTCAGTAGCCTACCCAGCACGTTAGTTAAATATGAAAAGATGTGAAATTTGTCAATAATACAATTCAACATATATAAAAATTAAATGTTCTAATGAATGAATACTGGCTTGGGTTTGAATGGAAATTACTCATAACTATGTCTCTATTTTCCTGATAATTACTAGCAAATCACAATTAAAAGGAACTTGTGGAAAACAAGCATTAGCCTTCCGTTAACGTTTTCAAGATGTCAGTAAAGAAGCACCTGTTTCAGACGGTGTTGCTGTGAGATTGTACTAAATAAAATTTTTTTTAAAAATTGTGATTTGATACTATATATCCATATATTTGTGTTTAGGACAAAAATCATCTCATGCATAAGAGTCTAGTGTAAACCTATCAATACAGCAGAAAGGATAGTTAGAAATAAGACAAGCTAAAAGTAAAGACTGTTAATGGCTGAAGCAACCAGTTTCTGACACTCCAAACGGCAGTAAAATGCCAGATCAGATTGGTACTTGGTATTGGCAGATTCCCTGAGTTGAAGTACCAGAATATGTATCCAGAGGGGAAAAGTTTGATTGATGCATCCCAATAATGACCCATCATGTACACAATGTCAGAATGAGTAGTGAGTCTCCCGGAGATTTCCCAGCTGTTCACCAACGGCAAACATGTGAAGAGGATGAGTGAATAAACTGAGATCTTTCTCACCCTCTATGAAGTCTGGAGGGGAGTATGTGTGCTTCCGCCTGGTGTTGTCTGTGTGTTGCTGAGGTCCATTCAGGTAGTGCAGAGCTGTTTCCACTGTACCTATCAGCTCGTCTCTGCGATCTCTCCTTGCAGGCCTCTCCTCCGGGTGCCTGGTCAGCCCCGTCTCCAGCTGGTACACCCTAAGTGACACAACAAAAAAACATTAAAAACTGCGCTCTATCAAGAGGCATTAGTAAGACTTGGCATCAGAAGTAGGTTACACGGTTACTACTGGAGGCCCTGATGGCTCTACTGTTGTCCTTACAGAAAACCAACTGTTGCACTCACCTCCGCAGGGTGAAAGTGTCATAAGGAATCACTGCATATTCACTTGGCAGCTTTACACCTGAGTTCACCTCCGCCTGGCTCAGCTGGGAGCGGAAGAACTCCTGGAGGACATAATGCAACATGAACTACTACATCTATAATGTCAAATTTCATTTATCTCATCAGCACACATGGATTCTGCATCAAATCGTGTGTGTTCCTACCTTCAGGTCAGACAGTGTTGGGGTTTTATGCAGACTTGCCAGCCCGTAAGGCAAAATCCCTTTTATTTTAGCTTTATCCAGGGACTCCTGAAGCTGCTGCGTCCTCTCCTGGAGAGCCTCCTTTAGCTGGGCTATCTGCTTTGTTAAGCTGTTAATGTAATGTCTGTGAGAGTCCTCCCTCTCCTGCAACAAGGCCATGTATCCCTCCTTACTGGTGGCCCCTCCAGACCACAGAAGTGACTGCTGGCTGCTTTGAGAGGTTGGTTTACAGGCCAGGAGGTAGAACAGGGACAGACAGCAGCAGAGGCCCAGCACAAGAAGGCCGACCCGGGGCAACAGGGCTATAAGCCACCGTTTAAACATGGTGGATTGTCTTTTTTAAAAATCCTGAAACACTTGAGGCTTATAAAATCATGACTGTGTTTTTGTCATGTGGAGATGCACCTGCAAAAAGATGAGCAACGCATAGTTCCTAAACCATAGTTAAAATAATGTAGCTTTTTCAGAAGACATCCTTCTGTTTTCTCACTTCATCCGCGTCTGTCATCCTCAGGCAGCATCTTCAGAGGGCATCCAAACATTAATTTCTCTTACATATTGAACCACCAGAGTGTTGAAACTCCCTACAATGACCATGATACACATTTTAAACCAGTGATTTCTAACCTTTAAAGGTGACCTATTATTCTTTTTCATATTTTCTGGCATTTCTATAATGTTACAAAGTCAGATGTTCATGTTAAACATGGCCAAAGCTTCAAATAATGAGGTAAAAATATTTAAAAGAAATTCCTGGTAGCCAAAACCTCAGATATCCCCCTGATCTGAACGCTGTGTTTTAAACTCTTTTTTTCTACTATGATGTCATTCCAAGACGGATTTCCACACATGGCCATTTGCTCCAGGCAGAGAATGCTGGCCACGCCCACAAAGGAACATGCAGCCCTATCCTGCGGCAACCTGGTAAACACAGAAGACAATGGCCCATCAGAGTCAGAATCAGCTTCATTGCCAGGTATGTGTATACATACGAGGAATTTGACTCTGGATTGTACAATACTCACAATGAGCTCCCGACAGAGGCTGAAATGAGCGTCTGCATGAATGGTCAGTATTAGATAGAAAATAATTTTTTGAACTTTGAATCATACAAAGCTAACAGAGGAGGCACAGAACTACAATATAGGGCTGGAAATGCAGTATAATAGGTCTCTATTAAGAATTATAGACTTTGCACACGAACCATGAGCAGTTGCATTCGTTTTTTCAGCTTCTGAGGGCAGCGTGACAGAAAAAGAACCACTGATTTAGACACAGTTTGAGCCAAATAGTAATGTCAGCTACCATGCTCATAGTGACATTGCAAACATGGCGATGCTAAGCAGGTGTAATGTTGAAGATGTTCACCATCTTAGTTTAGCAAGTTAGCAAGCTAGCATAACAAAATATAGTTGAAGATGATAGGAACTGCATTATCCAGGGACTCCTGTAAAAGTATTTTACCTAAACCAAAGTTTCACACATTAGAGGACAAGCCAGTGGATCACCAACATTATTATGGTTCAACCTGTGGGGACCGTGAATGTCTGTACAAAATCCTTCCAATAGCTGATATTTTAGTCTGGATCAAAGTACTGGACTGATGACAGACCAGATGCCATTAGCATGACTACAAAGCAAGAATGAGAGAAAAGTCAGATGAAATCATTGTAATTGTGGGTGAAAGACTTGTTTTAATCATCAGGTGACCCCTCAGATTTATCTAGGGACCCCTTGGCAGTTTCCGACCCTCAGGTTGGTAACCACTCTACCTAGAATTATTGATTAGTCTAGTGTTAAATCATTCCTACTTAGAAAGGTCTAATGTTGTTGATTGTGCACCAGAAATAGCAACTACAAAGCATTGAGTTAATCATTTGTTTAACATTTTATTACAAGCAAGTCTGCCTTCTCAAAGAAACACAGAAGTAGGAAAGAGTTTGACATGAAGGAAAATGTTATAAATCAAATGGATGGTCCGGAGAGAATGAACCAACTAACCTTATGAGTCTTGTCCTGATGTGCCTCAGCTTATTTCATTACCAGTCCACGCCACGCATCCCCGTCTTCTCGCTGCTGTCGGACTGCTGGTCAGGTTTAGGTTGGCTGCTATAAAATGCACAGAAAGAGAAATAACTTGACCTTACATTCACTCTAAGTGCCACGACGCTGAAGGTAGGAAGTGACAGAAACAAGCATTTCTCTGTGTGTCCACATGTGTGTGTGTTTGTGTGTGTGTTGCCATCATCAGTTTATTCACAGCACAGATGGCTCTTTATTGCTCAGGTAGAGGCTGATCTCATGAAAGACTTGCTTATGTTTCCAGGTCCACCCAAGCAGTGTGTGTGTGTGTGTGTGTGTGTGTGTGTGTGTGTGTGTGTGTGTCGCGTGTGTGTGTGTGAGCAAGAGAGAGCGTGTGTTGGTGATTACAGATGCATGTGTTCATACCATGCAGAACCATTTAAAGCAATCTAACATTAACTCATTTTTCATAAAAACTTTATGCCTGTTTTGGACCTTGCACGCTAGTAAAATTCTTCCACAGTACCAATAGCTTTTTGGCTTAAATATTATGGTGATGATCTTTCATCTCTTGTGGCTCATTTAAAAGTCTTTCTATTTTAAAATGACTGCACAACTTTCATCATGCTGTCATCTCAGCAGAACACCTTACAGGCAGTAAATCACAGTGGGTCATCAGATTTATGAGCTTCAACGATGAAACTGATTGTAAAAACACTGAGATCACAGTCTGAAACGAGCAAACAACACATACGTAACACTCTACAAAGTTGTAATTAAACAGTTTTAAAAAATTATTAAAAAACAGGATTCTGACATAATCACCAGCTGTTGTGAATCTCAGAGGAAAGTTGTGAGACAGATGTCCATCATCCTGAACTGCTTGACTCTCCCAAATGCAAGTATTTCTCAACGATTCTTGCAGGCTTTTGCTTTGTTGTCTTGCCAGGAAAGCGTCCATACAATCAACAACATCAACTCTGTACCTTGTCAGATTTCATGGTTGAAGTGGCCTTCCACGAGTGAATGTTGTCCTGCTGAGTCTCAGTGCCTCCTCTCTCCCCCATCCTATCTACTCTCAGTCTCCACCTTTTCCCAGCACCTCCTTCTCCTCTCCTCTCTCTCACTTTCAGACCCAGTGTTCACTTCCATCCCATATGAGATCTCACACCATCTGCCTTCATCCTGAATTCCCTTTCAGGTCCTCTGAGGCTGTGCCCGTCCCTTAAGTCTAATTAAAAGGCAACCGGAGTAAGGAATGCCCTTTAGACTTTCGATGATCTGCCACCTGCAATCTGTTGCAGGGAAATAGCTAGGTACCAGTTGGATCCCACCAACAGGACGGGGGTCTTGCACATTTAATGAGGTAGCGTACAGATGGTCCTTGTTTTAATTTGGATGTCAAATCCTGAGCTCTGACTCTTCTAAATCTGGCTGCTGTTTCCCCTGTTATTTACTTATGTGGAAGGGATTTTCTTGTAAAGGGAGATTCGGTATCCAATATGAATACATTTACTGGTTAGTGGTATTAATTCATTGTTATTTCTAAAGTTTCTGAAATGTTAGTAATGTCATACAGCAATGACTTAATTCAATTAAAATAGTTTTAAAGTAAAGGACAAAGGCTCCAGAGAAAGAGTGCAGTGTTTTCCATCAGATTATTCCCACTTTTAATGCATCCCGTCTAGACACCTTTAAAAGTTGTTAAACACACCTTTGTTTTTTTACACTAATTTATTTACCACTCTTATTTTATGTCCGTTTTTGTCCAGTCGTACGGCCGTGTATTTGCTCAGCATCAAGCTGAATAATTCATAAATACACACATAAACACTGCGAGTGTCAGTTCAAATAACGAGACCTTTTAGAACTTTTTAAATCCCAACATTTTCTGAATTACCTTCAGTGGTATTTATCCGTGCATGGTTTTGGTTTAAATTGATAAATCTCACACATCTCATGTGCACATCTAGATACCACAACAAGCAAATGAAAAAAATTGGGGAACTTATCACACCCTTTCAAGCCAAAACATCTTTGTTAATTAACACTTCCTGGATGTCAGTCACTGGATAACTAATGCTTACAACACTGGAACACGTATTGTGACATGTAAGGCTTAAGACTCACACTAAAGTGTGGTAATATAGATCAGTAACCCCCACCTCTTTAGTTTGTAGAGAATTTGGCTCTGGCAACTTGCACTGGGCTTCTTTCACTATTTTCTGAAACAGTACAAACAACTAATTGAAAGAATAATTGAATTAGTCTTTTCACAAGACTGGAAATAAGAAGACACAACATTACTGCAATTTTAAAGTGTTTTTTGCTTTTCTGTCTTGTGAACTAGACAGTTTTACCTATCCAGAAATTATTTTTAACAATTTGAGAAGGAAACATCTTTGGCAGGGCTTACAAGTAGGTCACAAGACAGAAAGGTTGAGAACCAGTGAACTAATTTCATACAGTTTCAGACATTATTTCACCTGATGATGGCGCCAGATACACAATTACCAAGAAATAAAGAAGAGAAGCTGGGCAAAACAGACAACTGTATTTATTATTGTTTCAAGTTATTTACTGTTGTATTACAAAATGTGGAATGTGGCCAGAATCAGATGAACATTTTTCTTCCTTGTGTGCCGAAAATGCAACAGGATAGACTTCTTTTTTTTTCTTGGCTCACAGACTCATGTGAGCTCAACAGCCTCACCTGGCATGTTTGGCTTTTAATTACAGTGCAGGTGCCTTCTGTATCTGGACGATGTGCTTTGCGAGTTTTGTGCTCAATTTAGGCAGTGTTTTGCTTTCTGAATCGCTGTAAATCACAAAAAAACAACCTACGACAGAGGAATGTAAAACAGAATCACCAGCAATAACGCCACAAAAAAATGCTCCGTATGAAAGTGAGATTTAGTTGCTTCCCGGATGAATTCACAGAACAACACCAAAGGCCTGTACTGCTGCTTCCCTTATCTTCAGATGAAGCAGCATCTCTGATGCTTCATAGGCTTTTATAAAAGATTCACCACACCTGAAAACAAGGGACTGGCTGTGCGGCATCCAAACCTTAGTCTAACATTTTAGTAGTACAAGGGTTTTCGTGAATTCAAAGTGCAATATCTAAAAGAAATCTTCAACATATTTCAACAAAGAACCAAACTGTTACAGCGAGAGGCAGGAGGTGTCAGTTCCTTCCATCTATATTAACACAATAAAAACGTGTCTGAACAATTAAAACATCCCAGTGGAAAAATCATCTGGAGCATGAACACACATGATATCACTGTAGAGGTTGGCACCAATATGGATTTTACACAGTAATAATTTCAACATATCAGCAAACAGATCAATTGGCTTGTGAGAAAGATGAAAACACAGATGAATTTGCTGCTTCTTCTAAGTAACATGAATAATTTAGTTCTGGCATGGATTAATATTTCCATTTTTTTTAATACCAAATATGTCATTGCTTACACCAAGTCTTTAAAAATAAGCCTTCCATTTGCTTGAAAGCAGTTTTAATCAACCCTGTGTATGTTTTGGCATGTTATGGCCTTTGTTTCTAGACAGCTCCACTCATTTTAAACCTTATTTTTATAAAACTCCAAGGATTGACTCTATTTATAGCAGTGTAACTCTCAACGTGTTATCGTGCTACTGCCGGGGATGTTGAGCAGAAAATATCAATTTGTCTATATGGCTTTGTCTCAAAACGTCTTGTCTGAAAGAATTTAACAAGAGTTTCGATAACTTCATAACATGATATACAACACTCATACATGCTCAGAGGGGATCAGTGCCTTCTGCCCGGCGCATGTCATCCTTATTTTTCCACACCGTTGTGAAAAATGCAACTGTGTCTCCTCCACTTTAGTGATGCCATTAACCTCACTCGAGGCAACAAGAGAAGATGTGATGGAACGGGTGAAGAGGGAGATGTTGAAAGAAGAGTGGTGGAGTGATGTGTGGGTGGCTGGAGATAATCTCTCAGACACTACAAGGTGTCGTGCTGCCATCTCAGAGATGGTTGCTAGGCAACATCATCATCCGTAGTCTTTCTGCGGGTGGTAACTAGGTTACCCCAACTTAACATCACCATCTTGTTGTTTTTGCTGCGTTTTTAACTGCAAAAACAGTGTCCCTCTTGCTGTTGGTCGTTAACTTTTACCAGCTGGTTTGGCCGGGCGCATGCGTCCCACCCAGGCTGGCGGGCATTGAGAGGTTACACCAATTCATCCAGGAGAGTCCCTATGCTGTGGTGCTGCTCAGGGGGCCCAGCTATGGGTTTGTTGCACATGGGGCAGACGCAGCGCACCTCCAACCATTTTACCAGACACCTGTGAAGAACAACACAGACAGAGAAGACATGAAAAGAGAAACCAAACTGAGGCTCTTTTCAGCAAATGCAAGCCATACTTGTGACCCATGTGTAGGGGTACATTAGTACAGTATTGAGATATTTCACTAAATACAGCAATACCACACTATAAAATACTCCATTACAAGTAAAAGCCCTGCCCTCATGACTTTACTAAAGTAAAAGTATTAGCAAAGTGTACTTAAAGTATCAAAAGTTGTACACAAGAGAATACCAGAGCTAGGGTGGCGAACCTGCACTTTTATACATTTAAAACCATGACAGGAAAGGTAGAGTGAAATAAACGGCCTCCTGTAATCAAGGAAGTGGAGAATCTTTATGAAAATGGTCAAACAGAGACTGCTAGCTAACATCTCGAAATAAGAACAGGGTCATTTTAATATACTGTAAATGGGTTTATATATATATATATATATATATATATATATATATATATATATATATATATATATAAATGATTTGATTTATTTGCAGATTTAAACATAAATGGACTGTCATGCTTTGATGTTTGTCATAATGTGACTGGGTGTCTTGCGCTTTGGACACTGAACAGCTGACTTTATCTTGTTGTGGAGAAGACAATCTAATGAATCATCAGAGACCACAATGGAAATAATGGCGTGTTCGAGACTGGTTGTAACTGGGATATTTCCCAGTTGAAACTTCCGACTTCCGACATCAAAGCGTTCCAGGTGCATGTTGGTGCATGACGCCGAAAGTGAACGAAAATCATGGGTGACCGTGACAAAGTGAACACACAGTTGCACCCTCAGCAGTGCTTTAGGTGTTAATTAAAAGGATGGCAGTTTAACTGCAACAACTGAAATAAATAGCCCATAACGTTACTAGTTATGTGTACCCCAAGTTGGTAGCCCTGAAGTAAGTCAATGTTGTCCGTTACACTTCCTAATGTTTTGGCATTTTTAATAATAACTTTTATGCAGAAAAGATGACTTTATGAGATTCTTTATTGTAGGCAGCTACAGTATGTGTAAAACATATTTCTACATCAATATACATGCAGAACAAGTTTTACTGCATGATCGTTATTTATTATTTTAATTCAAATACATGCAAATATACGCTTTGTTGCCGCTTAGTTTATGGTTTACCATTTACAAAGTGTGCTTCCATGGAGCTGACATTGTTTTCTGACGTCATTCAGCTGCTACTCGTGAAGTCGGGTACAAATTCTTTCTCCGAGTTCACAAGTAGGAAATCCGACTTCAAGTGGCATTCCGGGGTACTTTTCCTAGTTGGAGGTCGGAAATATCCCAGTTCCGAGTTGCCGGGAACGCAGCATAAGTCCTGGACTTTGACATGTCATCCCTGCCAACTGTCTTATACACTGGTATCTATTTTTACTATTGTATTTGTAATTGTGTCAAATAAACTAAACTAAATTTATTGCTGGACTATTACATATCACTGTGCATTCCGAAATTTTAACTGGTTAGCTTGTTGCTAAATTGACTTCATACAGTATTCTGTTAGGTAGTTTAATCTGTAACAATACTGACATTCAAAGTAACTAGTAACTATAATTACAAAAAAAAATAAATGTAGATATAGATGAGATAAGTTTTTATTTCTTTGAAATGTAATGTAGAAGCATAAAGTAGCAGAAGATATAAAAGTACCTCAAAACTGTTTTTAAGTGCAGAAGATTTAGTAAATGTACTTAGTTACATTCACCAACCCTGCATGAGTACAGACTCACACACTCATGTGAAGCTTTGGAAGAAGTTTATTAAGGAAGTTATTTTCTTTTACATTTTCCTTTATTTCCCTATGAGTGGATTTCTGTTATTCCTTCCTGCTCTACTTTTCTCCAGTACGTCTGCTTTGTCACTGTCAAAGTTACTACATTACATTAAAGTACTACATTCTCAATTCTGTCAGCACATCCAGCCAATTTTTGCCCACGTTCCTCCAGCATCTTCAAATATCACTGCAATTCTGTCATTACATCGTTCAGACAGCCTACCCCCTCCAAGATGTTCAGGATGATTCAGCGGAGAGTTTCCAGACCATGTGTAACTACCCCAGCCTAGGACCTCCACATCCAGCATCTTCACCGCCAAGGGAAGCTTCCGGTCAGCAAACTGATGCAAACGCTAAAGTCCCTTAAACCTGCATTCTATTGAACGGCCAGCATGGGGCGACTCTTCTAGTTGCAAAAAGAAGTCTGGCTCCATTAGAAATACTGGCAAAATGACCCTACTTCTAAGCTGATTTATTACCTCAGTAAACACTTTCTTAAGTGGGTTCATGGTCTCAATCACTAGTTTCGTGTCTCCTTCAATACAATATGATGTTTATTTAGTAAATAAACACAGTATCTCTGCTTTAGTCTTGCGAAGCTGCAGAGCTGCATTTCTGCAATTTTGGATTTATTTACGCACAAAACATATGTTGAAAGTTTTTTTCTTTTTACGTGTTTATTTACAGCATTAAATGTTGAAATGTGTATTGTAATAGGCTGTATATTAACTTAGTGGGAAAACTAGTAATTCTATGTAAAATCAGACGTTGAGCACCACTTCATCACCAAAATGGCATGATCCCTTTTCACTGCGAAGCTTCGACTGTGAGATTTACAGTCGAATCAGGCTCTGCCCATCGAAACATCAAATCTTCAACTATTTGGGGTCAGCCCTACACAAGTCATTACCATGGTGACCTGTCATTCAGGCTAGAGTGATGCGCCCCCACGGCACTGTGTAAATTAAACCAGTGCTGTTGAAACAGCGTATTAGGAGTTGGCTATTCACTTTCTCTGGTGAGGACATTTAGTTTTAAGCCTATTGTTCGCGAGACAAAATTGTCAGCTGCAGAAAACAGGAACCGCACCTTTCACCCAGTGAACCCTGCAGCAACAGCCCTGTTACAATGACAGATAACATGAATTACAGATGCACCTAGCTAAGCAATCTAACTAGGTCCACACACGTCCTTTAGCTCCACCATCTCCTCCAACAATGGTCACGTCCGGTGTCCCGGGTTGCAAAAAATCAACATGGCAGCGGGCCTATCGGCCAAACTCAAGGCTTCAAAATGGCAGTCCATAATCCAACAGGTGACGTCACGATGACTACGTCCACTTCTTACATACAGTCTATGCTTCCAACTCAATTAGCTGACTGAAGGCATTCATATTATTTTATTCATCTTTGTCTGTCAAACTTTAAAACTGTTCTTCCTTTCCTGCTGCTGTCAGTTGCCCTTCCAGTGTCGGATGGATGCAACCCTCCTCCTCCCCATTCACCTCCAGCGTCCACTCCTCATAACTCCTGCTCCACATCACATCCAAAAGCGAATACATGAATGAATGTCAGCACTGTTGAACATGAAATTCTGTAGTGACAAGCTGTAGTCTGGAATACTCAACCAAAATCTTAAGCTGTAATTCCCGGCCACTGAACTTCAGATAAAACATGAACATTTAAATTTTTAACAAGCCCAGGCGGGAGCCAAGTGGTAACAAGAGCAAAGAAAGGCTCCACTGTGCTCTCCAGTACTCACTTCCTGTGGAAAGCATGTTGGCATGGCAACACTCCCAGCTCGTCTTTCACTTTGAAGTCCTCGAGACACACGGCGCACGTCTGCTGTGTGAGTGAGTGACAGACAGGACAGAGACAGAGAGTCATGTCATGCTATTATCGTGCATCATTTTTGTTTTTGCTTAAAGTTCTTACAAACGTTTTAAGCTGTGTGTTTGCTGACTGATAGCAAATCCCATTCTTACCCCATGAAGACTCAACTTTTTTGGATCTCCTTTTAAAACCACCTGTAGGAGTAACACAAACAAGATACGCATAAGAGAGATTGTTTTAATTTAGACCTTAAAGTTTGCCAAATATTAACCTCAGGTTCACCTCTCTGTATCCAAAGCGCTCACTCTGGGCTTGGTGTCGTAGTTTGCTGTGGATGAACAGAGAAAGAAATTCATTTAAATAACTTGAAAATCTTGTCGACAATCTGTGTAACCTTCACTCAATCGTACATTGCATTTACAGGAAGAAGTATTCCGATCCTTTTCTTAAGTAAAAGTACAAATACCACAATGTAAGAATACTCAGTTTAAAGTAAAAGTCCTGCATTTAAAGTAAAGAAGGTGAGTGGTGAAGTGTAAAAGTATATTTAATCATATACTCTACTTATGTACAGTTTTGAGGTAGTTTATTTAGGTATTTTCATTTAGCTTTAGTTACTAGTAACTTGGCAGATTTTGAATTTACACACAAAACATCTATATTAGTTTTGAACTACCGAACGTTAGTTAAAATCACCTTGACCAACTACAACAGTAAAATGCTACTTATACATGAAATCATCATTAATAATATTTCAATAATATATATTTTATAAATATATAACACTTATAGGGACATTTTTCTGCATGATGAGTATTTTATTTGTAAGTACATTGTTACTTCTGGACTAAAAATATAAATATTTGTAATATGTAACTTGAATATTACATTTTTGGGATCAATACTTCTCCCAGTGGAGAAAAGACAGAAGGATTATCACAAAAATGTACTTAAAATTGCATTAATTCCTTTTTTTGGCCACTTAGAGGCAAAGGAAACAAGCTCTCCTTTTTGCTCTGCTTTTTGGTCTCTTGAGGGAAATATCTTTCTCTTTAGCTGCAAAATTCTTCACTATGTTCACCAGTTAGTTGCTTACTGTGTCTGTCTCCCGTTTGATGCTGCACAGGTGGTGTACAGTGCGTTTGTCAGAGCTTTTTTGACAAAAGCAAGTTGTGAGACAGTAAAATTGCAATTATGGGGCAAATAATGAGCTAAAGGGACACAAAGCTGAAGGAAACTGGAGAGTTGGGTGTTAATTCTCTGTTGGTTGGTGAAAAAAATTTGTTAAGAAGTATTATCAGTAGATATACTATATTATTGAAAAAAACTACTAACCATATAGAATGGACTTTTATATTAATATATTTTATATTATTGGCAGATTATCATTGACAGATTAACTCTAAGCAGCATTTTATTGTTGTTGCTGGTCACAGTGGAGCACAATTTAACTACTTTGTATACTTTTGTGTTGTTTAAGCTATACATATGCATTATATATTTTTAATTAATCATAGGTTATGTATATGAAATTTTAATCTGCAAAGTAACTCTAGCTGACAGATAAATATAGTTGAATAAAAATAATATTACCCTCTGAAATGTATTGGATTAAGGGTAATGGAATACTAATTGTATTTAAGTACAGTACATGAGGAAATACTAGTACTTAGTTACTTTCCAGCCCTCCTCATTTGTTATTAAGAAATAAAGGTGTATGTGTTTATTCTAAGCTTGAGTTCAACAGCAGGTCATCGGATTCAGGCTAACACTTAAGTTTGTGTGGTTAAATTATGGGGCATTATGTGTAACAGAAGCTGTGTGATTGCAGGGTAAGCTTTGATAATTAACTCTCTTTTCAAACAGCTCCAGTGGCCACACATCCATAGTCAAATAAATGTTCCTCTGCAAGCAAACTCAGACACACACACACTAACACACACACATTGTTCAAGTAATCATGTACTTACAATCAAATGCTTGCACATATACAAACACACTTACACGCACATATACACAAACATGGCTAATGAGTGCGTTGCTTCTTTGAATCCCCACACCACCCCCAAAAAAACAACAATGGAAAGGAGATCTTTATCACTTGGTGAGCTGTGTCTGTTCAGGGGGTTATTTTTGGCCTTATGTTTTTTTCACTACTAAACATAGACACAAATGTCTATCACTGTCTGTGATTTGAGCCTGAAGATAAACGCAGAGAGACAGCATCTGAGATGAAAGGTGAATATTCATTTGCGATCTAATCTCCCTCAAAAGAAACAAAAATTAAAATATATATATATCTAAGTGAGTTGCTGTTTAAAGTAAGGAAATGACAGTTCTTCATTGTTTTTGTCACTTGGTTCATTGTTTACGCTGATTGCTGCTAACAATCTTCCATGTAGAACAATGAGAGGATACAAGTTTCACATGTGTTGAGGTTTCCCATGCCTGGAGAATGATGTGAAGTGGGTGAAAGGGGGGCATGGCGGCGATTTTAGCATTTCAGTTGAGCTATTGTGCCCGGTCCGCAAGAATAGACAATCCTCACACAGCCATCGACCAGTTCTTATTGTATGAAGTAACAATGACTTCAACAAGTATTAATGACATAATTATAGGTGCAGAAAACTTCTAATTTAACAACCTCAACCAAGCCAATGCTTTTCATCTCAGAAATACCGTGTATTCTGACTTTATTCTTATCATCAAATACTAGATCACTTCCATGGTTACTGATATTAGCCATTTATATTTCTAGATCTTAGATATTATATTTAACAGTATCACTGCCATTCCTTCTAAATCTGGCACTAAATCAGTGCACAGCATATTACAGGACTAACAATTATTATACAAATGAGCAAGTTCCAACTTTTCAAATGAAAGGATTTTATTTTCCATATTTTATATGAATCTATTCTCAATATCTTTCGGATTTAGTCAAAAAATATGCAACTTAAATGTATGTCACATAGGCTCTGGGAAATTGTGATGAATGTTTCTCACTATTTTCTTTGACAAAACAAATAATAAATTAAATGAATAATGAATATAATAGTAATTGTTAATTGCAATCGAAAGCTCCCGACCTCATGTGATGGTTCCAGAGCTCCGAATGATCAAAGACACATCGAAAAAGCTTTCAAGTACGTGTCTCAAGCTTCTGGTCTTTTCCACAAACTGAACACGTGTTATTTTAACTCAAAAATCTTAACCTGATTGCGTCCGACCTTTTTGTTTTTTAGCTTAGTAATTGTCTCTGTTTTGTCATTTTGTTATGTTTTTTGTTACATGTTGTGGGAAAAAATATTAAAGTGGTCATATTACGCTCATTTTCAGGTTCATAATTTTGTTTAGGGGTTGTACCAAACATTTTTTACACATATTTTTCATCCTGTGTGTTGAGTGCTCTGTTTTAGCTAGCGAGTGAGCTTCTCACTTCTATCTGATCATTGTTTTGGAGTTGCACATGCAGAGTACCATGTAAGGACTATTAGCCAATCAGAAGCAGAGGAGGGCGTGTCCTGACGAGCTGGTAACCACATCTTCAATAACCAGCTTCGCAACCTACACTGGAGGAAGAGTTTCAGAGTGGTGAGTTATTCATTTGTAACAAATTGATCTTGCATACTTTACGTTTTCACTGTGCACTGTCTCTACATCATGGTAACAACTTTGACTGTGGGGTGGTGATGGCAATGGATAAGATGCCTGCCTTTGGTGTGAGTGACCCGTGTTCAATCCCCCACTGTGACCTACCCACCATTGTGTCCATGAGCAAGACACTAACCCCTCATTGCTCCAGAGGCGTGCGTATAGCAATTGTAAGTTGCTTTGGATAAAAGTGTCTAAATTAATAAATGTAAATAAATGTAAATGTAATGACTGTCTGGAGTGTATCTAACAACTGGTAGGGAGGGTGGGGGTGAGGGCAGGCAGCAGGCGGACATCTTGTCACTGTATGTGCTGCAAATCAGTGTATTTCTGAGGGCGTGCAACACTAGCCCGAGGCTCGTCACACTAGGCAAGCATTATGACTTGTTCTACGAAGTGATGCAGATAGTTTACAGAAGTAGAGGCTGGACAACAAGCGACCTGTTTTCAGGCAGTTCAAGAGCAGTCTTTTCTGTGGGGGATGGTAACTCCCTCCAGGGTGGAGTTTTCAAAGTTTTTCACTTTGCAAAAGTATAACATACACAAAACAGATATATAAAACAATAAAGGGTAAAGGCCAAAAAGCACAATATGACCTCTTTAATTAAAATAACTTTGGGAAAACAGTCAACATTTTTCTTTACAGCAAAGCATAATTCCTCTCTGGCTTTGTGGCAGCCTCTCAGATTACAGCTTGAAGGTAATTTTCTAGATTTTTAACAGTGTAAACAAACTAAAGGTGAACACATATTGAGAGACTCATGTTCTCATACTGTCATTCGAAATGACAACACTAAGTACTCAGTCAGTTATCTTTGTTTAACCTGACATGGAATTATTTTTTTATTCACTTTTAACATATATAATTATTATCACTGAGAAGATTGATGAATTAAATGTCACCAAAATTGCCAATTAATTCTACATCCTTATTCTGCCTTTTCAAGGCTTTAAAGATCGACTTTTTGTTATTCCATATGCTAATGTGGCATCTCTCAATTCACTCATTTCCTGCTTTGACATTTACGGTTTCCAAAGAGCAGAACAGCTGGAGCTCCGACTCCTGCCAAGACATAGGAGATGGAGGTCTGGCTGTTTTTTAAATTAATCAATTTATTTCTAACGTGAAAGTCTGTAACTGTTATCAAAACTTTTTGTTATTTTAGATAAATGATGTGTCCAGGTGGACTAATTCAGACTTACAGAGACAATATTTATAGGCTCAATGTCTCTTCTTCTTTTGTTTTTTTTTACAGATTTAACAAACTTAATGGATGTCTCTGTCCTGATAAGCTGCTGACATTACTTTTGTGCTCGCATGTGTTAGAAGACGACCTCCAGCCTGCTGTATCTACTGCTAAGGCAAATAAAGTATCTTTATTTTCCCATTTTCTGTAGGTACGTTAGTTAATCTGAATTAATCTTAATTTCCAGCTGTATGGGACTGGAGCAGACCTGAGAAGCACTTCTAATTATTAGAAGTTTGACTGAGTACACTAACCAGTCATGTTTCCTGTTGGATAATGAGCAACTGTGCTAAGTTTTAGTCTTTTTTTCTAATCTAGGATATGGACCCTTCAGGGGACTTCACAGGTCCAGTCTCAAGAATCTCTGACAGGAAATTAAATGAGTCAGATTCAATTTATGTAGGGAAAGTAGCTCAGTTGGCTGAATATCTCGGCTCTCAGTCATTATATTGTCTGGCTTTAAAACACCACTAGCTTGCGCTGTTATGGTTACACGTTATGGTTCTCATAATATCTTTCTGACTACTGTAGTTGCTGTGCTGCTCCTTAAAATGGATACAGATCCGCCGCTGTAGAGCACATTGGGGTATAATTAAAAACATGATATTTTCGGTGTTTGCTCTTGGCACCCTTATGCTTTTGTACTCTGGCACACCACTGTGTACACCGCCAGTTTGTGCCACTATTAAAAAAGCAACTGTTATGACATGAAGGGTGAAAGGATTGATTGTGCTCAGCAAATCTTCCTCATATCTCAAGAAAACTTTATATAAATGCTTACTATGATTAAAGGAGAATTTAATTTAATTCGTTTTAAGTTAAAATCGAATGTCACAAACTCCCTGACACACAGGATTTAGAGAGAGCCTGTCTTAGAAGGATAATAGGAAACCTGCCCCAGTGAATGGCATGCATCGCTCAGTATTCATCTGATGAATCACCCATTCTATAAATGAATTCACACTCACACTCCTACCCAAGACTACCTTCAGCATGTTAACAGGGCCAAAAGGAAGTGACTCATTGGTTATGATTCATAGGCAAGTGGTTTAAAAGAAACAGGACAGATTCCGAGCTTTTCTGACAGAGTTGATGGTCAATTTAGTGGAGGACACAGACCAAACAAAACATTCACGATTTCAGAAATGTGCCTGACCTCACTACTGCAACAGGGATTTTGATAAATCAATAGTAAATATGTTCTGGTTATATGCTTGCGTTTGTCAATATTTGATACTAACCGACGCCATAATATTTATACAAGGTTTTTTCTCTAGGTAATAGGAGATGAAATGAATGAATGAGCTGCACAGGAGCCAGATGCAAAAAATTTAACAAAAAGCCCACGTCTACAGGAGACTAGCTACCACTGTTAGTGACGTGCATTCTGCACTTTAAGATTTGCAGACAGTTAGTTCTGTATGTCAGACAGTCACAAGTTTGACATTTTGATTAGACAGGCAATTTGGACAGCAATTCAAAATCATATTCAGCACTGAAAATAGCACACCACTTTATGAGATGGTAATAATAATTATTTTCCAAATGCAGATGCTCAGTCATCCAAAGAGAGTTTGGGATAAAAACACACCCTACTGCAAGTGTTGATGTTTCCTTATGAGGTTTTGTACACTGCAGACGTTCATGTGTGATGTTTTTGTGTACTCCCACTGTGTGCTATTCAGGCCACCTTTATTCTGAGCAGAGTGTCTCTGCAGTTTTCCTCGCTGCTGTCCCCACACATTGTGACGGGCTGCTTCCTGTTGCCTCATATCCCGTCCTTCAGACACAAACGTCCTCTCAGCTCATCAGGGAGTTCACAGTCAACAGCAGGAGAGGTCACTCTGTTCCTCTTTCCTACCCCCCCTCCCCTTCCCACTCACTGAGTTTCTCGCCTGCACACACACACATTGGATGGATAGCTGCAACATTTTGTACAGACATTCATGTCCCCCTCAGGAGGAACTTTAATCACGTGATCCCTTGACATTCACCTTTACTTTGCCCGAAACTCTGGCTTATGGCCAAATACCTGCAAAACTAATAACATTCTCATCATCCTTTGCTTCATGTTTTATTCTAATTAGAAAACGTTAGCATAAGAGCATGGTACATTTGATGGCTTAATGAAATTGTTCTTGTGGTCATGTTATCCTGCTGGTTTTATCAATTAATTCAAAGTACAGCCTGACAAAGCTGCTACAATAGTTCTCAAACCTGCGTCGTTTAGTCCGGTAAGATTTTGGTTCATTTTCCCCCTTGTTGCGATTTGTTTGGGTAGATCTGAATATCAACCAAAACAACCACACTGAGACCCTTTTAGAGGAAGTGTCATAAATGGACTCTGGAGTTGTTGGTTTGTGGTGGTAACATGAGCCAGCCAAAATCCAACCCAAATACAAGGAGTACTCTGGAGTTGCTGGAAGGTAGCCGGTGAATGAATTAAGATCTGACCTGAAGTCAGCAACAAAATATGTTGCCATTCTGATATTTGTGCAGATAGGACCTTCTTAAGGACTGTATTTATTTTTTCAAATGCCCCAGACCCATCTAACCAAAAGACTGAACGTTCTCACGTGGCTTTAAGTGATGCATTGTGGTTTCTAACCAAGGGGAAAATGCATAACGTTTACCAACTCATCCACTGATCTGAACCAGAGAAAAGGAACTATAGTTTTTAAAACACCATTTGTCTTCTTTCTGTTTTCTGTTGCCTCTAACCTGATGAAGTAACAGCAGAAGATGAGGCTCAGGATGAAGACAAAGATGCCTGTCCCGAAGATGACCATGTAGATGTTGAGAGGCAGGTCCTGGAAGGTGATGGGTGGCATGGTGCACGACTTGTTGGAGTAAACCAGTCCCAGACCACAGAAGCACCCTGAACAAACACAGAGGGAAGAATTAAAAACACATTTACAGGAAGAGCAGGAGTAGAAACACATGCTAGAAAAGGTAGAAAAATGCCGGCCCGACACAACTGAATGCAACTGTGCACATAGCTCATCTCTTTTAAATTACTCTGCTACTCATGGGCAGCTGAGGGCAGCTCTGTTCGCCTCTAATAGAAGCCAAAGAATTAAAGCTTTACACACACAACACATGCACAGACACAAAGGTTGAGGGAAAGAGTTGCCCTTTCAATTTTGTACTTAAACATGTAAAATACACCTAATGCTGTATCCAAGCAACATGTCTGTATTGTATAAAGTAACCGTTAGCCATAGACAAAAATATTTTATTTTCCCAGCCCTCTTTTGTGGATAGGGCCCAGGAAAATATTTTTAAGACACTGATGAAATCTAGCTCATCAGGTTTAAGACTAAAAGCACTCCTGCTCTGAGAACGAATGAGCAAGTTGATTAAAATGGCAGCATAAAACCTCAAACCAAAGATGCTTGTATTCTTATACAGGCAGGTGATTCATCCATATACATTACCATTGACGGTAAAAATACATTAGAGTGCTTTTAGGGAGAACTTTGCAGTGTGCTCCAATCCAAACAGATGCTTCTCCCATTAAAGGTGCCTTCTTTTTGTCTCATCCTTCTTGCTTTGACGCTACACTCCTTTGTGTTTGTTTAACTATAAAATAGATTATCACTGTAGAGCTGCTGTCTACAGTCAAGGTCAGAGGTAGAGAGTTGGGGGAAGGGGAGGACTGACGAACAAAGTGGTATGACGTGGGACAGGTTTCTGTATGTGTGCTGTTTACAGTATGTGATTGGGTGTGTTTATTATTTTATTTGTCAGAAGAAGCACAAATTCCCAGATCTCAAGGGAGACACTAACGCAGGGAAACAGTTGTTGATTAGATGGACAGACACAAGGAGATACAGAGAGCACACTTGTGTTTTGTGTGTCTGTATGAGTAATGAGAAGTCAGCATCTGCGTGTGAGAGGGGGCTTTGTGAGATCGGGGTCACACTAACCCAGCGAGCGATAGTGAATCGGAGCTAACACAGGACTCATCGCAGTCTGCTGATATGAACCTCTCCACGTTACAACAGGAACAGGAAGTCTTGTGCCACAGAGGGCCAAGAGAGTCTGCAGGTTTTCAGTTGGTTCGAACACTACAGCAGCTGTTTACACTGATTAGCACAGCTTCACCCAGAGACAAGGTGGCCATCAGCAAAGTCAGCTTGTGTATTGTTTAATCATAGTTCAAGAGATCCTGACTCCTGGCCTTCAAAGCCACACAGCAGTAATCTATCATAATGTAGAAACAAAGGGTACCACATAAAATTATATAGAAAGAGCTTTTTTTAGAAACAAAATTCCCCAGTCATTCCTTTCTGTTTGAACGTTCTTCCTGTGCCAATTACCTCCCACCGTCCAAAGACAAGTAGGTGGACTAGAAACTCTAAATTGTCTGTAGGTGTGAATGTGTTGTCTGTTCACTAGTCTTAAGATGGACCAGCAACCTGTCCACTGTGCACCTTGCCTCCTGCCCAATGCACGCTGGGATAAGCTCCAGACCTACAGTATATATGACCCTGAACAAGATGAGAGTTTTAGAAATTAAATGGATGGATAGATGGACAGACAGAGACAAACTAAAGGGAAGCTATATGGACAAAAGGAAAGATAAAGACAGACTAGCAGACGGATGGATGGATGATGGACAGATGATGAATAGACAGAATGAAGGATGGATAAACAGTCAGACAGGGTGGATAGATGGATGGATGAAGAGACGGACAGACAAACAGATGACGTATGGGTGGACAGACAGTTCCTTACACCCACAAACAGGATACGCATTTTGGAAAATGTATGGGTGGATGGACAAATTAGTGGATGGAGAAAAAATGGATGTATGGATGAATGAACAAACAAAGGATGGATGGATGGATGGATGGATGGATGGATGGATGGATGGATGGATGGATGGATGGATGGATGGATGGGACGATGAACAGGTGGATGCATGGCTGGATAAATGAACGGACAGATGCATGGCACGGAGGATGGCTGGATGGATGACAGACAGACGGATGGAAAAATATATGGATGTAAAGATTAATGAACAGGCAGACGAACATGGATGGATGGAGACTTTTACCAAATTCATTTCCCTGTGATTGGTATTGTTTTCTTTGGGCACAGTTTGTTTTATCGATCCTGTATTTCTAGTCACTCCTGCAGCCAAAGTGACATTTTGACATTTCTATTTGGCATTTCTCCCGCCACACAGTGGAAATTGCATTGAGTGAGAGAATCGATACTTCCCACCTCTTAGTTCCACTCTCTCTGAATGAGAGGCCCGTCGACACATTCATTCAAGACCCACAGCTAAATGACTTCACTCAGCAAGAGGAGATCATTACCAGAGACCTCCATGTTTGCCTGATCCTCAACACTGTCACCATGAGAGTAAATTAAACACAAACTGATCGAAGGACATGTGCAGGACTGAAGCCAGGATTTTACAAATACCGCAAAACAAAATTCTTACTTTATTAAATGTTTTTAACTAGCCACTGACAAACTGACATACCCTGTTTAATTATGTTTTCTGTAAATCTTATGTCCCTACAATATGGTCTAACTGTCCATTCAAAGCATTTTCTACACTACCAGCAATGCTATTTCATAAAACGGCACAGAGCCAAGAAAAGTCACAAAAATTAATTCAGATCTGTTACATTTTTTTCTCTACTCTACCATTAATCATCTCATGACTCCACAGGTCAATCTTTGAGAGCTGACCAGCATAGGATTTTTGAGGTCAATGCCGATATTGATATTTGAGAGTTCAAAAAATCTGATGATGATATTTCTGTCACGATCCTGGTCACGATCCTGAACATTTTATGTTCAGCCTACTCAGTATTAGTTGTATTGATCCTGTTTCTGTTGTTTGTCTGTTATGGTTAGTTTGATCTGCTCTGTGGTTTGGTCTTTGTTTCAGGCTGTTCTTCTCTACTTTGGTTATTTAGTCTTCTTTAACTGTTTTGTGTTTTGAGTTCAAGTTCCAGTTTGATTCTTGTCTTGTGTTTTGTAACCTGTGTTCAGTCTGTCAATCCCCCTGCTTGCCCGTGTCTGTGTGCAGCCTTGATTTGAATCACCTGAGTGTGGCCTTGCCCTCCATTTAGCCAGTGGTTAAATGTTTGTCATTCCTGTTCCTCTCCTTGCTGGTCTGTTGTTCGTCTTCTTGTTGTGTGTGTCTGCCAGTTCCCCTGTCTGTTCCTGGAAATACTACCTGCTGGACTGTTTTGGATTATTGCCATTTGTTCATGGACTTAGTAACTTTTTGCCTTGTTTGGATTGCCTTTGTTTTGTGGGTTTCCTTGGTTTGTGTCGGTCTGCTTCAATTTGAGTGCCAGAACTTATTTGTAATTTGATCTTCATGTTTGGTTAAATAAACCTCTTTGAGACCATCCTGCCGTGTACTTGTCCTTCGTTTGGGTCCTGTACCTGTCTGAACACACGGCTATTGTGACAATATCAGCCAATCATTTTCTTTACAGAATCCATAAAATAGAAAAACATTTTTGACAATGTTCCCCCAAATTAGTTTTGTGGGTGTTTTTATTTCACAATCAAGACTGACAACTGTACTGAGCAAGACATTTTACAGGTGAAACATAAACTTGTCACTACTCTCTGGTGGGTGATGCTGTTTCAAAACACATCTTCAGATACAGATATATCTGCAATGCTGATTTAACAGCCGGACACTATTGGAAACCACTGGATTAAACTATCTTATCTTACTATCAGTCACATGGGCCATTTTCCTGTAGAATGACTACTTTCAATAGTTCAGGTTTACTGCTAATACTTTTTCCTTTCCCTATATAACTTGGAAGTAGGTGAAGTTGTGCTAGAAAATTCCTACTCTTGCCTAAAAACAGTCAAATGTGATATTTAGTCAGAGTCCGCCTTTAAAAACATACATAGCATGTTCATGACATTAGATCCTCCATATTCACAGATGTGATGATGTGAACATGCAAACAAACAGACCTAATTTCATCCATCATCTTTACATTTGTCAAACTATCTCCTTCACAAGTATCATCAGCAGAAACAAAGAGACACACACACAGCGGGGTGGGCGGGGTTTATGTCTCTGCTCCTGTATTAATATATTCAGCTCATAGCACAAATCACCTGTGATGCTGCTGCAGATTTACAATCCCAATCTGGGTCATTTGTATTCAAGTCTTTGTGTGTGTTTGTTATGTCACAGCTGTCTGCATGGATGAGCACTCACATCTTCCTCCTCCACCTTTGTATGCTTGTAGAGAAAGCAACTATATGTGGTATTTTGCTTTGGGTGGAGCCCTGTATGACCACTGACCTATATAACGGCACACTCAGGAGGCGACCCGTTGCCATGGCGCCAAGAGCAGCAGATACAGAAAAAAGGATGGAGACTAGCTATGGCGAAAGTTCTTTATTTTGGCAACAGAGAGAATTGGATCCAGTCGTACTGAGTTTCAGCTGTCAGACAGGTTCTCGTGTTGTTGTTCAAAAAAGGCAGGGAAGTCCCTCCGTGATTTCACAGAGCTGTAAAATACCTCGACTATGGCAGCTTCCCTGATAGCTCCTACGAGATGCCTGGTGGGGTTTTGTCCTATATACGCCGTGTTCACACAAAGCTGCTTCTGCTTGCACCAAAGACAGAACTTCCCATCAAATATTTAGCAGTTCACATGGGGAGGGGGTTGGGGACACTCAAGCCTGCCTGCCTGCATGAATGCTGCCAGTTTTTGAGAAGAAAGTAGGCTGGGCCCAAAACTCCCCATCACATGCATGAAAGAGCTACATGTGTCACACATAAACAGGAACAAATACGCATGATCACACACACACACACACAGGCACACAGCGCAGACGCTGAGCTGTGGCTGCCTGATACTGCTTCATTTTTCCAGCAGAATGTCACTCTTTGATACTGTGTGTGTGTGTGTTTCCCCTATGAATAGCAAGGGAGTTGAGCAGCACAAAGGGAGCAATTGTTCCTGTCTGAACACCACCAACAGCCCACCGAGGAGGTTGCTGAGGCCGTTGCACTCAAACAGGCGAAGTCAGAGGAAAAACGGCACTAATCCATCATCTTTACCAGATCTCACCATGACAATGAAGCACCGGCACACCATTTCACCACCATGAAGGAACTCATTTTGTTTAAACATGACAGATGAGCCTGCAGACGCAAACAGCAGTTTCAAACACAGACAGAGAGGTTGTTCAGACCTCTTGGCTTTCGAAGATAATTGGTCGAGGCCAAGAAAAGTGTAAGTGAGAAACCGCAGATAGAGTCAGCGTAAACAAGATTACCCAGAGAGGCAACATGTTATATAGAGAGCACAATGACTGGCCTTGTGTGGCTCTCAATTGGAATTATTTAGATGGAAATAAAGGATTCCATTGATTAAGTAGTCTGTTATTCTACCAGTCAATACACACATTGATTAAACATTCAGATAATCAGTGTCTTAACATGTTCTTCAAAGCAATAAAGCTGCCCTCTAAGGAATATTATTGGAATATATAAGGGATACTGTAGTTAAATTAAAAGACAATTAGTAAATGTGTATTTAGCCTTCATAGCCAGAATGCAAAACATTTAACACACTATAATGTACAGGGCTGCAACAAAGTATTATTTTCATTATCAATTAATCCTTGTGTATAAAATGTCAAAATGTGAAAAATGGCCGTTATAACTTCGACAGCCTACAGTGAAGTGTTGAAATAGTTTCTTTTATTTGACCAACAGTCCAAAATCCAAATATATTCAGTTTTCACAAAATCCTCTCATTTGAGAAGTGGGAGCAGGAAATGTTTGGCATGTAGTTGTAAGCAGATATAAGGACATTTGTAAGTGTCACTGCACAATATTTGTCAACACTGATCCTATGAAGACATATTTTAATACAACTGTCTCTTGCTATATTGTCAGTCAATGTCCTGTGAGCTTCCACTTGTGGGTGCCCATACCAACAGTTATAATTACATATAGTAAAACTTACATACAATACTTTATTCAACTACAGTATAGTGTGTTATTGTACAGTCTGTGGTTATAAAACACTCATGAAATGTTTATATGTTGCTTATACATTCTAAATGGGGGGGGTTCAAACAAAGTGATCCCAATAAGTCATGTAGGACACTATTAACTCACTTTTCAGCACAAGTCTTAAGAGGAGTAGGTTGCTTTTCTTTATTATAGGGCCAGACTAAATGTCTTTTCTCACAATGGAAATGTCTAAATTTAGAAAACACTGAAGCAATTCAGGAGCTGCAGTCTTGTTCTGTAATATGAACTGCACCTGAGCTTCACTCTGTTGAAATAACAGGCTGTGGTGCACATTAGCTTATATATCACAGGCGCCTAACAGAGCTCTCACAATATAAAATGACTGCTCACCGTTACACCACTGAAACGGGTGCATCAATGCACCAGAGGGAGTCCTCGCAGGCGGGATCCGATTCGTGTTTACCAACAAGCCGCAGCGCCCGAGCAGATGGATGACCACAATAAAGTGCACAAGCAGAGCCAGTGACTGTCTGCCAGCAGCGTGAGAGGTGAACGAGGCAACAGCACCTGTGAAAAAATATGAAAAAGGTCGTAAAAGACGATTAAAAAAGGAGGATAAAAAGCGTTTGTCGAAAGTTGGAGCGGGGTTCTGTCACATTATTTGCGCGCTGGTTTATTCCTGCAGATTCGGAAAAGGAGAAATGATGATGTTGGTTTCCCCTCTCTTGTACTCGCTGTGGCTGTTTTGACTCTGTTATTATTTATAGACGGCATAACACTGACCCAGCAGCAGCATCTGTTTTAGAGAGGGGGAAAACTAGAGCACTGGCTCGGTTTTCCTGCTCCCGCCCCCGCAGACGCTTACTGACGTGCAGCGAAACCAATAGTCAGGTTGCTCGGGTCGGCGTGTGTTGTGACGGCCCGACTGTGTTTCCTGTCATTATCTGCCGTATATTTATGCATGTGTGTTTTTAAGGCTAACCAATTAAGGGACAAAGTCAGTGCAAAGATTTAAAATATTAATTTATATACCATAGTCAGTCCAAGTCCCAATTTGACCCCTGTTTGTCCCACACTTCCTATGGCCTATGGTGTAAGCCCATGTTTGTATTTAGAGTTGAAACAATTAGTGATATGTACGTTTGCTCAAGTAGACTTCTGTACTTAAGTACAATTATGCTGTAGGAATAATTACTTGAGTATTTAGATTTATGCCACTTTAGACTTCTACTCCCCTGTTCAGAGCAAAATACTGTACTTTTTAATCCACTACATTTTTTTCAAATTTGACACTTATAGTTAGTTATTTTTTGCATAACAAAACATTTGATATATGCTTATATAATATGATGCAGTCCTATATGTACGGACTTTGTTGACTGGGTGCATTGACTTATGCAGGGGTGGCACGAAGTAGCAGGGGAGACGAGGGATGGTTATACCATTTTGTCTGTGTCATGGAGCACTTTTAAGCCAGCGCATTCAAAATGTGACAGACTAGTTACATGTATTTGCTATTAAAAGCTGTAGCTGTTATAGCTGCAACATAGACAGAAAACGCATGGTACAGTCTCAAACACAAGGAGGGAAACATTACAATTCACCCCGTAGTCTGGGTTAGTTGTAACATACTCCAGGGAAACATGTGACATTATGTATTAAGGAATACAAGAAAAACGTGATATTGAAAGCTGTTCTTTGGAGACATATATTTTTTAACATAATTGATGTGTCTGTGTGTAGTGGTGATTCAAGTATCTTTGTTACTGTCGGTCATAGTGAACATGATAAAATTTAAATTTGATGAGAATAATGACAAAGCTGTGTGTGTGTGTGTGTGTGTGTGTGTGTGTGTGTGTGTGTGTGTGTGTGTGTGTGTGTGTGTGTGTGTGTCAGAACTGAAATTCAAACAAAAGATATCAACAAGGACGTCACTTTGTGTTGAAAAGTGGTGCGGACATAAGGGCCCAAATTAGGGCAGTGAAGACACACTTAGCTCGCGAGACTTCACGATAGCCGATGTTAGGTTCACGAGAACAACTGGATCCTTAAACAGTGTTTTAAAGATACTCTCAGTGCAGAGATATATGAGCGGGGTGTCTGGGGGGACATCGCAGGGAAATTTTGATCATTTAACACTTCATTTCGTCATTCTGGTGATAAATTGTTCCTGATTGGAGAAATCAGACGCGTTACCACTGACCTGAGTTACAACCCCAATCCCCGGTCTCCCCTACATGTAGGCAGCCATGCGCACATGCGGTCTGGACATGCACTAACGGCAGAAACAATCAGTTGGGATTTTTTTTTCAACATTTTATGTATTCAGTTAACTGTTCAATTACATTGTCACTGTAAATTTCATTTAACTTCATGAAGGTATGAATGTTGTTTCAAAGCCATAAAAACTCTGGAAACACTGAATGACTGAATCCTTTGCTTCAGACTTAAGGTTCAATCTTCACCTTGAAAACACTGAATGGACATTGTGGTGAGATTGTTCTGTTAACTGTAGTTTCCAAAATCAACAATGAACTTTCAATCTTCTATTGAAGAGAAGTTTGTGTAAAAGCTCAAAAAAAATGGAAACTCCATCTGCTGATGAAGATCATGTGGGACTATCAAAAGCTCCAGAGCAGCTACTAAATGGGGCTTTTGGTGAGATAGTTAGGTCACATCTTCACTTCTTTACTGACCTATATGTTGTGTAATGTACTAATATACTGAGTGAAATAATCTGCTAGCAGCCTATAAAGTATGCTCACCTAATGTTGGTCTTTAATTGCAGATTGAAACACACCCACCCACGTCCCTTCCCCTAAAGATCCATCCACATGTTCGTCCACAAAGGCATTCATCTTCAAAATTGCAGTTTATTTATACAAATAAGCGTTTTATTAGCAATAACGGCATATAATTTTTTTAAAGGGTAAAACAAGTGCTGGAGCAGAAATCTCTCTACAGTGCAATGAAAAGCATCTCTGAATCAGCACACAAGTGGTTGAAATCAACTGTCTTGTTCAGAGGCTGAGCTGTAATTTAAAACCAGACAGACTTTGGAAGTGCACATCTGATGTGAAGTGGTGTGTTAAACTGTATGTTAAATGTTCTGTTGCACGATAGATTGTATATGAAGTGGTGTGCTGTACACACACAGAGTGACGCATGGATGGAGACACTCAGAAGAAATAGAGCTGCTCATATCCTGTGAAGTTTCCAGCGTAGATAGGCGTGTAGCTGTAAATCAGTGCCGAGGCTTCTTCTTCAGGATTGTCAAACTGATGTAAACTTCTCCTTCCTAAACAAAGCAGAAGTGAGATGCATGTGATTACACTAGAATAGCTGAATCATCTCAATGGAGAAATTGGGCAGAAACAGGATACAGAAATGTTCAATTTAATATTTGATTTGTTTTGAGTGTATTTGGTTTGAATTTTGGGAACATCTTTGCTGGTCTGTTATTCAAGCTCTCCCTGCCTCTCTGGGTGTTGAATGTATCTATATTGCAATATCGATATATAATGTGCAAAATGAAAACTGGAAAATCAGTTGAGAAACAGTTTATGGATACAACATCACATTGCTGATCCAGTTAATCCAGTAAAATAAATACCTACAAGAAATACCTGACAAATTAATGTATTGCATCACTTTGCATCAATAATTATATTAAATAATATATTTCCATGAAGCAGTCCTGCTCACTGATTTGCAACAGCGTCCCTAATAGTCTTAACACATCAGAGATACATATTAAAGGGCTAGCTCAATATAAATGGCACCACAGGAAAAATCTCTGATAGCAGACTAAACTTCTAAGCCACTTATATATCTATATCATCAACCTTCAACAATGCAGTTTTTTTTACAGGTATTATTTCTCTTCTTAAAACCTCATGTGCATAACACTGATAAAGAGGCAAAATATGTATCAAGTAACCCACAAAAACTAATAGATTTTTGACATCAAGTAACCCACAAAAACTAATAGAAGTATCATCATTTTGTTCAATTGACCAATACCTGCAATGTCAATTGTACCCATACTTGTTAATAATGCGACTTTCCTAATCAAATTGAGATTTCTCTTTGGAAATGGTACGGCTGATCCCTGGATGTACCCTGGAAACCCTAACCTCATGTTGTTTTAGGTTAATTTAAATAAGTATCGTTTCACACGATCATTAATATCAATGCACAGTTTTTGATTTTCCCTCTCACACTGTGTGAGCAGGATAACACTCATCGCTTGGCTGACAGGTGTCCTGTGAGTGTGTAGCGACTGAGTGGGCAAGCGAATGAGAGAGAGCGAGCAGCAAAGATAGTGGAGTTATTAGAGATATTAGCAGTAAGTTGTCAGTCTGTCAGTAGACATCTAGTGTTGGTCCCGTTAATAAAAATCTGTGTTTCCCTAACAGCTGGAAAGTAAAAGCGATCTCTTGATTGTATTATATGTAATGCCAGCTAAATCAGTAAAGTAAACGTTAATGTTAGCTGTATCATTATTACTTACTTGTCCAGAATTGAGAACATCAGGTACAAGTTAAATTGGTGTACAGCTCAGACTTGTTCACATACTGTACATCCTGACACTAGTTAAATAATATTTCAGTTTTAAGAGGAGTCTGAAAACTGGTTGTTAGAGAAAAGAGCTATGCTTAGTAAATTAAATTAGGGAAGCAAGCCCTTTCAATATAAGGAGGAGATGTTTATTTTAGATTTTAATGTGCAAATTAAATGTTTAGTAATTATCTAAATACCACATAGAAATAAAGATGGATCAATAATCGGTTTATAATCACATCGTAACCCTCGCATCGAAATCAAATTAAATCACAAGGTGCCTAGAGATTCCCACCACTACTATCAGTCTATGAATGAGTTAGCATTTACTATAATACATTTACAGTTATCTAAAATATCAGCTCTCATTTCAACACTTATAGTACCACAATATAGATTGCGATACAGTAAACTTTCTGGAAATTAAGTAGAGAAACTGTTTATAAGTTAAAAAAAGCAACAAATGAATGGCATTTTATATTTATATTTATACTTAATACCTAATGATACGATCAGTAATTATTATTATTGATAATGTGTGTTTGTCATCTTACCTTCTTTGACAAAAAATTCAGCGAGCAGAGAAGATAACTCAACAGCATGAGGGGAGTGAGGAAAGTTCAGATTTCTGTCCCACTGAAAACGATTCACCTCTGGGTGCCACTGTACTCCATAGAAGGGATATCTTTTACCTGGCAAAAAATAAATACAGCTTTAGTTATCTATATATATATGTGTTTCAGAGCAATGATTAAGATTGGCAAATGAATATAAAAATAATCTCAACCTTCTATAGTTGAGACAAAGTGGGCTCCATTCTCAGCAATGTTTGTTGACAGCAGGGAGAAGAAACTCTTCAGCTTGTCATTGGCCTGGAAGGTCTGTAAGAACATTTGTTTCATTACCATTGGTAGTTATATGCTCTTATTATTATTTTAATGCTCCATATTGTGTGCAAAATTCATAAAGTTCTTAACGTTGCTTGTCTATAAAAAGCACGAGTTCTTGTGCTTTTTTTTGGATGCCATGACACTTCACTTCTGACACTTGCCATGTCTTCTCTGCGTGGGATCAATGAAGTTTATCTTATCTATCATTCTTAAGTACATTGACAGATTAATTAGCTGAACTACCCCAAGGGGAAAAATACCCATCTCACTGTACACTGTGAACAGTCTTGTCCAGTCTTGTCTTGAACAGTCCTGTGCAGGAATATTGAATGGCCCCAGGTTTGCAGTGTGCAGCAAATAAGCTTATATAGCACAAACCATCTGCAACAGCATGAACCTTGGGGAAGTAATCCATCCAAGATTAACCACACAGTTTATGGGGAAAAACTCTTTTTATTGCAGGCAAAGTAATGCTTAATAAATGCTTTACCTGCAAATTGATCATGTAAACATCTGTACTGTTTGTGACATTAAGGTCCTGTAGAGTCAAAAGTTTCAGTCCTGTGTAGCTGAAATCTTGGGAACCATGCATCGTGCTGTTTGGTGATTGTCTCTGATTATATTTCTCAGCACAATAACAAAGGAAAACCCCAAGGGTAAGTGAAACACATTGTGCAGTGACGCTGGTTACCAGAGGGATTTACTGTACCTCTACTGTAACTCCATAGTTGTGAAAATTGCCAGTGAGAGGTTCTTGGGTCAAAGCCTTCATAAGCCTGTGAGGGAAACCCTTAAACATCCTACTGGAGTCGGCCTCTGCAGGGAGAAAAGTGGAGGGGTATTTAAACTCTCTCTCACACACACACACACACACACACATATATATATATATATATATATATATATATATATATATATATATATAAATATATGTATATATAAACTTAATTAAATACAGGGTTTCAACATTATTACAAGATTTAAATGCTGATATAATGTGTGGATAGTAGCAGAAGTTTTCATTTTGGGGTCAAAAAACCCTCTGATTTCTAACTTCCTTCTGCTGACACCAAGTGGTACGACTCAGTACATGCAGTTTCCCAGAAAATGTTGTCAAACCATGAAATAGTTCACCATACTGTATATCTATTTAGAACATACTCCCTGAATTCAAAATGTAAATTAAGCGACCAACAATAAAGCAGTGAGCTATAACCTGTGGTCAGGTTGAGCGGCATCGCTATGTTCTCAGCTGGAGTGTTGGTCAGCAAATTTTCCCCAGCCACCAGTACAGTCAGTAGCTGCATGCCCATGCATGTCCCCCAGATGGGGAAGAAGTCCCCCGCATCATTGGCCTGAAACACACACACACACACACACACACACACAGAGTTAGTTTTAATGTCTGAAACAATGAAACAACATGCAACTCCTCTGAACAATTTTAGGACAAACCTTTGTTCAGTCCGTGGCAGAAAAGCCACAGACTCTGAAATAATGTGAGGTCTTGCAAGAACAGTTTCTCAATCTGTACACAATTTTTTTACACAATATTTGAGTAAATTCACTGCGGTTTCTGTCTAATGAAAATGTTGAAAAGACAGATAAAGGAGGAAGATACATAGATAGTTAGACAGACAGACTAACAGACAGTTACAGCACTTGAGTGAGAAACAATAAACATAATGCTCTGCTGTACAAACCGCAAGAGCCAGTTGATAAAAAATCTTCGCCACCCTGGCAAAGTCTGATGTCTCCAGATCTGCAGCTCCCCCGATGAAAACCAAGCTAAAGACACATCACACAGTTAGAACAGTGACAGATGAATGAGCACTGTGGGGAAAATAGTGAAGCGAATATTGTATTTATTTAAGATATAAATGTACACATTTATAGCGCCAGAGCTCACCCATTTATCTTCATGAAGATGTTCTCATATTCAGCCGTAGTAAGTGTCAATCTGTGGGAGAAAAACTGTTAAAAAGGCCACACTTCCTCACTATTACTTACATTGTTTAGACAGCACAAAATTACAAATGGCACAGAGGAAGACAGAGGAAACCAGGTGACAAAGACAGACAAAAGCACCAAATATCAATGACGTAACAGAAAATTAAATCAAGGGTTAACATCCAACTAATGTCAACTACGGTTCCAAACATGATGAATTTAAAAGACACCATCTCTAAATAACTCTTATTCTACAGATTTAAAAAAGTGGGTTGATTGTTTTGTGCCATCCATAATTGCCTCACTGAAAGTGACAGATCATATTTATAAAAAAAAACTCCAGTCAAATGTACGATAAGGCCTATCTTTACTGTTATAAACATTTCAGGACTCAACCCACTTGATAGGCATCACTCTGCTGCCCCCAGACTCAATGTATTTCACATAGGAGGCAGGTATGTAGGTCCTCCCGAATGGTTTCATAATGTCATCTGTAACTATCTGAGTCAAAATACCTGTGGGACAAAAACACAGCAGCTGTCAGTATACGGAGAAAACAAATTAACAGTTAAACAGAAACAAAAAAATGTAATTTGCTCTGTTTTGTTAAAATCTTTGCATCAAGCCTAATTGCTCTTTGCACTTACCGATCACAGGTCTGTCGTTCACAGCCTTGTGGTTGAGTTTAGTTGGTATAGCTCTGCTGCAACAGAAGCAGCAGGCAAAAAACAAACACAGATATGTTGAAAACATGTTGCCACCTCAATTATTAAATATAGCGACCAATCAAGGCTTAATTCAGTGTTGTGAGGCAGTTAGAGAGCGTCAATGTATAAAGGAAGCTGCAGCAGACTTATATATGTGAAGTTGGAAGAGGATATAGTCGGTACAGGGAAGTGAGGAATGTCCAGATTTACATGTGATGACTCCTCTACTCCACATGCCGGCAAGTCGACTGCTGAGGTAAACATAAATCTTCTAGTTGACAGCACGGACTTTTTGACAAAGTTTTAATCATTTTGTTGGTGGGAAGCGATGCAGGTTCATAGCTCAGAGGAAGGTTTTGCACTAAAGTTCACAACAATGGCATGTGAGCATGTAAGAAAGCAGCTCTTGGTTCACACGGCACACTGGGATCCAACATGCTGTCAAACAGGTTTTGGTCAAAATTTGAAAGTATTTGCAGAGGTGTGCACAGACTCTGGGAAATGAGGCCAAACTTTCTTAAAGGGCTCCTGTTCTGGTTCTCCACTCCAAAGGTTGCTATTTTAGATTAATTAATTAAATTCTATTTTAAATTTTTATTTAGCTTTATTTATATAGTGTCAATTTATAACAGAAGTATATTTATAACAGAAGTAATATTTACAGAGACCAAACAATCCCACCATGAGAAAACACTTGACGAGAGTGGCAAGGACAAACAGGGGAGTGGGGTGACAGAGCTTTCACCATCGCTTCACCCCCTAGCAATATTGCATTTCACCTGCTGTTATTTACTAGTTTTATTGTTTCACTTGCTTTTATGTATTTTATTTATTGATTCTATCTGCTTCACCTACTTTAAATGTACTTAATATACCGGTTTTATTGTAAAGTGGCTTTGAGTATCTTCAAAGCGCAGAAATTAAAATGTATTATTAGAAGCCTCAAGCAGAACCTTGACACGAAACGAAGACAAGATAGCACAAAACTGCGGCATCCAAGATGGAAGATGTCGAGTTAGTAACATGGATCAATGGGATAAGATTGCATAGAAATGGAGAGGGACAGGAGGGGAGAGGAGCTCAGTGCATCATGGGAAGTCTCCCAGCAGTCTATGCCTACAGCAGCATAACTAAGGGACAGTTCAGGGCTCAGATGAGCCAGCCCTAACTATAAAATTTATCAAAGAGGAAAATCTTGAGCCTAATCTGCATAGATGTTTCTCCAGTAATGCTGTGTAGACATTTTGGACAAAATCAGTTTTATTTTTGGATAACATCATGTGCATATCTTTTCATCTCACTGTTGCAATACTTTCGGCTGTTACTGTAATAGGCAAGTTTTCCACATAGATTGGGTAACAGAAGGAGACAAATGTTTTAAAACTGAGCAATATGGTTAGTAGTTAGATCAGATTAGGTGTTGTATGGTTTTATCAAGAAAGAAAGAAAGAAAGAAAGAAAGAAAGAAACATAGTCCATCCATCGTCAGCCACTTATCCTGCATACAGGGTCGCAGGGGGCTGGAGCCAATCCCAACTGACATCGGATGAAAGGCGGGGTACACTCTGGACAGCTTGCAAGTCCATCGCAGTGCCACACATAGACAAACAACCAGTCACACACACACCTAAGGACAATTTAGCATCTCCAATTAACCTAGTCAGCATGTCTTTGGACAATGGGAGGAAGCCAGAGCACCCTGAGAGAACCCACGGGGACACGGGGAGAACAAACTCCACACAGAAAGGCCTGGAATGACCAAGGTTCGAAACCCACAACCTTCTTGCCGTCAGGCAACTGCAGCACCGCGCCTGTATGAAATTTATAATTCTTCTCCATCAAGAAGTCACAAACACCGACCGATGTTGTCGTTTCAAGTATATTTGGCAGTAAAATGCTGCTCCATTTGAATTTCGGAGTTAAATCAAGATGCATCAGTGGAATGGCTTGAGTCAGACTTCGGCCGCGTCCTCATGGTGTGCTTGTGCGTCCTTGGGGGGGGGGGTGCAGGTGGAGCACCAGTGCGAACACCACAAGCTAAACAAAACTTTGCTCTTCTACTTAACTGGTAGTAAAAAACCTCCACACACAGTGGTCACACAAATCCAGTCCTTCATTCATTAAATATATAAAATAATAGCAATCATTTGCACCAAGGCTGATAACCAACTCGGCAAAGTGGGTAACTGCCTCAGACTACAGACCCACAGGGCCCCAAAAAAAGTAAATAAGTTTCGCTTAATCAAATGACTGAAAACTAAGTGACACAAAAAAAATTGATACTGATTGTTTGTGGGTCTCCGCATATAATAAAGCGGTCATGTATAGTCTGTCGTGTGTTTGTTGAGGGCGGGTGGTCAGACGGGTCCATGAAGCAGATCCAATCTTTGCATAACTTTTTTTCTGTTGAATTCTTATCAACTCCGGTTTCCTCTAACACACAACCAGATTGGACATAAAATTTTAATTCGAATTGATTTCACAACAAGAAATAAAAATGACTTGTACAATAAAAGTGACTTTTTGTTTTGATGTGTCTTTCTTTATAATTTGCTGATAAGCAGAGTTGAATGGAGATTGCATTCAGGTAGGTCATAGAGTACTCCACTGTCTCCGGTGTATCAGACTCAAACACCAGGCGGAGACAAATTGCCACCAATGGTACAGATGTGCAGACATCTGGCAACTGTGTGTTGTAGACAACCAGCTGCTTTAATGGACACAATTCGAGCAAAGTCTTTGACAAAAATTGATGCTCACCAAACCACAGTATGCAATGATCATTGTTTAATATTTGTAATATGCAAAATATGAATGAGAAAGTCTAATGAAATGATTTCAGCAATAATGCACACTATGTATGTGGTTATATGGAGTGAAAACATTATTAACAAGTTAATTATATATGTATATGTACATGTATGGTAAATAAAATAGAATCAGACTTTTGGATCAAAACCCCCTAGACACAAAATATGTGGAGGGTGTATAAAAAAACAAAGCAGTTAGAGACAAAAACACTGTCAGTTGACTACATGTCCTAAGTCACTAAAACTTGATATGTTTTCCCAGAGTGTATTCTAACTTTAAAATACTGTCCATCACTGTAACACCATAGTTCACTGTGATTCTTGCAGTCTCTGTCTACTCTTTTATCAATATTAACCACTGTAGATACTGTATATACATTAGCATATTCACACAAGACCAAAGAAACACTTGGTTTGGTCCTTCCAGTCACACATTAGTCCAAAAACTTTCCTGATATCCAGGATAGGGGGCCAGCAGTCTCCATCTTCAAAAGGTAAACAAATAAAACTGAACAGTTCAGTCTTTCTCTGCAATCAAAATACACAAAATTAAATTAATAGTTTCTTTCTTTCAAATACAGTATTTAAGTAAACTAAAAAGGTCTTGAAGACTTGGTCTGTTTAGTCTGTTGCTCCATAAATCCATAAATCACATTCATAATTATACTTATGAATTTAAAACATTCACAACTGACTGAAAGAAAACAAAGGAAATTGTTTAATGACTTTCATATAATGTGTTGTTGTATGTATTACTAATATTGTTTGCAACAGACTGGCATCATTTTACATCCGCTCCACAAAAAACTACTCAAGATTTCAACATCTTGACTGTCTCAAAAGGTAGGAGAAAGCAACCTACCATGTCTCTCCTAAAACTAAACCGTTACTATCTCTTCACGCTACAGGGACACTGTGTCCCAGTCCAATACTACATAATAATTCTAGCAGGCTTTAAATACAGTATGCTCACACAACCATTAAAATGTCAGCAGGCACACTAAAAAAACACTGGATTTGCGAGTGTGCTGTGGATGTGCTCTATTGTCCAGTTGTCAGACAGCTCCAGAAATATCTTGGAAAACATGGAATGTAGTAAATCTTTAGAAAGACATTTTGTTTTCTCTTTCAACATTATTTGGCAGAGACACAAATCCCTGCAACTTACCCCGGAGCCTTTCTATTTCCTGACAAACATCTGTAAACACAACATCCAGAAGCTCTTCCTTTGGCTTCAGTCCATCCAGAAATTCTGGAAAACAAATATGAAAAAGAGACATAGATGTCAAGTAAAACTGCAAAAACTGCAGAAGTGATAATAATTTCATTATTCATCATGATTTTAGAGGTCTCAACCACACCAACGCCATACTTCTCCAAAAAAAAATCACTTTTTTCCCCATGTCACTGTCACGTACTGTGTACATGGCATATTTGGTTTGACACTCACCAATTCCAGACAACATGTTCATCATCTTCTGGCGGTTTTTCAGGTACATTGGCCACACATATCCATCAAAGTAGCCAGGAGGGTCAGGGGGCGTGTATACTCTTAAACTGTCAAAGACAGCAGCCGAATTTAAAACATTTAAGAAGATGTTTTCTCTTGCTCCGTGTTTACTGCAGCTCAAAACAAAAACATAATACATTAAAAAGGAAAAACATGACAGACAGGATACTAACAACGCCATTAAATAGATTATAAAATCTGACACCTTCGTCTCCTCTTGCAGACATCATAAGGTATTTCCATGAAGTATCTTTTGTCAAAGAGCTCATTCAGTGGCCTGGAAAAATATAACACACTAGAAAGTTACAACAAGGTTACAGTAATACCTAGAATATCATATTACTATTATTAAGATCCGTTTAAGTTTTCATGTCATTAAGTTGTCATAAAATAAATCACCAGAAAAAGAACAGTTATAGATAAGCCACAACTGAATGGTTACTTTTCAAAAACACTAACAATTTAAGTGGATATTTCTACCTGGATCATAATTACACATTTTAATGATTGTGTTTATCATTGTTGGCTAGTGCACGTATCATTCTGTCAGTGATGCTTTATTTTATTTTAGTCTGTTGTAATTATTTCATATAAAAATTCCTAGAAAGAACTGTGTAACTTTTATTATGGAGGAAATAGAGGCATGTTTAACTTTAGTTGTTGTTGTTGATTTACAGATAAACCTCCTCGAAAGAAATGCTACATCTGATCCTAACATATGTGTACCTTAATACTGCTGATTTTCTATGTTGAAATAATAACTGAAATAATCACAGTGACTTCACTAAAGCCTTCCTCGTGTACCTGTAGTTGAAAATGAGAAAGCCCTCCACTATCAGGAGAAACACCTCCTTCTCAACGGACGGTGTTGTGTGCACCAGGTTCAGGCCTTGCTGCTTCAGGAACGAGGCGGGATCTCGTCGCCACTTGTCAATATCGCTCATCATCGTGTCCATGTGGAGAGCATCAAGCACTTAAACAGGACGCAATGAGAATGAGAAGGATCCCCAGTCAGAAAAGTCTATGTACAAGATTGATAACAGATTAAACACTGAATTATTTTAGGCCTTTCTCTTTCATTTTTATTCGAATGATTTTTTGACTGTCAATTGGACAAAACGCATAAGACGTCACCTAAATTTGTATATTTTCTATACATTTTTAATTTATTTCCCAACACAAATGCTGTTTCAAAGACCTCTCTAAACTGCCAGGAATAGATTTAGTGGAGAAATATTATACTGAACTCTTTCTTCTTTCTTTGCCTAAAAGCGGCCCATTTGAAATTAAATACACATTTATACAACCTCCCCAGGCTGCTTAATACCTCAAAATCCTAAAGGACAGGACCTCAGTGTCCTTAATGGAGCTACACCCCTGCATCAATCCTCCCATAAATCTAACCCCCATTTTCAGATAGATGGATTACAGCTGCACCGAAGATGTGACATGGTGTGATCAAATTGTCTTCGTAGATAATAGGCCAGAATGTAACAAGTGACTAACTCACAACTAATCAATTTAAACAAAGACATTTCCTTGTGATCTAATTAGTCTAAATTCTGTATAACCCTTGGTGACTTCAAGTAATTAAAGTGTGCTTACCGTCATATTGCTTAAACCCATTGGCGTCCACTGGTACCTCAGAATCATCCTGAAGAAAAGATCACCCGGTGTGATCAGTCAAGCTCTCACATAACTGCTGAAGTGTAAACACAGTGAAATTGTTTAACCAAGGCCTCTCAGTCTACCTTAAAATATGAATCCTGTGCAATGATGCAGCTGTTGGGTATCTGCTTGTGTAGACTCCTAGAAAGAGTAGATTTTCCTCCATTGGTCATCCTGAAAGAAAAACACATCACTTAAGAACCACTGTTTTAATTATAGATTTTAAAAATGCACAAATACAAATGACATGGCTGCTTTTTTACTCACCTGCTTCTAAATATTAGACTAATAACCTTTTAAAAACTTTTAAAGACATTCAAAGAGTAACTTATCACTTTGCTTTTGCTGACATCTGGTGGTTTAACTTCTTACACTGCTGCAGTGCTGTAGAAGCACACCTTAAGGTGTAAGGTGCCATAGTCTGATAGAAAGATCAACTGACATTAGCTTATCAAAGCTATATCAGTTTTGCGTATCAAACTGTCAATAAATAATAAGAAAATAATTGATTTTTTTACTTTAATTCCATCTATAAGTAAACAATGACAGAATGTACCATGCCTATTTTTGGTGATTGGTTTGATACACTTCATGTAATAAAACACCTAAAAGCAAAAATCTTATCACGTGGGGCTCCGTGGTCTGACTTGCGTCAGTTTAGGGGTCTTTGACATTAAAATGTATGAGAACCACTCTGTTACACAATTCAGAGTGGGCAGGTTCAAGGTCTGGATGATCCAGCCACACACACACATTATATATATACATATATACACACACATATATATATATATACACATACACACACATATATATATATACATATACACACACATATATATATATATATACACATACACACACATATATATATATACATATACACACATATATATATACATATACACACACATATATATATATACATATATACACATATATATATATATATACATATACATATATATATATATATATATATATATATATATATATATATATATATATATATATATATATATATATACATACATATATATATATACACACACACACATATATATATATATACACATACATATATATACACACATACATATATATACACATATATATATATACACATATATATATACACATACATATATATACACATACATATATATACATACATATATATACACATACATATATATATATATATATATATATATATATATATATATATATATATATATATATATATATATATATATATATATATATATATATATGTGCAACTGGAATCTATCTCTCTATAGAGACTTTCCACTTGAAAAGGACAGTGAACATATAAACATAGCACACATTTCAAATGTATTATTATTTCCAAATTACAGGCTTGATTATAAGCTGAATTAATGTCAGAATAAAACAAAAAAAACAGTTTAACTTCTCTCTCTGACTCTGAGCTGGTACTGACTGCAGAGTAACCAACTCTTATCAGTCTTTGCTGCCACATGGATGTCACATGCTGTTGTAATCTGATGGCTCCCTGCTGCTCCCACTACATGTATTTTAGCCTATATTAGCATGAAATTTTGAATTATTAAGCTAATGCATTTCTGTGACTTGCGTTTTCTTGTCTCCCTGCTTTTCCCACCTACAGATTAAACCACCAAGCAGGATTTCAGATCAAACTGACTTGACTTGGTTAAATAAATTCTAAATGAAAAGTAATAGCACAAACCCGTGTTTTCACTTTATAACCCTGGTGGCGTGCAAAATGCTACATGAGGTCCAGCAGGCTCCCTGCAGAACATTAACAGGCATGTTCTGCAAGGAGGTCAACACGTTAAGTTTATAGTGTTTACTTACCCGCCAACTCCTACAACTAGTGTCTTCATTTCAGCTTGTAGTGGCTGCTCACTGAAAAGCTATTGAGATAGAAAACGGGTAACAATAAACAAGTTAATTAAAAGCTCATATTCAGAGTTAACTCGTCCACAGATGTTACTCACTAAACGAACAACTCTGGTCCTCTCTCGCTTTTCCGCTATTGGGCGCTCGTGATTCGCTGATGGACCTTCTACGTCATCACATTGATGGGTAAAAGGTAAAAAAAAAGACTATAATATTAAGTAAGTGTAACATAGTATAATAATAATAATAATAATAATAATAATAATAATAATAATAATAATAATAATAATAATAATAATAATAATAAACAATACATCACACATTTAAAAAATACGAGTAAGTTAAAATAAAATAAAAATAATAAACGTAAATAAAAAATAAAAAATGTTCATGGTTTGCATACAAAAATATGTCAAAACATTTAAAAATGTTATGCAAAGTCAGTTAAGTACACAATTTTAATAGTAATAAAAATAATAGTAATACATAAAGTAAAATTAAAATTATGTAAAATTAAGGATGTAAATTTAACTACAGTTAAAGTAAAATAAAATACACTGGACAGAGTTTACATAAAAAACATCATTAAAACCCTTAATCTTGCGGATAATCTGCTGGTCTAAGGTAGCAGTCAGGGGGAGTCTGTGAGACACCTATGACCTTACCAGCCACCTTCACAATGTTGTTTAGATGGTTTTTGTCCCTAAGTTCAGGTTACCATACCATGCAATAACAGAAAAAGCAAGAACAGATTCAATGAAACAAAAACATAATTGTCTTGTCAACATAAAAAAAACATTTAACTTCCTGAGGAAATACACATGTTGCTGACCCTTCTTACAAATTCCATCAGCATTAGCATCAAATTTCAGGTGACTATCAATGATTGTTCCAAGATATTTATGCTATTCTACAATTTCAATGCCAATTCCTTTAATGAAGGTCTAAGATGGTGTTTGGATGATTTTCTTCTGATATCAATTATCATATCCTTGGTCTTTGTAGCATTTAATTGGAGGAAGGCCTCCTCATACCATTTGACAAACCCATCTAACGCCAGCCCGCACTCAGACTCAGTCTTGATAAGCAGGCTGATGATAACTGTATCAGCCAGTGTCAGGGTGTGCCTGTCCTCATGCTGACTTTGACAGTCATTGGTGAAGAGCAGGTACAGCAGAGTGGACAGGACACAGTCCTGGGGAGAGCCAGTGGAAGAGGAGTGCCGTTCAGACAGAAAGCCATTTACTCTCACCCACTGAGACCTACACATTAAAAAATATACATTCCAGCCCACAAAATTCACAACGAGATTAAAATAAGTAAGCAATATCCTGGCTAGATAGTATTAATTGCAGATGAAAGACCCAAAAATAAAAGTCTGACATGTGTGCCAAGACCTTCTATATGTCTGTATAGGAAGTTGAGTAATGTGATTGGGGCATCCTCATCCTCAGGTTAGGCTATGTAAATTGAAATGTTTTCTTTTTAAGAAATACATAAATAATGAACTGATCAATAACAAGATAAAGCAAATAAAATTAAGTATGAAACATTATGAAAACATAAAAAGTTAAAATCTCTCATTAAAACGTAATGTAATGTTTGCGCATGCGCAGCCGAACTTTTCCGCGTCCCCTGTAGTACTACTGCACTTCCTCATTGGCGGCCGTAGCAAAGTAGCCCACAGTCCAGCGACGTTTTTGACTGAAACAACACACAACGTGTTTCGTTTAATTTGATCTCTGAGCCTCGCAGATGTCGAAGCCTCCTCCCAAGCCGGCCAAGCCAGGTAAGACAAACGCAGTGAAGATTTTTTATTTTAAATTCAGCCAAAACTTTCAGCTGTACCTCCTGCGAGTACAACACACCCTGCAGTGGGCGGGTGAACATTAGGAGTTAGTCAGTGAAATCGGCTCATTTCTGTCGGTTGTCTGTGAAAAGTTTATCACCCAGAGGAAAGAAAGCCTATCAAGTCTGATTATTAACAATATCAATGATTACTGACTGGACCAGAACCACAGTGGAGTCTGTAGAAGTGCCTTCACTGCTGATTGACAGGAGGAACCTTTTTATATACAGTATATGGGAGGAACCAGCTCTCTGCAGAAGGCCTCTGCCACTTCCCCATTTCCATCGCTCATACAGGAGAGTACTGTCATCCAGTGGCTTTAGGTCGTGGGTTAAAAGGTGATGATGAGTCTGCACGCTCAATGACATCAGCTTACTTCCTGCAAGCTCAGTCTGGGTTGCTATTCTGGAGACTCCATCCGAGAGATAAGGAAATGTGTCTGTTACTCAAAAAAAGTCATAGCACATGTATTTTAGTGCAAATGTGAATAAATCACATTTACTATGTGAAAATTGTACTGTACCTGTAGATAGTGTCTGTACAACAGGTGTTCACATGTGGGAAGCAACAAAAAACTAACATTGAATCATCTACTGTACATGTGGTCAAACATACACTCAGGTGCCAGTTTGTTAAATACAAACACAGACACACATCTTTCTTGTCCGGGTATAACACTATAATTGTTTCCTAGACAATTATTGTTTTATTTGTTGATTTCACTGTTACTACATAAGAAAAGGTGCAACATTTTCTGTAATTTGGGCTCGAAATGTATTGCTTCTTCTAAATAAAATTCTAAAGTAGCTTTCTAGTGTTGTGAGTTACGAATCACAATTTATTTGGACACCTTTTAAAACCTTATTGGAGCAATAGATTATAATTATCATGAAGATTCTACCCTCGCTGGTATAGCCTAAATGAGATTCACATACACACCTTTCTTGAATGAGGTCCAAAACTATAATTGTTTCTTTAAATTTCAATTTTACTACATGAGAAAAGGTGCAGAGTTTTCACTAATTCAGGGCTCGAAATTTAGTACTTTAAATAAAATAGAAATATTAAATTAAATATAGTCCTTGGGAGCGATAATTCACAATTTATTTGGTAAACCTAATGCAGTGCACCACAACAGTACTGCAGTGATAGATTAAAATCTTCTACCCTCACTGACATACACTTAATGAGATGGACAAAATATTAGAAACACCTTTTCAGTATAACGCAACAGCCTCCAAAATGACCATAAAGATGAATCACCACAGTTTCAACAAAAGCTGAACATTATAACCTTTTTTTTATGAAGGGAGGATTTATTGCAGGGATGTTGTGTTAGGCCGCATCAGTCTTAGTCTGTACCTAACAATAAAGTGGCAGCTGAGTGTGTCAGAGGTTGTCACACGTAAGTCAGAGAGCAACTTAAATAATCTAAATATGTCTAAAATAAGATATAAGAAACATGCTTGAACAAAGGTGCATTTCAGCGGACAGACAGAGCACAGAGCTCGGAGCAGTGGACGCGTCTTTATCGCATCATTCATGCTCTTCATGGTTATTCATGAGTCAGCTCCTTGACGCTTCCCCTAGCTGAGACATGAGGTGAGATCAAGACTGCTGCTCTGTAACTGCCCATCTGATGGACGTTTTGAGGACCAATCAGAACTTCTCTACAAAGATTTTTTTTTTTTTGCTGGATAGTGTGATAACTTTGTTGTTTTTTTTTGACAAAGCCCCACACACACCCTGAGCAACGTACTCACTCCTTGCTACTTTACAAGAGGAACAGGCTTCACAGTTTTTGTGTTAACCAGGAATTTAGAGGACAACACTGAAGAGCTGTGTGCCTTCTCTGGTTTGAGACATTATAGTTTCTGGACTAATGACATTTGGTGTCATATTTTTTTAGGTTTTTAGTTTAGGCTTCAAACTGGAATGGGAACTCGAGTAGCCACCCACATCAGGCACATTTTTGGGAGTGCTGTGGTAGTTGCTTTTACAATAAAATAACACAACTGGAAATGATCAAAAACCCACAAGCAAATGAAATAGACTGACACAGCGAGGTTTACTTCTCTTTTTATTTTAGCTAGAATAAATCCTTGATGCGTCTAAGGTTTTGAAAATGCTGAGAGAACTTGGACTAGTCGACACAGGCTTTTGTGTGTTTTAAGCGACATGACCGGGCCTGCAGAGTAGACAAGCTTGCTGTGTTGAACAGAGCTGGGATTGTGCCGCAGCTCAGAGACACTGAGACAGTGTGTTAGCTAGACAGGCAGAGGGCAGTTACAAACCGCCCAACATTTAGGCCTGTTAGCTAGAAAAGACTCTCACCCAGCTTTATGTGTCCAGAATCAACTGCATTTAACATATTGCCACTATATAACAGCGTAGGTCTTTGAAGAAGCTCTTCATGTGTCTTCATTACACCTTGTTCAATTTCTGTGAGGGACATTCATTTTTATACATGTTGGTTGTTTAACAGGGAAAATACAGATAAACCTTATACAAAGGACGAAGTGATGCAACAGGTGTAGTAGTAATGATAATAGTCTTTAAGATAAGACAGATGACAATCACCATTTAAATCACACAGTAAAAACATAGGAAGGAAATAAAAAAATACAGTACATAAAAACCTAATAATAAAAAGCTTATATTATAATGTAATGTGTGTGAGTGTGTGTTCAAGTATAGATGCTATACTTACAGATGCTGAAGCTCATTTGCAGCCTTCATCCCTGGTTAGACTTTAGAAAACTGGATTAAAACAACTAAACAAACAAATGAATAAAACAAACCTTTATGTTTTTTAAGCATATAATTCACATGTCCTATAAGGGCGTGTACAACAGGGCAAATATTTGGAAATCAGTAGAGTGACCCACTGATTGATGTTTATCGACAAATCTGATCAAAATCAGAAGATTTACTTAACATTTGCACTCGTGCTAAATGATTTAACAAAAAAAGGTTCTTTTGGCTGTCAGTGTAACCAGCTCATTGGACTTTTAATAAACTTTGTGTGTCTGTAGTAAATGTACAGCACAACATGCTGTACAAACACAGGTACTGGAGAGCAGACATCAGGAGCTATGTGTCCTACCTCGTGGCAGTGTGATTTTCTTTATTTGAAACTGGTTGCATTGCTCTGGTAGAGCTACAAGCTGTCAGCTCTTTGGTGAGGTAGTGGATGATGTTACAGTCGCATGATTTAATGAGAGTAATTACTCACATTAACGCTACATTCTGCACTGACTGGCTGAAGCAAATCTGGTTCCTCTGCAGGGATGTGAAGTGGCTGCATGTGTGGTTTCACCTCACTGTCTGTATGCACGTTCTCAAATACGTTGTGTTGTGTTTAGCGCTCTTATGCATGCAGGGTGAACTTGCTCACCAAGTCTATATTGAATCTAACGTGCGATCTGTGTTTTCTCTCTACAAGGCCAAGTCAAGGTGTTCAGAGCATTGTTCAACTTTGACCCCAGAACGGTATGATATTTTTGTTTAACATGCATTGTTTTTTCCAATGACTGATGATTGTTGAAGACCACTTGAGTCTTTTTTTAATTATATATTCATATGATGATTAATTTGACATGAACAACTTAAGACTCTCATGTTGCGAGCATTTCAATTTGTATTGCTACACAAAGTTCAAGCCACAAGACAACTGTTGTACCTGCAGGTTCACATAATGTGTTGTTGCCCTCCAGTGTCACTGTTCTGGACCCAAATATGGCTAAACAAATATTACTGAAAGGCAGAACTGGACATGCAGACACGAGTCATTTAAACTGTGTAATGCTGTGTTTCAGTTAAAGAAGAAGGTCAGAATTTTCCAGTTGAAAGTTCAAATCTCCGACCTCAAAGCGTTCCAGGTGCACGACGCCAGACGTAAACAGAAAGCATGGCTGACCGTGACGAGCTGATGTTCTTTGTGTAAACACAACTGGACTCTCAACAGTGCCCTTGGTGTTAATGTAAAAGATAACCGTTCTAATGAAAATGAGTGGCATAAATATAGATTTCATGTTCTTGTCTACCTACATGGCGAGGTAATCTGCAAAACTTAGTAAATGCAGTATATGTTTTTTAACTTTATAAAATAACTGAATAACTTTTATGCAGAAATGACTTCATGATTTAGAGATTATTTACTGTAACCAGCTACCTAATAAATTTATACATTACATAATTAATATTTGACATATATTTACATGCAGAACAGGTTTTACTATATAATAATATGTGCAATTTTAATTAATACGGGTAAATATACTTTATATTGGCTTTTAGTTGATGGTTTACCCCTTACAATATGCGCTTCCATGGGTACTGTTGTTGTTTATGAAATTTAAAAAATTAATGAAAATTGTCCATTGCAATTTCTCAGAGCCCTAGGTAACGTCTTCAGATCGCTTGTTTTGTCCGATTAACAATCCCAAACCTAAAGTTATTTAATTAACAAATTAAACAAATATGACAAAAACTAACCAGTGGATGGATCATGAGTTACTGATCTAACAAGGCATTTCAGATAAAGCCACCGAAGTGCAAATGGAAATAAAAAAATTGTCTTTTATGTCCTCCATCAACAATTATAGTTTAAACCAAATTTTAAAAGGGGGAGAAATGCACCACAAAACTCAAGTCTTGAGGTCAGAATACTGTGAAGGCATGAAACTTCCTGAGCCACTGTGACTGATCAGCCTGACGTAATACTATCTTACTGTTTTATTTTTCAGCCAGACGAGCTGTACTTTGAAGAAGGAGACGTCTTGTACATCTCTGACACAGTAAGGATAATAATGCAGCGCAGTAAGGAAACAGACATCTCATAGAGGAGTCGAGCGTCAGTCTGTCACTGTTAACAGACTGTCCAGTCTGTGGTGCAGTTCATACACTTCACTTGAGAAACCACAGAACTGTAGACGAATATTTGGCTTCCTGATCAAAGAAAGTGTTTATATCACGTCAACACTGTTGTCCATATTCAAACGCTCTCTTTCTCGCTCTCACCCTCATGAGTTTCTCCTTCTCTCGGCCACGTGCTCTCTCTCTCTCTCTCTCTGCTGTGAGTCTGTATCACACTTTTATTATCAGTTGATGTTTTTTATAAATCAGCACCCCTACTTCCCCATGTCCATGTCTCTATACATTGAGTGAAAAAAGTAGGCTTAGTTTATTTTATAAGTTGGTGAATTATTCAGTTCTTAGACATCAGTCAGGGGCCTTCAGAGGGTGGGTCACATTTCTGTTGAAACAGATGAACTAAGACTAAGGAGACCTCTGTCCCATTCAGTTTGAGGCTACATTTGCCCTTCATCCTCTTTCTTTTGAACCTTAGTGTTGCGTTCTTTGCATTTTGTGTCTCTCTTTTGCTGTAATGTTTCCACCTTTTAGTCCATCTTTTCTCCCTTTCATATCAAACTTTCAGAATCAGCTTTATTGGCCAATTATGTGTACATATGCAAGGAATTTGAAACAGACAAATAGTTTAAAACAAAAGACAGCCAAGATGAACAAAGACAGGTTAAACGAAACATCTATTATGTACACACAACTTGGTTAGAAAAAATAAGATATTACTTTATTAATACCCTGTAGGGGAAATTTAGGTCAACATAGCAGCACAAGGATTATAAAAGAACAGGTGCAGTATTGTAGATATATTAACACGCTATTTACAGTATACAATCAATAATAATGATTTACAACCAGATAAATGTCTCAGATATAATCAGGCAAAAATCAGTTTGGTGCTGTGTAATTTATTACTTTATTGATTCAATATTAATTATTTTGCACTATTTGTATTTTACATTGTATGCTGTTGGTCACTGTTGCAGTGACCAACCATTAATATTGAATCAATAAATTAATAAATTACTTTATATACATGAAGTAGGTGGTTATTTACAGTACATGTATGTATACCGATATACAGCATGTAGGATTTATATATGGATGATATGTACATGTTAAAGCACAGTATATATTTTAAACTGAATATATAATTTATAGATTAGTGGGGGTTTCAGGGTTATTGACACTATAAGACTGATTTGACTGTTCACCAGAATGATGGCCTGTGGAAAGACTGCAACTCCCAGAGGGGAGGCGTTCGCCCTCTTCATCTCACTACCATTATCCTTGCATTGATTTTTTGTTTGTCTCATTGTCACATTTGCATCTGTGATTTTTTTTTTTTTAAATCTGCATTACTGTTATCCCCAGAGTGACACTAATTGGTGGAAGGGGACATGCAGAGGAAGGACTGGGCTAATTCCAAGTAACTATGGTGAGTATACAACTTAGAATTTCATTACATGCATGTGGTCACCAAAAAAATGTCACTTATTACAGACCTTTCTCTCTTGTAATTGTGCCTCATCAGTGATGCGCTAATGCTCTTGTTTTGTTTTAGTGGCTGAGCAGGCAGAGTCTATTGACAATCCAATGCATGAAGCAGCAAAACGAGGTGCGGCAACTATCTATTTTATATATTTTTTTAAATATATTTTTATATATTTAATATATTTTTAATATATTTTTGGAGCATGCCTGTTTTCTTATGCAGCAATGCCCTCAGTTCTCTCAACAATAATTCTGCCTTTCTGGACACAATAAAAGCAACAGTGACATTCATAACGTCTTTTTCTGTTTCTGCTGAGGAGCTGTTACGCCATGTGCATCATTAGTAACCTTCTACATTCAACTCCGTGTGTGTGTGTGTGTGTGTGTGTGTGTGTGTGTGTGTGTGTGTGTGTGTATGCATATATTTGTGTATTTAAACAGGCAATCTGAGCTGGCTGAGGGAATGTGTGGAGAACAAGGTTGGAATCAACGGGCTGGATAAGGCTGGAAACACTGCTCTCTACTGGGGATGCCACGGAGGACATAAAGGTAACAACAGTTGTGGCGTATAAAAACACAGAAGATTTACTTTTTGATATGGACATTGCATCACAAAAATGGCAAAAAAAAATTCAGACTGGCAACAGTGATGTTTGGATGCATCAACATTTTGGATTGACAGATTGTCTACAACTCTGTTGAGACAGTGACTGAGTTTCTCAAATCTTAAAATTGTGAAACACAGGCTGATTTGTTTTACATGAGAAGCTAAGTACACAAAAACAGGAACTTGGTAAATGAAAGTGTGCCAGTTCTTCTGTGTTGCTACATTGTTCCTGCATGAGTGTTTTATTTTTTGTCGGTGGCACCACCTTCCCACAGTTCCTTGAAATAGATTTTTTGACTTGCTACTAACAGTATTTTAACAAAAAAAACTGTCACATTAAAAACTATCACATTATATTTTCCTCAGAGAAATGACAGAGAGAAAGTACTAAACAACTCCTAGGGACCTTTTGTCTAATATTTGTTGTAGCTTTAACATACCATTTCCCCAAACACTGTTACATAACTGTCTACATTAGATGATCTACACTCTATCCAACATTTATGACGCCTGTGTAACTGCTTAATACTTCTGTGTTCCTACATTGTTCCCCTGTGACTGTTATGTGATATGTGTAATCTTCACTCAGTTTGTATCTCAAAGGGTTTTTTTGTTTTGTTTGTCTGTATCAGATGTAGTGGAGCTGTTGCTAAGCCAGCCCAACGTGGAGCTCAACCAGCAGGTGAGAAAACGCATTAAAAACTCAGACAATAAAGTTCATAAACGGGTAAAAGATGGTGGTAGCTGATTTCCCAGCCCATATCATAGTGCAAGATTTGCCAAGAATGTGAAGTGTCAAAAATAACAAGACTCGTGATTGAGGCCTTATGATGACAGACATTTGCCCTGTTGAATTTAATATAAACTCCCTATCAAGTGATCTACAGTCTGAACTGCGGAGAACAACAAATGAAAGGGGGTTTCCTCCTGTAGAGTTAGATATATACATCATGTTACTGTTTTTTTAGTGAGCAGATAAAAATACCTCCTCCACACACTGTAGGATGAGAAATGCTTGATCCATTAGTAACACTTAAGAAAAACCTAAGAAAATCAGTGGAGAAACATAAGAGATGCAAATGCCTTCACACAGGGCACACAATGGTTTGATGACTGACATCTCCACCACCATCATCAGAACATCAAATGAAGGAAAATGTTTTAGAAAACATTGTGGCTTATCCCTCCTGTAGAGTTTCAGCAAATCAATGCCAAGATGTGCTGGAGATGTTATGGAGTTTATTTAATTGTCACCCATCTATATTTCTGCCATCTTGAATCGTGGTAAAGCATTAATAGCTTGTAATAGGAAAGTATGTAAAAACACACAGTTTTATGTGTGTAAGGGGGCCAATGTTAGCACATGAACACACAAGAGAACAAACTGCAGTCTGGACTCAAATTCATCCATTTCAAGAAGTGGTATAAGCCCAAAGAGTTGAAGTGACAATATAAACAGGTGCACCCTTTTCAGCTGAAGTTACAGGGACTAGTTACAGGGAACAGATCTGCTTCTCCAATCTTTAAGGATGACAAGTTTTATAAATGTGGTTTGGGTCACAACTTGGGGTATAGTCACAGCCCCCCCCCACACTTAGATCTTTATTGACAAAAGATTTGCAACATTACACAATTAAAGTAACAAAAAAAATTGAAATGTATTTACATTTGCACAGTTCTGTTGATGGATTTATTTATAGCTGTGTTCCAATGTTGCCATTTTGAGTCTTCTGTTAGGATGATTTCTTCAACAGTTATGAGCCATCCTTGTCCTTTTTCAGTGGCACTGGCTTCCCCCAGTTCTTTGGAATAGTTTTTTTACTTGCTACGAACAGTACTTTATGATGTCAAAGTAAATGCTATAACAATGTTTTGTGTTTCAGAATAAACTCGGGGACACCGCTCTGCACGCTGCTGCCTGGAAGGGTTATTCTGACATTGTGGAAATGTTGCTGAACAACAGTGAGTATATAGAGACATCTCTTATTAGGTTTTATGAAAAGTAAAATACATAGAGAAAGCTCCAGAAAGATTTTTTTATCAAACCCAAATATGAGAACGTGTGGTTCCACATTGAGGATACAGCGACCAACTGAATGCACATTGTGTCTTTCTGTATGCAGTTTCTCGCTTTTTTAATGTGAGTACTGGTATATTTTTTTCAGATCCGAGGACAGACATCAGGAACAATGAGAATAAGCTGGCTCTGGATATGGCCACCAACGCCCAGTGTGCTTCACTTCTAAAAAGGAAGCAGGGAAGCAGTAAGTACAGCTGCCACTAGGCGACAGCCTCGTAGCACTCACACATGCACCAAGACAGGGAACAGAATAATAATATATAATAATAATAGCTTTTTACTGAGCTCTCAGCTGGGCTTGAGTGTCAGTGGAAGGGGATGTCCAGTAACAAGTTCAGACAATCTACCATCAGATGAGCACCATAGCCTGCAACAAAGGGCTCTAAACTGTTCAAGGGATGAACAGTAACCAGTTTGAGGACTGCATGTGCTGCTTATTTTTAGAAGATTCAACCAGGAACCAAACAGGAAGCCAAAACAGAAACCATAACCAAAAAGCTGCATAGAAAAACAGTATTATTGATACGTATGCAAATAGCAACTAAATTGTTAGTTGTTATTTGCATATGTTAGTTGCTATTTGCATATTAGTTAATTGTTAGTTGCTATTACATCTCTGTCCTGTGACAGCCAAATGAGCCAAAAAAATCACTTTATCATTAGCCAGAGTGTATGAAGCTATTTCTATGAACACTTATTGATTGCCACAGCTTGTTTTACTGTAAACAGCTGCCCATTTATATGATGCACTCTTATCCATCGGCTGAAATAGAGATATTGTAGTAATTATATCTGATGTTGTTGGCAAAGATGTCCTTGTTGAAAAAGGGGCATGAGGGCTAAAACACAGAGAGGTTATTAAATTCAAGGACCACTTACTATAGAGTGTCTTTCTATTACTTCTAGTCCTTTAATTAACTCGCGGCACTACGCCACACAGCTGCTTAGCTGCAATGTGGTTATTATATCCAGAATGTTAAGCTTCGTTCACATCATGAATGAGACTCTTATATTGGGTATTTTTTGCCAACTATGTGGAACTACACATGCAGAGAAACTTTGTTAGCAAAATATGCTGGAAGGATATTCGACCACTGATATTGTAAGGTGCAGAGGTTTTTCTAGATGAACATAAGCAGTGAGATATTCCTGTCCATTTCTCTTGTTTCAGACATCACCCGCACACACAGCAACGCTGAAGAGTATTTGGACGACGAGGACTCAGACTGAGCCGGCCCTGTTGTCACTGTCTTCTGTTGGTTTTGGGGGGGGGTCAGAGAGTTTTATTACAGACCTAAAATGGATTTGCTGCAACTGTAACTCCATTTTAGTTCTATTATTTGTGCAAACACCTCAGTTCTCAGGCCCTCTGTGTCATGTTTTTGTGAATTTCAAAGCATTGAATTAATGCTTTTAACACTTTGCCAAGTGCATTTCCACATATAGGGAATTTGTCTTGGAGCATCGATTGAGCACTGTGGAGGGGCAGAATATATAGCTGTGGAAAATGGATCAACGCTCTAAGAAACACATTCCAAACATACAGATTATGTTCAACCCATTTACAATGGGCATTAAAGTGCCAGTGCAGATTAAAATATTCATCTGGGTGTGCCTGGTTAAGTTTTAATGTTCCACTTTAATTTCTGAACTATTAAAATCACCCAAAAGGAATTAGAAACACATTGTCTCTTGCAGCTATATCACAACTAGGCACAATTTACATCTGTTTCTGGACACCGTGGGGCCAAGGCAACGTGTATTTGACATTAATATTTCTCCTTTAAATAGGATGTGCCGAGGGATCCAGTGAGGCGTTATCCTCAAATTAAGGGTGTAAATAATGTGCATTCATGGATTAAATAGGGGGACACTCACTGCCTGTCCTCCCCTTCCTTCATGCCATGAAACTCACCTGTTACTCTGTACTGCATGTAGTTTGGTTTGTGTTTTAACATTTCCACTGCCATTAATGACATTCTGTCAGTTCAGTCTAACTAAGGTCTTCCTGGTGTGAAACAGACATTGAATTATTATTTCATCTTTCAAGCTTTTGATTTGATTTAATTTCCATCCTGGAGACAATGTTTTGATTTTATTGCTGCTTTCCAACAAATTCTTTTTAAAAAAAGCCTTAAATATGTGTAACATTGCAAGTGTGTCGATGTTTTTCCTCTTCTGAGGTATGAACTTTGATATTTGTTCTAGATCTCTGCTCTGTCTTCAACCTGCAATAAAAGATTAACTTAATGCCACACTGAGTCAACATTTTGTGAAAGCTGACAATAAAATAGCATAAATATGGCATAGAGGGGAAAATTTAAAACTTGTACATTTTATGTAAAGTGTAAGATTTAATCCTGTGTTCCAAATTACAGAAGCCATAGTTCGTCACAGAAAGCCAAATCCCTCTCATTACTATGTGTACAAAAAAACCTATCCTGCGCTTGTAAAGTAATGCAATTGTGGGGTGTGTATTCATCTGAGTAGGAATGTGTATTAAATACTGAAAAACACTACAAAAGGAAAAGATAAAGTCAAAGGATTTCTTTATTACAAAGTCAGCATGTTGATGACACTCCAAAGAAGACAGAAAGGGCAAAAACTATAGATGTGTAGACGGAAACAGCCTTTCGTCAGCGATTCAGGTACATGGCTACATGACTGCCACACCAGAGAAAAGAGAGACAAACTGGTAAAGCAGAGAAAGGGAGTTCTCCCTGACTAATTCACATAAACAGGAATGCCAACTTCAAGTGAAATTAATTATTCTTCCTCTACATCTGTTTGATGCCAGACCCAAAGAAGCAACAGATTCTTGAAACTCAAAATATATAAAATCGGCCTCTCCGTTCTTTGATTACACATAAAATGGAAGCAACTGGTGTTATTCAAGAATATAAGTGCTGACTAAACCACTTGTGCCTTCCAGGTGATTTTTAATGAGCTGGTGTTTTAAAAAAGGACATGGTCTATTCCTCCACAGTCAGAATCCATGTGTAGAGTTTGGATTAAACAAGAAATCGTGTCTCTTCACTGAGCAGATGAGAGAAAGTGACTAGTGGAAGCTACTTAGTATTTGAGAAATATGTCTTAAGCAAAGGTAAGCCTGAATGACAGCCTGAAGGGCATCCTGCAGCAGCAACTATTCAGTAAGAGGATGTGAGGGAGGTAGCATCTCTAAAACCAAATACTCTCTGGGATTTTTTAGTAGCCTAACACTGAGCCAGACTGAGCAGCAGACAGCTCTTAAATGGTGTCCGAGCATGACTGGATGTTTCCCTTGGGAGTTTTTATTGTCGGGAACCGGGAGTATCAATATCAAGATATGTGTCTCGACTTTATTTGCTAGTAAATACACTACCCTCCAACAATAATGCTCACTCAGTAGAGAACATAAACACTGCAGGGTGGGGAAGAAATTCAAAGGAAGCAGCTCTGATTCATTGATGGGCCTCCAGATAATACAAATGTCCAGTATACTGAACGACACACACACACATAAATTAATTGCATACTGTCACAGATCCACACAGACATGGTCAAAGCAAAACAAAACATGTAGGTTCCACTTTCAGTTATAAGCTCGGTTGATTCTGCAATACTGTATGTTTGATGTGGTGGGCTCCAAAATGAATGATCCAACATAAAACCAAAAAAAAAAACCCAACAACAACAAAAATCTGACTATTGCACATTTAAGCAAAATAAATCGACATATTGGGAAACAAGCTTAATTTGCTTTGTGGCAGAGATGAGAAGACTGACACTCCTCACATTCCTGTCTGGTAAATATAAAGCACTATGGTACCTCTGACACTCACTAACATGTTAAATGTGGTTTATATAAGAAAACGGCACATAAACCCATAAATTGCAAATTATTAATTTTAGATTTCAATTTTTTAAAAACAGTGTTAAACAAGCAAGATCTAATGTGTTATTTTTCAACCTTCAGAAGTGCTGTTAGGCGGACTTTTTTTAACCATTGGACACAGCTGGGCTAGCGGTTTCCACCTGTTTTCAGTCTTTATGCTAAGCTAACTGGCTGCTAGCTAAAGCCTTATATAAACAGACACAAGTGGTATTAATCTTCTCAGCTAATGCTAAATCTGCAAGAAAGAGTATAAGTGTATTTCCCAAAATGCCAAACTATTTTATATTTATGGTGAAAAACAGACTTAACTTAAAGACACAAGCCAATTAGTTAACCTAATATTAAGACTTTTAGCTAAATATAAATTAGTTTCAGCAAAATGTTGCCAAACCAACACAGCAAATTGTGTAATGAAAGATACACTTCACTACTGGATGATTCTGAGTTTCCCCATCATTTTGTAATTATTTTTTACAGAGCAGTAAAGGATGAAGATGCTGCCCCATCAAAAAGGCACATTTGAGAGTAAATCTTGGCCATATAATAATAAGGCCTTTTCAAACACAAGCTATGGTTATCATTGAGCATTAAAAAGGGAGACTGTATGACAAATCATCGTCAAAACAATCTCTCAGAATCATGTTGGTAATGACTGATTAATCAACATTCTGTTTTTAAGCCAAACCTAAATAAAAAATGCAAGACATAGAAAAGGAAGGCTTGTACTTGTGTGTGTGAAAAAGGATCAGCTTACATATCATCACTGTCCTGTCTCTCCAAAACGTCAACCATTCATGAGGAAAAACTGCCTTTTTTAAGATATGTGACAATGCATAAAGATAATCCAGTGAGTTTTAGATGGTTTATTTATTTTAAGAAGTAGGAGAATTTCCTTTATCTTAGTTTATCTCAAAATGTCAAAATCACCAAAATTGGAGATACACGTTTTTCACTGGACAGCAACAATATATTGCACCAATGTTTGCTAATTACTTTGAATATATTTTCAATAAGGTAAAAAAAGACATGGTTAATGCAGTAATCTTGACAGGAAAATATTTTCACAGAGAGAAAAAAAAAGGTTCGATATAAAGCCAAGACCTCGTCAAAGGGGAATTTCATAACAAACATCTGAGCATTTTTAAAATAAACAACAAACGTTATCGAAGAAATAACCAGGCACTGAACAAGAGAACTTGCACTCTCAGCCATCTAATCTCAGTTCTGTTCATTCAACAATGTCCTCACCTAAACATGAATCCCTTTTTTTCAACCCCTATTTGAAGAAATAATATCAGATATGACCAAAGCACTGGAGCAAAAAAGTTCAGTTTGGCTAATTAATGATATGATATTAAAAACACCTAGAGGATGAGCAAAGGGAGGGACGTATTTGCTGGTATTCAGACCACTGAAATGAAGTAGGGAAGGTCAGAGGGTAATACTGACAGATGGATACACACAATCTCACTACCATGTACATGCATGCACTGTAAATACACTATTAAATGATTGCCCTATTGCACATTTAGTAGCACAGCATGTTGGATGAGACTGAAATCCTAAGAGACCTGTTTATGGACTCTGAAACCTTTCTAACAATCTTTTCTGGCATAACGATGACAACTTAATTTGTGTTTCTGTTGGCTCAAGTAGCAAGCTTTCCTGCTTTAAAAAGGACTAAACATTAACTGACTCTGGTCTGAATTCCAGTAGATACAAGTTTACGTCAGAGCAGCTCTGATTGCTTCATTATCGCGGATGAAGCAACAAGCTCACAAACAGTATCATGTCCTCATGTATATGTTTGCGAAACCTACCTGGATTTAGTTAATCATGAAAGTTAATTCCTGACCGTGGAAACAGTTTGACAATAAAGTCTTAACTGGAGCTTTCAGCAGCATCTCACAATCTAAGTAAAGAAGGCCGTGAGACAGTTTAAAGCTCCAAAAAGTTAATAAGTTAAGACTTTATTTGTCAAAACAGAAATGAAACCCAGCCATAGTGTTTATGCTTAGTCAGTTTTCTTGGATATATTTAGTGCCGTCACTTAACAGCTTCAAAAAAGGGGTTGTGACAAAATTAAGCTGCATTTGTCTATTTCATGACACTTTCTTTTACCTCCATTTCCACTCTGCCTTGAACTCTATACAGCAAAAAAGGTCAGCGGAAAGTTACACAAAAACAAAGATTCAGATAACTCAAACACAGTCTGAGATTCAGAGAGTGTGTGTGGAAGAACAAAGTCGCATAGCAGACAACTTCTTGGCGTTACAGCCCACCGCCAGGTTACAAGTAAGGAATAAAATAATCAAGCTCTTTGTTTAAATAAATAAAATTCTTGGATGGTTAAAAGAAAATAGAATAAAAAGGAAATAAGTGGGATAAAACACTTACACAAATGTCTAATAAAAAATCCCTCCCAGAAAATAATTTCTTTAAGTGATTTTTCTCTTCTTTTCTGTTTTCTTTTTTTGCAAAAAATGAAAATATACTTGTTTTTTTCCCAATGTTCTTTGCAAGAATCCTTAAAAAAAAATTATAGTACCAATGAGTCCTCTTTGAAATATATCTACAGCTGTACAATAGGTCTTGCAAGTGAATTCATGAAAAAAAGAAGAAAAAAAAGAAGTAGCGCATCAGTTTACATAAAAAAGCCTCTTTACAGATATGAGTTAAAAAGGGTCATAATAAACAATATAAAAAGAAGATAGAAAGACAGCGCTTGCTAATGGGATTCTTGAAGATTTGTCTTCTCTTCAATGGCCTGTTTCACTATTTCAGCCAGCTTCAAGCGGTCGACTTTTTCAGAGAAGGCTCGTCCTGTAAATAAAAAGCTGGTGGTTAAAGAGCCGGTAACTACATGAAACATAATTGAGAAAATGAATAACGCTTTTACCTGGAAAAGAGATCAAAACTGTGATGGTTAACTAATTCATACGATTGATTCTTTTTCACTTTATCTATTGGGCTTTAACCACGGGGACTTCTAGAAAATAGAACAATATTCACCACTGTTTTCTGTTGAGGTTTGGTGGACAACAGAGCAATTTTGGATCTAATAGAGCTGTACAGTTACCTACATTATTGATTAATCTGTTGATAATTTTCTCAATTCATCTTTTGGTCTCTAAAACTATATTTAAAAAGACCTTCACAGTTTACAAAGGTTCACTAATTTACTGTCTCACAAGACAAAGAAAAGCAGATGATCCTCCTCACATATGAGATGCTGAAATTAACGATTGCCATTTTTGCGGGAAATGTGACTAAAGCAATTTATCAGTTGTCATATTAATTGCTGATTCATTTTCTGTCAATTGAATAACTGATTAATTGACCGATCATTTCAGCTCTTCTGATAATCCATCAGTCCATTAAAGAGCACTTCCAGGCTGCAATGTATTTAATTGGTCTTGCTTCTTTGTTGATATGGACAACTGAGCTGCGTTTGTAACTGGGAGGCAAGCAGATGAAATAAATAAGTGAGATAATGTGGGTAATAATAAATAAATTGTAAATCTATAGGGAAAAGAAAAATATTAAATAGTTATGTTTATTTATGATAATGTTAGATTCATTTAAAATGAATGACAAGGAGAAAAGACACCAACATTTCTATCAGCTTTTTTCTCTAAAAAGTTCAAAGAGAAGCCTTGCTTTCAATCGTTTAATACAGGATAGAATAAAGAAAAATTAAGACGGCTTTTGCAATATATAGACAGGATAAAAATGATGGTACTGACCATCCCAGCTGAGCCCTTGCAGGCCATCTCTCAGCAGTTTACAGTCTCTGTTGAACCTCCAGGCTTCATACATCACCTCATTCAGCTTCTCATCCTCGTTTTCTCCTGCACAAACAAATATTCACTTCAAGAAGCTACTCTCTCTCTCAGACGTATTTTGCACTGGCAAGAGAACAAATATATATATATATATATATATATATATATATATGTAGTTATTTCTTCTGTAAAATACTGGCTGCATGTCTGTGTACTTAGTTTAAACATCTTAATATCAGTGTGGGTTTACTGACCAGCTTGTGGTAGTATACACTGTGCAATGACATCTCGTAATTTTTCCAGCGCTACGTTGGAGTCTTCCCCTCCGTTCTCTGGGTCATGAATGAAGAAACCGTCACTGGGCTTAGGGCTGCAACATGGACACAAAAACACATTTCAGACCAAACTTTGACATTTTATCACGGACCCCTAAAATACATAATAACAAAGACTACACACTACAGTCCGAGACTCTATTGAGAGAATAAGATTTTAGTTTAGGTTTAGCACAGAGTCATAGAGCCCGACCGATATGGGATTTTAGAGCTAATACCAATTTTGATATTTAAGGATTTATGACGTATGTCGGCAGACGACCCCGCGACCCGGTACGCAGGATAAGCAGTTGACAATAGCTGGATGGTCGGCTGATGTTCTCTTTTTTCTCTTCTATTCAGAAACACATAATATAAACACAGATTATCCCTAACATTTCATATGTGTTGTTATGAGACCTCAACAAGGTAACATGACATAATGCAGTTTAAAAATAAACTTGTTTACTTGTTAACACCAACAGGGGAGTTGCAGAGTGCCCTCTGGTGGCTAAACTATGTAACAACAACACTCATAACATGATCTCTGTTTCTTTTTCATTTATTGACCTTTATTCACACCAATCCTAATATATCTGCAGTTATTAACACTAAATACCGATTTATCTCCAATTAGCTCATATTGGCCTATAATATTAGCACGCTGATTTATTGGTCGGGCTCCACCGAGTTATACAGTTGGGCAGAAAGAAACATCAGTAAAACATTCTCACCTCATTGTGATAGTGTACCTTAATGTATTGCACTTTTACCTTACAGTGCAATGTATCTATACTTCAAATACAGAAAGAAATTATTTTATATTTCTGAACTTTAAGCAAACATACCCTAGTAGTTTCCGCTTCCTGAGGATTGGGTTGTTGACAGAGTTTAAGGGCTTCAGGCTCACGTTCAGGTCCTGAATTCTCATGTTGGCCAACTGCTCTGCATGGGCCTGCTGGATACCTGCGACTACCGCCTGGAAGGTAATAAGTACTCTGACTAACTTTCAACAGTGGCCTCTGTGGAAAATTCATTCAGGAACAGCATGATCATTCAACATTAGTGCAACGCAAGACCTTCAACTTCCCACTCACCTTGTCCATCATCATCTGGGCGGACGGAAGCACGTTGTCGAGGGCCTCAGTGCAGTTGAGCCACGGGTGCGCCAAGACTCCTTCAATAGTCAGCCTCTCCTCTGGCTTCACCTTCAGCAGCCTGCAGGGAGGGAATGAGGAAGAGAAGGAGAAAAAAATGATTGGACAGAAAAAGGATGAATGAAGAAGTGAGCAGAGGGATGGATTGAATGAGAGTGGGGAAGTGGGAGAAAAGGAGGAAGGAAATGTGGGGAAAGGCAAGGCAAGTTAGCATAATAGGGATAATAACACACAACATATAGGAAGCAGGCATATAGCAGTTTTTTATTTGTTTTGAATATTTAAAAAGACAACAACAAAACAACTGACAACAACCGATGGTATACAAACCTGGAGCCAAATGAAAAGAGATGGAGAAAAATAAGACTTACTTGCGTACAATGTCCTTGGCCATCTCAGAGATCTGGCTCCACTCATCTTCGGGGAAGTCGAAGCTGCCCGTCATGATCTTCTTCCTCATGTCCTTCGGGATGGTGCGACTGTGGTGCTTGGAGTAGAACGGAGGATAGCCACACAGCATCACGTAGATGATCACGCCGAGAGACCACAAATCGCAGCTCTGAAGAACGGCAGAGAAAAGAAGGCAAAACATTTATTTAAAAATACCTTCAGCAGTGATATTTGTAAGAAACCTAGCACAGTACATTTAATCAAATAAGGAACAATCCTCGCAAAGCAGGCGTAAAAACTTGAACAGGTTTGGGTCTGACCTTATTATAGGTATAAGGAGTGGGTGAGGTAGGTATAATCCCAGACTTTTCTTTCTGGTGTCTTCTTTGAGCCTCAAGTACCTAACAGCAGGAGGAAAACATGGCCATTTGCTTCCGCTTTCTATTATTGCTGCATTAAGAAGCAAACCTGTGTGTGTACATTTACCACATATTTTTGGATGAATTCTGTGTTCACTATTCACCTGAGGTGCTACGTAGTAGGGAGTGAACTGAGGGGTCATCAAGTCTCCTTGATCAATTTTGGCAAAGCCAAAGTCACATAACTTCACAGGTGCATCCTGTAGAAAAGACACAGTCATTCAGTGAGCAGCATGAACGTGGAGCGAGCACAGAAACATATTTTAGTAGCTTCCTTTCCCTTGACAAACTGTTTTTAAAAAGGAACACATTCGGGTTTTAGGGACATCATAGAAGCTTATGGGTGGCCTTCTTGTTTAGTACAGCAAATGTAGACTGGATATTTCCAATTCCTTTCCAATATTTTGGCCATTTTCTGCAAAATCTCTGCCAGTAAAGCCTTAAAAGTCCAGCAAAGTGTCTTTTCCTTTGCAGAATATCCTGTATGCTGTGTGCTTAATTAGTGCAAAAGTATCTGCAGTGGTATCAGTAGAGGTGCACTTAATACTATGACGTATTTATGCCTACACTTATTCTCAGCGCAATGCAATGCAGCGTCAGCCTCTTACCAGAGAGTTATCCTTGAAGAGCAGGTTCTCTGGCTTCAGGTCACGATGTGCAATATTTAGGGAGTGACAATGTTCCAAGGCTTGACTGATCTACAAGGGAGAGAGACATCAGACTAAGACACCACTCTGTGTGTGTTTGTGTGTGTGTGTCAAAGCAGCCTTTAAACACACTTAATTTGAGCTGGTGTGTGTTGCTTCTTTTGACCATGTGTCTCACTGTCCAACTGCCTCGTGAGCTGCTTTATCCAAGCAGGAGGGGCTGCTAATGACATGGGGAGGCTGTGAGATACGCTGTTACACACAGAGGAAAAGTGTTTCACACACGCGCAGTTAGACTACTACCGGACAAAGACTGACTGACTGGAATTAAATATCGAGAAAATTACATTCAGAGAAGAAGCAGTCTGTGCTGACTCCTTGCATGCTGAAGAGGTGTGTGTTTGTGTGTGTGTGTGTGTGTGTGTGTGTGTGTGTGTGTGTGTGTGTGTGTGTGTGTGTGTGTGTGTGTGTGTGTGTGTGTGTGTCTTCACCTGTTTTGTGACCTGGCTGGCCATCTTTTCAGTAAAGTGCCTGTGCTGACTGATTCTGTGGAACAGCTCGCCACCCTCCATCATCTCCATAACAATCAGGAGCCTCGCTCTGTAAAAAAGGAGGTAAAGATGGTCAGAGGAAACAATAAAAAAGAGAGGAGATGGATTGGGGTACAGTTAAAAACAGAAATGAATTTTATTCAAACAAAGTCACATACACACACACACACACACACACACACACACTGCTCTGTACCTCGGACTGGACTCGTGTGGAAACTGGACACTATTGGCGTAAACCTCCAGGATTTGTACTATGTTTGGGTGGTTGGCACACATCATATGGAGACGCACCTGCATTGAAGAGAATAAAAAAGACACTGTTTACAGTAATTCACTTCAATATGTTCATTTTAAAACCATGTGAAATAACTGCAACACAGATGTGCACCTCCTCCTCAATATAATCTGAGAGTCCTAATAGAATTTTGGTGTTGACTGTGGACACTTCTCTGCACACAGGAAGTGATCAATGGGCAGTGACAGACAAAATCCAAACACTTCCAAACACAGCATCTTGTGTTTGTGAAGTCGTTTCACCTCATTGCTTTATGTCACTGAGGGTGCCTCGATCATCCAGTTTTACCAGCAGGCGAGTCAACTAATATATATTTTTATTAGACAAGAAACTGAGGGTGAACAATTTCAGTAGCAATCAACCTTCTTTCACAGACGAACATTTAAAAAAATAAATAATTACAATGATTGGTGGCTGAATTCCATTTAGCTGCTACAGTTTTATGGTCCCAGTGCATTCTCGCTCACTGTCAAAGCTAACTGGGACATTTTGTTAATGTTATTAGTAAAAAGGCCTATTCTACCTTGATAATAGTACTTTTTGGTGGTGGTTGAGGTGAGCCCCCCCCCCCCACTTCACTATGAAGAGCTTTGAGTATCTATGATAAAGCAGTATATAAATATAATTCATGATTATTATATAAATCATGATGATTTTTATCCTGAGATATAGATATAGATAAATAAATAATTCGCATAGAAAAGTCTGATCCAATACTGCCATAAAAAGTCCTGCTCAATGATTTGCGACATTGCCCACAATGGCTTAATAAAACAACAAGACATACTGAACTGATCCCTCAGAAACTATAGAGCGAAATCTGATACATTCCTACAGTTTCACTGTATAGTGTCAGCACCATCATCAAACCCTGACACAATGTCTACACATCCCGTGCAGTGAAAGCAGCATGCAGCAGAGCAGCAGCTTCACTCCTCCGTCTGTGTCTACACAGGACACGTTCAGGCACAGTATTTAATGTAGGTCAACCATGTTTTGGCAGTGCTCGGAAGCCAAAACACGATCACCGTACTTACGTGTGTAAAATGGAAGAAGTCGGAGATAAATTAAGTAAAACACAAGCCATTGCACAACCTCTGCAGACAGCTGTATTGATTGAAATAAAGTGTATGTGTCAGACATGCATTAGACAGATGATTGAAAAATGCTGGCAGAAATGCCCTTCTGCATGGACAAGCTATGACAGAAATTCACTACCTAATATCCAAGCTATGAACCTACATAACTGCTTGTAACACTTTACTGGTTCCTGTAGATGTGAAAGCCTTGTTTACTATTCTTTTTCCTTTATCATATTTACAGAAAAGGTCAGAGGAATATTTGTCCGTGTGTGTGGAAAGAGACAAAAACTCAGGTGCTTTAGTACTTTAATACAGGAGTTGTGACAGAAGAACACAATACAAATTTGTGATCTTTATTGTGTCCTGTTTGTTATTGCAAAAATCTTCCTTATAAGCTGTTAAATAAACCGTAGAACAGGTTATTTGTTATTCTATGTCAATACGACATAAGGAGACTTCTTCTTCAAACTACTTGCAATGATGCAAATTAATATGCAGCGTCAGACTATGCAAGAAGCAATTTGTAAGACCAATCAAGAAAGTGTTTCCTTTATAAACCAAATATGTAAACTGAACTCATCAATACCGCGCGCGTGCGCACACACACACACATATATATATATATATATATATATAAAAAGGTACAACCTCATTTAAAAATATGACAAAAGTGCTAGACAGAGATGATGTTTATTGGTAATTATCTGTGTATTTGCTTGTCAGTGACAGCTTTCACAGTTCAGCAGCGAGCGCTTGTGTGAAGCAAGTCTGTGTTGCTTGTTTTGACAACATGTCTCACTGCTCAACTGCTGAATAAGCTGCTTGATCAAAACAGAAGGCTGCTAATGACATGGAGAGACTACTAGACACACTGTTCACCACAGGAAAACGACGTTATGGACAAAGAGGGCCCATACAAACAGACGGAAGCAGCACAGGAGACAGAGTGATGAGAAAAGACAACCAGGAGTTAATAACGACTGATAACAGACAGAACAAGGCGTATTGATACATCAGAAGACAACAAACAGACATTAATCACAAACGCGGCAGTGCGTCCTCTGACCTCGTTTCTTGCCTTGGGGCGATCAATGAGGATCTTTAGGGCCAGGCGTTCCTGAGATGACTTCTTCACACAAACTCTGAACAGGAAGAAAACAAGAGTCAACAAACATTTCAGTCAACCTGACAACCCAATCTGTGTCACAGGTGTGACCATGCAAATAATCAGTGAGGCAGATTCTGTAGCGGCAAGGGGTTTCTTATTTTCAGTAGCTCTATTTGTCATTGATGTTGGGCTTATCTGAATCATGAGTACTAAATCCTTGTCGGCAAAATGTAATCAGTGTCTATGCATAAAACACACAGCCAGGCATTTAGCCACCACTCATGTTTGTATGATAAAGAAACATTTCCATTAAAAACTCAAGTCAATTTTATTTTGTAGCCCAAAACCACAAATATCTTCAATAAAATGCCACACAGTCTCCACAAATACAAAACACAGCTGGTACCAATGTGTAGCCTAATAAAATTTGGGAGCTATGATCCAGCATGAGGTTAGTCTCTGCTTCTTCCTTGACCATTGTGTGGTCACCTTTGTGATCTATAAAAGATACACTGTTCAAGAAAACCATAAACCTCACACCATGCCAAGGTGTAAATTTATTACTATATGATTCACGGTTAATGGGAATGATCAGTTTTGCATCACAATTTTCATATTCACTGAAAAAACAGTCATGATGATGGGATATTTGTTGGGGTCTGTACCATCCAAACACCTTTCCTTACATATAAAGAACTGCAGGCCGAGGCATTTCTGCAGCACTACAGTATGCGACCTACGTTTGAGAATGTGCTTGGACTGCCATACCAACGAGCCTGGCTATTTGGCGTTGCGGCCAAAGTTGCATGTTATGGATTCTTGTTCAAGTCTCAGTAGGGTGATTGCTGATGGCTTGCCATGAGGTCATTAGCCCAGTGTTTGAACCGTATGAGGGATGCATTTGAACTGCCAGACCAACGAGCCTGGCTCTTACCTTCATCATAAAATTGTAGCTTCTGTGATTCGGATATTGCACTTGGCCATACTGCCATGTTTTGATTAATTGTGCAGCTGTAGCTCACACTAATTATCTATTCCAACCAGACACATACAGTGTTTTTATCGTGTTATCATTCCATCAGATGAAAATACACTAGTTTATACATATTTCCACAAAATTCGGCCACATATAATTGTTATTTATTATATTTCTGTGGATTTGAACTAGATCAGTTGATATTAGCTTATTAAGGTAAATATTGGTATCAGTGTACAGGTCAGTCAGTAAGTATTAAGACACTGCAATACAGAAACAGTGTTGTGGCCATTATATAATCTGACAGAAAAACAAAGAGCAATGACAAATAAATTTTTCAACTGTGAATGTTCTGCTTAGTGTGCATCTTGATCACAGGGTAAGACAATTGTTACAGTTCTTATAAATTCTTATAGTTGAACAGTGTATGGCTGTACAACATGACTTGTTTACTTGTTTTGTTGTTCATTTTTATTTAATTTACTTTTAGCTTTATTGTCAATTTCTATGTGCTTGAATATGGTTATACTACTATTATACATTTGCACCCTTCTTAAAGCTTAGAAAAGAAGTGTTGCTAGAGTTAGGAACAGTATTTAGTCAACATCACAGTTTGTTATGGGAAAGATGTTCATCTTTGTGATGAGTAAACCAAAGACAGCCATCTGAGTAAGTCATATTTTTTTCATATCATATTCAAGGTTGCAAAAAAATTGGCATTTGGTTTACTTCAAACTGCATTTTAGGATTGCAGCAGAAAACAGTTGAGATATGGACTATGGGAATATATATTTTCTGAAAAGTCCATCAACTCCTTTCTCCTTCTTTTAAGCAGCAATGACTCAAATATTCACTTTAAACAGCAACCTCTGGCCCTTGAACTCAGATTACACTATTAAAGCATTACTGCAAGAAACATTCTGCTTCGGCCAAAGTTCATCTCGCTGGAAAGCAATACCCACCTAATGAATCACAGAGTTAGGCAGAGGGGGGCTGGTACAGTGAAAGACATGAACTTGTTATGAGACAGAAAGAGGTTAGCGAGGGGGGTGCGTAGGAGAATCAAAAAAGATTCGCATTAGGCAAAACTCTCCATGACTCAGAGTGAAAATATGGGATAAGTGAGTGAGTCCAGCATGAATCATAGAGTTTAAGAGTGTTTTGACATGGACGGCTGACTTCTCAATATTCTTGTCACTTGAGGCCAAAATTACACAAATTAGGAAATAACAGGTTGCTCTCCGCCAATCCATGATAGCATCAAAGTGCAGAATGGGCAGGAGGAGTCAGTGACACTGATACATTACAGCGTGTGTCTACCTGGAATCAAAAGGGCAGTCAGCCTTGCACAGAGGAAACTGCACATAGCATAAACAGACTCAAAGATGTTTGAGCAGCCACTGTAATGTTCCCGGTAATGTTTTGGAGTAAGGGAATAAATCTAAAGACAAACAGACCTTGTTTTTTTCCTATAAAGAGATTATACCAGTGATAGCTGGGGCGACGAGGACTCGGGTCAACATTGTTGGCTTACAAGATTGGGGGAGAATGCTAAAGGCACAGACAGTTTACAAAAGGAGAAAAATAATGCAGTCATTATTGGCCAATATCTGAGTGACATCTCTTGCATTCTCTCATTAATAACAGCAATAATTCCTGTTTGTAACGCTGATGACAACTTCCATCTGTCCTTTGGATTCACCACATGGCTAAAAAGTAGTTTCTCAATGGGTTAAAGAGAAATTAGAGAGAAAAATACAGAGGGGAGTGCACAAATTAAGAAAAGTGCTGAGTTTTATCATTGATCCCTCATGCATCCACAAGCATCCACTGTTCGATCTGAGTGCAGAAAAGAGGCTTTCTCAAAATAGGGTTAGTTGCCCGTGAATAAAAGGTTTCATATATAGCATGTAGACTAAAACCTTCCAAAGCCAAGGAATTAGATATAATACACTTTTCCACATGTTTACATGTACTCATTTGCACAAGAAGACTTTCAAAAACAGGCATAGATACTTCCACTCAGGAGTCTGAGGGTTTTGGGTTGGATTCAAGCCCAGAACACTGCAGTTACATGGACTGTGTCTGGGACAAATGAGCCACCACAACAAAAACGGTATGGTTGCCAAAATCTCCATATTAAGCATCCAGTTGTGACAGTGTTACAAACCAGTCTGTTCTCTGCATCTGGCCCTTTCACATTCTCAATGTGTCATGGATAAAGTCAAACTGTGCTGGCCAAATGGTGCCACAGTGAACGTGACACATGTAGGAAGGGATTTTTGGCAGCAGTCACAAAGTTTGTCCATTCGACAGCCCAGTTAGCAAATAACCTGCTTTGACATCACACTTGAATCCAGCAGTCAGGGAAGCCAAAAAGCGTGGCTGCAACCACATCTCATGCACTCTGCAGCAGCGTTCACAATAGCAGTGCATGACTAAAATGTGTTATAAATCAATATTTATCCCCGTCTTCAATCCTATCATGGGCTCTGCTCTCACAGCCAGGCTTCACCAAGCATGTCAGATTTCTCCCGGTATGATTTCTGCAATACTAAACAACGCCAGTCAAAAATGGCGACTCTGATATGATCCCCCGTTTTTGTGGACACCAACAAGACAATATTACAAGTGATTTCCCAATCAGAATCAGACACCATGATGATGATGCTGTATCCCTAGCACAAACACAGTTAAATCAGTAGAAAAAAAATCATATCTAGAGAATGGAGAAAGACAATGGAGAAAACTACTTCTTAACGCACTTTCCCTCACTCACCTGACAGGTCCACTGATGCCAGCCCCCAACTTCTGTGTCCAGTTAATGTTGTACTCGTCTAGAATTGATGTCTCCTGTTGGGAAGAGAAAGCGCACCAAACAATACATCAGATGTTTGAACAGAAGAAATGTATGTATGTACGTATGTTTTTCAAACCTAGGTTTATATCTCGCCTTTACTTTTCACAGTTATAAGTACAGTTTATGTCTTGCAGTACAATAAAAAGCCCACCACCATGAGAAAGATAACAGAAAATGTTCTGCGCAAGAAAGACCACCCCAATCATTGTCAGGACAGAATTTCAACTGAAAATGCATTTTAATCTAAACTCACACAAAAAAGTTTGATACTGTGTGCTGTGCAGTTTTCCCCTTTGTCTTAGCACTGGGTTGTGTAATAGCAATCTTATCCATTATCACCTGTCTAGTTCCATGGTAGTGTTAATCCTTAACACTGATTATTCTTGAAGAAAGCCAGCTTGGGGTGCTATAAAACACATACGTCTAGGTAAGCTCTCTGCTGCCTATAAAAGGATTATAAAAGAAGGAAAGGACGCTATCCAGGAACGACGGACGCACTGGTTTTCAACTTTGTAATCAGCTGAGTTGAACAATATTGAGATGAAGCCCTCGTACTGGATTTGAATATTTTTTTTGGTTTGTCAATATTTATTACTTTGTGCTGTATTTACAGGGTTGTTAAGCGATCCATCATCTGTTTATACTTTAAGCTACAAAAACCCAAACTTAAGGACAGAAAATTATTAATAGCCCTTTTCTTCCTAACCTGCCACTGCCAGTAGGTACCATAATGTCTCCTTCTCTACCACCGCCCTGACTAGTTCAATCTGATACGTGTGCACAAAGAGACTGATGATGATATTAATATTATTACCACTCGCCCTCTCTCAACATTAACCAGTCGATTAGAGTCTGGTTCCGCTCGAGGATTCTGTCTGTTAAAAGGAGTTTGTCATTTCCACTCTCGCCAAGTGCTTGCTTGTTGTGGGAATTGTTGGATCTCTAATATTATAAAGACTATGATCTAGACCTGTTCTATATGCAGTGTCTTGAGATCATATTTACTGCACAATTACCAGGGGAGTTATACCATAAACTTGATATCGTTGAAGGTTCTGACTGCACTATCCCCATCTTTGGCAGCCCTGGATAATGGCCAAAGCTGGTTACCAATCGGCGGTTAATACAAACCAACCACATGCACTATCAATAGATCAGGAGCAACGTATTTAATACGAGGTACAATGCAACTTTTCATTCCTGCAGAGCAGAAGTAATCGGTGAAGCATAGGTTATTATGATGATTTCTTGGTTTAGAGCGTGCCAGGGTCTTGATACCAGAGAGCCGGGGTTAAGTCCATAATTAGCTAGCTAACCCACTAATCTTTCTTTATGATAACAGCCCCTGTGGACACCCAGTGTAAGTTCCAGGTTCTCAGTAGCGTCCCCCCCGACTCAAAGCAGCATTAGGTACATTCTGACCCAACTGTGGAAGCATGGGCCAGGGCCACTTGAGATCACATTTTACTGCTGTCATAGATGCCTGGGCAGTGACACATCGAAGGGAGCAGGCCAGGAACAATTCCCAGAGCCAGGGTGTATGGAAATGTTGCCCTTCAATCACCATGACTATGTTAGAATGACCCAAGCTCCACAGTACTGTTTATCATGGGTACAACATTTCATATCACATTTTAAATAATTCACATTTCCACTATTTGTAAGCTACACAAAAAACTCTTTTGTTGTCAAGAGGTGTCATGTGTTACAATAATCTATGACTTCATCTTTTAGTGCAGTCTTCATTATTAGACTCATTATTAGAGCAGTGGGCCATTAAGAAAATATAATAATAATTTGTCAATTAGCTGATGGTTTTTATCCAAAGCCACGTACAATTGCTGTATATGTCAGAGGATGCACGCCTCTGGAGCAAACAAGGGTTAAGCGACCTGCTCAGTGACACATTGGTGGATGTCACAGTAATCCAATGAGTCATCGCCACCTGGTATCACATCGACAGAACTAACATTGAAAATCATATTGTAAAGACCAATCCAAATATAAAACAAATGAAGTGAGTAAAGTGGCACCCAGCTGTCACTCCGCAATGATCTACAATCCCAAGACTAATAGAACATTTCCACCACCAATTTATGTTGTAGCGGGTTCACTTGTTTAATTCAGACTTTAAATAATTAAATAAAGCTGAGCGTGATTAGCACAGAAGGGAAAGGTAATGCAACCAATGTCTATTTGCATGAGGATTCACATTTCATTTATTTAAAATTACCTTGATAAACTTGTCTGCGTTGTTGTCCTCCGACATGGTGGTCTGCTCCGGACAGATGAAGTCTGCCAATCTCAGACAGTTGACACTGGAAACAGAGCGTTTTTCTCCTTTATAGAGTTTAGCTCTTGCAACCCTGGGCTGCACCAATGCTTCTTATATAACTATTGGAGACAGTACAAGGCCATTAGAGCAAAATGATATTCGGCCACCGATGAGCCAAAGCCGAGTTTCGTTCACTTGGAGACCTAAAGCCCACCAACCGGTACGATGTAATGTTAAATCAGGCCAGCTCGGCTCACAACCTCGGGGTCCGACTCGCTCTTCAAGTCGTCCTGAACTCACTGAAGTGACCATGTAGAGTGCCAAACTCCGAGCAAGGCGACCAGAAAAGCCGAAGTCCAGTGTGGACTAGCCCACCACTTTTGGAGGGGCAGTGAGCATGGGACAAGAAGTGTATTTTTAGCCAGCGCAACGCGAAGACACTGGGGACCGGCTGTACTGCTGTTAGCTCGCTCACTAGCAAGTAAGATGATGCCACTCCATCCCACGGCCAGGGCTGATGATTACACAACAAAAGGCAACCGTGAAGGATAAAGACACTATCTGTAAATCACTGATACTATCATCGATGGGCGCCCGGGTTGATCTGACACAACGAGCACACCGTGTTCCCAAGAAGCACAGCAGCCTATTATGTCGTCGAGCCGCCGAGCCTGCTAACGCGCTAGCGAGTTACCTCAGGTGGCAAGTTCGTTCTCCTGCTCTGCTCAAGGCCACAGGTGTTAACATTATTCCGTAAGACAGCGTAATAAAAATCAACGCCCGTTCGTAATAACAACACCGCCACCTCGGTGATGAAACCGGTTACAGAAGTATGTTTTCAGAGGTGACCAAGGAGACACACGCATCTCTGGACTATTTTGCTAATCCCATAGCTTCTCGTCAGTGGGGATACACAGCCCGTCGGCACTACGCAATAGCAGCCTGTTCAGGACGCCTGATTAAAACCATCGACATGTTTCGTAACTTTCGACGATGATATGTATGGATGTGTATTGGTTTTCTGTCAAAACATATTTGTTTTGATACGTATTAATCGTGTCTTGGTCAGAATATTTTAAATTGACTGTTTTAAATTACATGATATATTAAGGTTGCAACGGCCAGACTGTGATGGGTCCTTAAAAGGTCCCAGTTTTTTAAAAACAAACTTTATTAAAAACTTGATTTATGTACAAACAACACAAACAATAAGGCAAACATCTTGAAATGCAGACACAAATTGTAATATTTAAAAAACAACAACAACTGTTATTTAACAAGTTTATGGTCCCTTGCCATTTACTAAAGTCTTACTGCATTATTCCTTTCTATGCAGTTCAAGATCAAGATCAATCAAGATTCAATCAAGAACTTTATTTGCCATTTGTGTTTTCACACATAGGAACTCTTGTGCGGTTGTTACTCAGAGAGTCAAGTCAAGTTTAAAAGACACACAAAGCATTTACATTATAAATGAGTAAAATCACACAACCATTAAAAAGTACAAATAAAATAAATAATTTTGCATTTCTAAGTTGCAAGAGTTTAATTGCATATTGCCCGTGGCCCCTAAAGACAGCCCCCTTATAAGATATCGAAGTGCACGGTTACATTAAATAACTAAATAAAATAAGATGCACGAGTGTATTGCACAGATATGTTATGTTACACAGGCCCTGGGCACAATAGTTCATTTTGTTTTGGCCAGGAATCTCACTACAGCTGGAAAGAAGCTCTTATAAAACCGTGTTCTCTTTGTGATAATGCTGTCTGCTCGCTTGTGCCTGAGATTATATGTACAATTTTTGTGTATGAGCAGGGGGTGAGCTGGATGTGATGTATCCCTAATAATTCTCTCTGCTCTTTTCTGGCAGCGCTGTGTGTAGATTGTGTCCATGGAGGGGAGTTCTGTTCTAATAATCCTCCCTGCAGTGTTTATGACTCTTTGCAGAGCCTTCCTCTCTGTCTGTGTGGTGTTTCCATACCATACAGTGATGCCTTTGGTGAGGATGCTCTCTATCAGTCCTTTGTAGACCTGGGTGAGAGGGCGACAGTGCAGACCAGCTTTTTTAAGCAGCCTGATGAAATACAATCTCTGCTGGGCTTTCTTCACTGTGGCAACAGTGTTCACAGTCCAGTTCAGGTCCGATGTTACTTGTAGTCCCAGGAATTTGTAACTGTCAGCCCTCTCCACCTCAGTCCCCTTGATGATAAGGGGCTGCAAGGGGGGTGGTTTTTTCCTGAAATCCATGATAACCTCTCTTGTCTTGTCTGCGTTAAGGCATAGATTGTTCAGCTCACCATAGGCACAGATGTCATTTACCACACTTCTGTATCCTGACTCGTCCCCGCCCTTAATGAGACCTAGGATGGTGGTATCGTCTGCATACTTAATAATGAGGGTATTATCCTGGGTGGAGACACAGTCGTGTGTATACAGGGTGAATAGTTTTGAACTAAGGCAACAGCCTTGTGGTGACCCTGTGCTGGTGATGAGCTCTGCGGACACCCTCTTTCCCATCCTCACCACCTGTGGTCTTTCAATCAGGAAATCTAGGATCCAGTTACAGGTGGGAGTCGGGACGCCGAGGTCTATCAGCTTCTCAATCAGCCTACCCGGGTGAATGGTGTTAAAAGCTGAGCTGTAGTCTAGAAACAGCGTTCTGACATATGTTCCTGCTATCCAGGTGTTGCAAGATGTGGTGTAAAGCAGTGGCCACTGCGTCATCCACTGAACGATTGGGACGGTAGGCGAACTGGAGGGGGTCAATCGTACCCGGGACCACGTGATTGATGTGCGTGAGAACCAGTTTTTCTAAGCACTTCATGGCTACTGACGTGAGTGCTACTGGCCTAAAGTCATTCATGATAGATGGATTTGATTTTTTTGCAACTGGTACGATGATAGAGGATTTGAAAATACGGGGGACTACTGCTTGATTTAGAGACAGGTTGAAGATGTCTACGTACACGCCGGTGAGTTGTTCTGCACAAACCTTCAAGACTCTGGGAGGGACGCCATCTGGTCCAGTGGCCTTGTGGATGTTTACCTGCCTCAGAGCTTTCCAGACCTGTGTGGGTGTCACCTCAAAAACAGTGTCCGTGGGTTTACATTGGACTTTTGAAGGGGTGTCTGTGTTCATTCTGTCAAACCTGGTGTAGAAAAAATTAAGGCTGTCTGGGAGGGTGACATCCAGGGGGTCTATGGCTAGTGCTGTTTTCTTATAGTTTGTGACGGCTTGAATTCCTTGCCACATACTGCGCGTGTTGTTACCAAAATAAAAACCTTCAATTTTTTTGGAAAACGCCCTCTTAGCAGCTCTGATGGATTTCTGTAGCTCATACCGGGCTTTCTTGTACTCCCCTTGATTTTCTGACTTAAAGGCTTCCTGCCTTTTCCTGATCTTCTGCCTTATATTTCCATTAAACCAAGGTTTCTGGTTTGGAAACACACGCACAGTTCTAGAAGGTGCGCATGTAGATGTGCACCAACTGATGTAATCACTCACAGTCTCTGTGTATTCATGGATATCATCTGTTGCCTTCTTAAAGATATTCCAATCTATGGCCTCTAAGCAACCCTGCAGACTAGCCTGTGCGCTGTCAGTCCAAGTGTTAACAGTTTTTGTTATGATTGGCTGTGCCTTAAACCTCTTGATGTATATGGGCTTAAGCCGAATTGCCAGATGATCAGACTTGCCAAAATGGGGTCTTGGTTCAGCTATAAAGGCGTTTCTGATGTTGCTGTAGCAGTGATCCAGTATCTTATTTTCTCTGGTTGGAAAGGTCACAAACTGATGCAGTTTTGGCAAGTTTTTCTTGAGGTTGCAGTGATTAAAATCTCCCAGAATAATGAAAGCAGCATCAGGATAATTGTTTTCATGCTCATTGATCATTTCATGTAGCTCACTAAGTGCAACCTCTTCCTTGGCGGAGGGGGGAAGGCAGAATCAACTTTATTGGCCAAGTTGTGTATCAGAATCAGAAAAACAGAATCAGAAATACTTTATTGATCCCCGAGAGGAAATTCTTGTGTCACAGTTGCTCAGCTTGCACATCAAAGTGTAAAGGAATTTTAAAAAATATAGAAAGTTGGTAAATAGAATATAAAGAAATATGCAATGTAAAATTAATATATGAATATAAATAAGAGTGTGGAAAATGTACAGTATTTTATAGTAGGCTATATTATAGAAGTGTAATGATAAATGATAATGAATAGTAGTAATAATAATAATAATAATACAGTGTTAAGGTCCTTAGATGTTGCACCTGGAATCTGCTGGAGCCACTCTCCCAGTTTGGGGGGTCACATCCCTTAGTGCTCCGATTACCACTGACAACACTGTTGCTTTTACTCTCCACATCTTTTCTAGCTCCTCTTTCAGCCCTTGATATTTGATATTTTTCAAGCTTCTCATGTTCCATCTTCTTGATGTTGCTGTCGCTTGGGATTGCTACATCTTTCACTTCTGCCTTCTTCCACTGTTTGTCAATCAACACGATGTCTGGTTGGTGTGTCAGTCTGGGTCTTGAAGTCCCACAGGATCTTCCAGCCCATACTTATGGAAGATGTTCCCGTACACTATGCCAGCTACCTGGTTATGGAGTTCCATGTACGCTGCTCCCACCCGCATCTTACACCCTGCTGTTCTGTGCTGTACTGTCTCAAGGGCAAGTCATGTGTTTTCTGTAAATTGTAAACAAATACAAATGCAAAGGAATAAACACTGAATTGATAAGCAGTAAAGATTTTAAAGAGTTTTGGAGTTTTAGTAAGGAATTTAGTTTTTTTTTTACAAACAAAAACTATTCAGTAATCAAAAATTCAGCATCTTGTCACTGAGTACAGAGCAGCAACTATATTAAATAATGAAATGGTCGCGTAACCAAATATTTCAAAATGTTTTGGTGTATTTAAATGAAAAGTAGCATGTTGTTTCTATATCACTTATTACATTTAATACAACATATGACAGTTTGCAACAACTATCACATGTGTTGATCCTCTGCTGTTCCTGAGGTTTCTTCCGTTTTTCCCTATTCCCGTTGGGTGTCATTTGCTGCACAGATTGCAAAACCCCTCAAGGCAAATATGTGATATTTCATACTGGGCTTTATAATAAGACTAATATGAAGAAATCCATATAAGGGATAAATAACATTGATCAGATTGGAATGCACTTTCAAACAGGGTATCAAATATACATACAGTTACTCAAGTATAGTAATGTAAGCAACATTTTAATGGTGGATTTAATGAGAATAATTATTTAATTTTTACTTTCATTGACATTAAGAGCATTTATCAAAATAGAGGGGAGGTGTGGAACCAAAAGAAGGCATGTGCCTGCAAATATATTCCTCATCAACATTAGGAGTACAGTTGGAACTGCTTTCAAAACCGGGGTGAATTGATTTTTTTGTGCAGTGAAAATCAGTCATCTGCCTGACAGACCAACTATTCTTCCCCAACCATTAGTCAAAATACAGGTTGTTCCTTTGAACAACACATCCATTGATCAAGGTGTCTATTGTGGTCTAAAGCATAGACTGTTGTGTAAAGTTATCAAAATGTTTTTTCCAATGCAAAAGTGCATTGTGAGTTAGATTGGGAGTTTTTAAATAATAAAGTTATTATGGTATTGATTTGGAGCCACTGTGTCACATTACAAGGAAGCTATCAAAATAATAAAAATATTTAAATAAAATAGATGATATGTACTATTACTGTCATGAACAACAACAACAACAAAACAACAACGACAACAACAACAACAACAACAACAATAATAATAATAATAATAATAATAATAATAATAATAATAATAATAATAATAATAATAATGCATTACATTTATATAGTGCTTTACAAACTCAATGCACGGGCCCGGTGAGGGAGGGAAACAAAATGTAAATAAAATATACAACAAAATTAGGAGTGCTACTCCTAATCAGTGCAAACCATACTAGAAATATTTAAGACAAACAAACAAAGGGCAGAAATAATATTATACTTAGAAATAATAGTGCAGAGGATATTGCACTGAATGTAATATATAATTTTAAATTTGCTGAGTAAGCTCATGTTGTTAAGGATAGAGCAGAAAATGTTCTTATTGCGTTAGAAGATGCCCAAAAATCCAGTATGAAAAGATGTGTTGTTTTTGTCCTTCAAAATACCAGAAATTATTACTACACCGAAGCGTAGTAGTCTAATAATTTCTGGTAGTTTGTAGTCACTAGGCCACATGGAAACTATTTAAAAAGCCTATAATTCAGCTATATGGTCAATTCAAATCTGTTGTAGCCGGAGGCATTGTAATGGACTTCTTTATATTGAAAATGTTGTTATTTTGTCAATCCCACATTGTCTTTAAAGAAAAAAAAAATAAAAGTATGTTTTTATTATTGAGATTACAAAAAAAACCACATTAAGGTCAATTATATCAGACACTTGACATGCAATTTCATGTTTTGGGATTAAATGCATTTAACTGAAGTGTTTAAATGACATCTAGGCTACAATAAATAGAAATTCCTTAATTTTCTCCAAGCTGCACAAACTTATCTTGTACGAAATTATTAATGTGTAATTTGCTCATGAACATACAGTTAAAGGAAATTTACCAGCGCAACCACCTCGCAGCATCTGTTTATCCATCAGGATTGTCGAAGTCAGACCAGGTATTTGCAACATGGGAACAAGAGTCATCTTCATCATGCTAATTATGAGCACTCATATTGTAATGTATAAATGTAGATGCCATCAACATGCACACACAAGAAGTGTGTAAAGTGTGTTTCTGTGTGTGTAGTGTGTTGACAGGCCGGCTCACGTGGATGTCACTGAACAGTCATAGAGGATTCATGGACTTCCTGAAAATAGTGCCATGTTGTATGTGTAATCTTTTTAACAGGAGTATCTGTTTGTTTCGTATGGCTCTCCAGATTTAATATGACATATGATAACACATTTGTGTTTTAGTGGAATGATGGTTATGAAATTACTGTAAGAATTTTTGGTTACATGTTATGAGCCGTTACGCCTGTCATATATCCCTCCGCGGTTTTTTGTCCCCTTTCAGACTGTTTTGGTCTTTTCGCTGTTAGCAACGCAAAGAACCTGAGATAGCTGTAAACCCTATTTTGAGACAATCGAATTTTTTTGTTAGGATTATATAACAAATTGACAAGAGGTGTAACACCCATGTTTATTTTGGAAGAGTGATTTGCGCGTGTTGTCTTTTTTAAATATTGTTTTTTTCCGTTTTAAAAGGAATTGTACAGATTGCTAATTTAGCTAGCAACTGTTAGCCAGCTAGCTTCTTAGCATAGCATCTTATATGCTTCAAGAGGCACGTTGACATTAGCCTGCTAGCTAGCCAGATCTTAGGATTGCTAACAGTTAACAGTAGCGAGCCGTCACACAAACACACACCGTCTCGTCGTCAGTAAGAAATTGCGGTGTGAAGCTGGTCGTTTTAAGACGCCGTCTTTTATGGGATCACAATGTCAATGAAGGCCGGTGGAAATCGCAGCAAGCCCGGCGGTGGCAACACCACTGGTACCGCCGCCTCCGGTGCCGGAGGAAGCGGCGGGGGAAGACAGAATCTGGGCAGGTCTGTGAAATTAAAAACGTTAACTTTGCGTAATAAAAACACAACAGCCGGGCTTAATGTGACCAGTGAACAGTGCGTGGACACAGCCACTTCCAACAGTGGTGTTTCTGAGAGATGACATTCCCGTTAAGTGGTTGAAAACTACTACGTGTTTGTGAATGTGGGCCTTGCGACGTGTTGGTCACCTAGCGTAACGTTATGCGGTTTAGCTAGCGAGGCCTGCTGCTTGCTCTAATAATGTTGCAACTTCGACGTAACGGATCCTCCTCTTGCACGTTAGATAGAACATAAGCTGGTATCTGGCTTATGTATTTAGAGATGTTTGGGTGGACAAACATATTTCCCCCACATGTGCGTACCGGTGAAGCTGCTTGCCAAGTTTCTGATATCAGTTTACTATCAGCTCGGAGTCAATTTAGCTCGCGTTAATTAGCCATTTGACAACCCATGCTTGCTATTCAGGGCACTTGGCTCACTCAGTGTTACAACGGCTAGGTAACGGGGCAGCCTGGCGATAAAGCAGCTGTGTTTGTTTTCGTTTGACTGTCACGTTAGCTTGGTACGTTACCGCAATATTGCTGCAAAGGGTTTTCCAAGAAATTGATATCAAACGTGTGGGTGCACGAAAGAAAGGGGCGGGTGTAGAGACGGGGGTGAAGAGGAGGAGAAGGGGGAATTACAGACCGATGGGCTTTTCAACCTTGACGTTGCTGCTCATTTGAAATTGTGTCCTTGAAGCATGACATTTCTGTACATGTCGTCCAAATTTACAGCTAACACACACTGTCAGTGCAGTCTGGAGCTGCATGCGTATCGTGAATTTTGATGGTGTTAATGTGGTCAGGCTTCTATTCACCGGTCACTAGGACAGTACGCCCCATTCATTGCGTAGGTTTTATCCATTAAGGCCGTGCGAAGATATTGGAAAAATCGAATAGGACCAGTTGGACTAATGCATACAAATGCAGCTTATTTCAGCTCGAAATGACTTGGGTTTGGTTTCGTTTCAACATTGAGTAACTGAGCTTGTTCAGGTGAGCTTATTACTCATTTACAACAACGAATACAATATTGGGAAAGTGGCCATTGCCTACATTGAATCAAGTGTGAATGCCTGGCCATGTGCCAGCTGCTGAACAAGGTGCGTTTTAGGACATGCTTGGGGAAAAAATGTAGGCTACCGAGCCTTTGGCTGGCAGCCACTTGAACATTATTCTAACCAGCAAAATATCGTGGAATCTGGGGAATTTCAGAACCTACATTGCATTCAAATATTTAATACATCAACATTTGCAACATGTTTCAACACAGATTTAATTAGATAATTCATATTGCTGATTATTCTTGGGCTTCCCTTTAACATCTGCAAAAGCAGTTCTGTACCATCATAGAGATTTACAGAACCACCTCCTCAGAGAGTACTTTCAGTGCTAATGATTTTTGATAAGTTTGACAACAATGGCATTTTTTTTCTTTCAGGGGAAGACACAGTGGTAAAGGTCCCTCAGCAGTAAGTAACTGGTTAACTCACATAATTCAGTAGAAAATAGCTTTTATGCCACATAGGCATGTACTCAGAAGTTTGGTATACCTGAATGTTTTATTTTATCAAAGAGGAAAAACCGCTTCTAAAAAACCCACACACTGGATTAATACCTATTTTTGTTCATTATATACAGAGTCTGTTGAATACAGTGTCATGTTTTTTTGTAAGGCATGCAATTTGGTTTAAAAGTTTCAAAGAATGGAACTCGGAGCAGGCATAAATCCAGTGTTTTGATATCTGTTTCTTAGTATGCATTATGAATGGAACAAATGTCCAATAGGTGTCACATGGCTGCGAGGAGCCTATTTACTATAGTTTCCCTCTGCAGATGGGGAACATCAGAAGTTAACTGTGTTTTTTCTTTAGGTCATTTTCAATGGTGTATATGCAAATATGAGGATGGTCCATGTCTTGACTTCAGTGGTGGTATGTTTACTGTGTGTCTGTCTTGTTAAAGTTTTGAGATGATGCTCCATATATGTTCAGTATGTCCGTCTGAATTTTGTTTTCTGTCTAATAGCAACAATGACAAGAGAAATGAGCACAGTTGCAGGGAAAAAAACTCTGAATCAACCATGTGAATCATGCTTACTGTAAATGAATTTGTAACAGCAGTATGTACTGCAGTCTGTCTTTCACCACATGCTGTTTCTTCAAAATGTCTACGCTGCTATAAACAAAGCCTGCGTGATTTGTAGAGACTGCTAGTTGCATAAACAAAGCAGAGATTGATCAATCATTTATCTGTTTCACAGCAGATGGGTTTCTGAACTTGTTTTTTGAATATGTAAATTGACATTGACACTGAATACAGTGAATAATAAAAGGCCTATTCATTTTTAGGGGGCCAAGTGTGAGCTGAAAGTGAAAAACGGAGCAGTCTATGAAGGAGTATTTAAGACATATGGTCCGGAGGTAAGCGACACACACACTGCGATATTCTTTATAGGTGCTTGATCTGTGATTTCCTATGTAGCAATACTAATCGTTAAGGTTAACTGTGTTGGAAAGATAGTGCCCAGCCAGCATTCAGTAGCAGCTTCACCCCTGAGGTGGCTTGGACAAAGATTGCCCTTTCCATCTTTCCTTTTATAGAAGAGAGGTATGAGGCCCTTCATCTTTCCTTTTAGGATGAGGTATTTCCCAAACTTGTCCTGTGGGGAAAATAAAATTTTGTACAAATGAAAAGCTTAACCTGAGTAATGGTACAAGTTTCTGTCCAATTTAGCTTGGCATCAACTTCACTTATTGATTAGATGTTGTAACATACATTATCCCCATTGTTTAACTCCCGTATCTTAGCTCCCACCTCTTTTATAAGGTTGTGTGACTAATGTGAATAAAGCTGGAAGGACACTCCAAAATAATCAGAATTTGGGGTGCTTTCACAGCCAAACAGACCACTTTGTTTTGAGACCAAAGCATCACATTTGGGTTTTATTGCCACAGTGTGTGCAAGCAGAACCACCAAACATGCTGAAATATTCACATAGCTGTATTTTACCACCTGGTTACACAGTCTCTTAGTCAACAATGCATTGCTTGGTTAGAGTACTTTTTCTGCTATAGTATTAGCTGTAGTACAACTTCTTGTTTTTTTGGAAATTGGAGGTCGTGTCTTCTCCCACTGCAACTCACAAGCTCCTCCGTCTGGTGTGGAGGCCTTTGAAATGAGCAGAACACAATTAATTGATGTCAGTCAACAAAATTTTTGTTTAATTATTCTGTCAGCCAAAGAACCTAGAGGGAATTTCCTGTAGTTCAGCCATAGGCAAGTGTTGATGTGCCTTGCTGGGCGAAGATGGAAGTTTTTCATTCTAATCAAACACGCCACGTGATTTAATTGGTTAGGTCCTCTTTTTGCTGGTTGTGCAAAAGGATCAGGATTATTCTCATCATACCTTGTCTTTAATAATTGATTCATAATTAGTGTATAAAATGTCAGAAAATAGTGAAACAAGTCTGCCACATTTTTCCAGAGCCCAAGGTGACCCCTTCCAAGCGTTTGTTTTGTCTGGCCAGCAGAAATGAAAACATATTGGATTATTTTTTGGAGTTTCCATAATACATTTTCTTAAAAGATTGATTGATTATTAAAATTGTTGCCAGTTAATTTTCTGTCTGTCAACCTACTGCGGTGAATGATTGTGATGAAACAATGCATGGTCTCGGGCCTCCATATCCCATGATTCCTGATCTCCTCTGTAGATCATTTAGGCATTTGCTGTATTTCACATCCTCCTTTAATCTAATTTAACATAACTTTCTCCGTCAGTGTGACTTGGTGTTGGATGCAGCCCACAGAAAGAGCCCAGAGCCGAGCATAGCCCCCAGGAAAGAGGATATTGTGGAGAGCATCATTTTCAAGGCCTCCGATGTCGTAGTGGTGACCTTCAAAGATGTGGACCTGAATTTTGCCAGAAAAGGTACAGAGGGCTTTTGTGTTGACCAATCTAGTTACATCAGCGGTCTTTATATACCTAGTCTATATACACTAAAACTCATGAAGCATTCACAATGTAATTGGGTTAGTTTGTCACTTTGTATTCATTGCGCACTCGTACAAAAATAAACACATGCCACGGTGAATTCCCTTCGGTGCAAACACACAACATATTGATCTTTTTCGGTCTGTATATACTACCTTGATGTCACAGAGGCTTTGGCATGACTTAAATCTTGTGTGTCGGCTTTGAGTGGCCAGTCATTGAAACTAATGTGATGTATCGATTGGGCTGAAGGTTGCCCCAGCGTAGCAAGGACACTCAATAAGAGCTGAATGAGTCTTCTTCATCTAATTCTTCATGACCCCTACAATTCTGCTTTGAACAATATTGGACTCTGTGGAAGGGGGTTATTATATTCTGAAAATGAACAGGTGTAAGCGTTTCACTACATGATTCAAAGAGATGCTATTGCACAGATGGTGGTGTTATCTTGTTAAATTGAACAATTGTGGACTGACTGGAAATTTTATTGTTTTGTAGAAAAGTGGTTAATTCTTAAGCACCATTGCTAATTGTAGTGATTTTATGTTACGAATTCAACAAGATACTTAGAAAGGTAAGTTTGTTTTTCACCTATTTAATCGCTGAAATTAGGGGGCCATAAGGAGTCTCCTAGGCTTGACTTAAACTATGAGGGGGGAAAAAAACAGGAAACAGAATTTCTCTTTAAAACTTGCACATAGATGATCCACATCCTAAAATTGTTGGACAGGAAGTCAACTGCTGGTGTGATCGCAAGTCATTCTGTCTGTCTGCCCATTTTCTGACTCTCTGTCATCTGTCTGTCTCTCCTCCCCGATGGTCTAGTCTCCTCTGACACAGGTAATATATGGCTGTTTTCTCCTCTTGAACATCTCTGTATGCACTCAAACAAATTTGTAAATCTCTGAGGCCTGGGCCTGATCTCTTGCCATCTATTGTTGTATTTAAAATCCAAATTGGTGAATGAATTTGGGGATCACTGCTTTCATATAATGTAAAAATACAAATCAAATATCTGATGCAGGTCAATCTTCCTCTGCCTGATCCTTGGTTGTCTTTAGATTGGATGTTGCTTTCGGTGGAAGAGTTTGCCACTTGCCCTACTATATGCATAATTAAGCATTTACTTAAGACTGAAGCAGAGGCTCAAAATGGAATCCTGCCATGGCCTTGGAAATAGATTCTTATGGCCTTATGCTTACTTATGAGGAATCTGAGGATGTGGGAGACATGCTAGCGTAAAAAGTTTAATGTAGTAAGCTAACACTTGTTTTATACTAACTAATACTACTTTTTTATATTTAAAATTTAGATATATGGTTTTCCCTGATATATGGTTATTATGGTTTAGACCCAAGCACAGCTTGAGCCTTTATGTAGCCAGCCTGCAAAGACACCATTACAGCTATGACTTATTCTTAGAAGAGGAAGGATATGGTTATTAGTTTTGTTTTGACTTATCTTTCAGAGCATTGTTTTATTTTTCTAACATGGGTTTCTGCTGCGGTGCTGGATTTCAGACCTTACTGGACCAGAGCCCAGTTTTAATCAGAGCTAGATGTAAAAGGGGGAGTTATAACTATGATTCCATTGAAAGCAACAGATTGAAATCTCATGTCAAGCACATGCACCTTAACCTGCGTTCTGAGCCTTGTGTTAAAATGTCAGTATCTTGAAGTGCTTTGAGAACATGTAATTTACTTCAATCTAAATGCATGTTTGCTTACCTCTCATTATGCCCACATTGTATGATTCTCTCAATGGACAGTGTGCATAGAGCATCCCAGCCACCTCTACTAATATAATTCAGGCCTGTTAGCCCAAATGACTGTGTGGTGCCAATCATTTTTTTTTCTGAACTTACTGTGTCAGCAATGCTTCAATGTACTTTGTATTTGTGTGATGAGTTGGGATTAGCGCTGGACCGGTATAGTGGTATAATGAGGTACACGAAATAATTTAAAAGCAATATAAAATTAGACTATACCTTTTTATTCCAATATAGTTTGATGTTGAGTTAATTAATATGTTTCCTTAAAGTCCTCCCAGCGTTTGCTCTGTTTGCTGTGCTCACCGCACAGCCCGCCCCGCCCCTCCCTCTGCATCTGCATGCAGCCGTCTACTCACAAACACTCGACAACATGGACGTAGACACAGTGCTTGAAGACCTGGCTTGTAAAAAAACAAACAAAAAAACAACAGTTCAGTCAGTGTTTCCCACACATTCACTTTACTTTGCCGGGCCGCCCAGGTTAGGCGACACGTTGTAGCATTTATCAGAGAAACAGAGTGATTACGTCACAAGTAGATGGTGAATATTCTACAAGAGTAGACCAGGTAAAACGACAGTGACTACACCAGTGCAGATGTCATTTGCTAGCTACCGTGTTGGTTTTGTTTTGATAGGCTATGTCGTCAACATGCAGCGCAGTTGCTGCTGTGAACAGAGTCGCGAGTGGAAGAGTCCAGAAGACAAGTTCTGTTTTCTTTTGACGACTTTATACAATGTAGCCTACTAGTAATGGAGAAATCCACCGGATCAGATATACAGGGAGAAAGAGACAGAAAGAAGCGGGGTACACTGACGTGTTTGCAGCAGACAATGTTGTTGGGTCTGTGAGTGTGAAGAGAACTGAAGGAGGCAGATTCAAAAAGTGAGTGACACTTACAATGGACAATGAAGTATAATTAAAATGGTGAAATAAGAAACAAGCTAAGCTACTAAAAATAGTAACCCCCCACCACCAACACCACCACTTAGCAGAAAATACTGATATGTATTTTGTACTGGTATTCTGCCTAACAGTACCGGTATACGACTTTTTCAGTATCGCCCAGCCCTAGTTGGGATGACTGAGTTATATAACTCTAGGTGGCTCATATCCTTAATGCACATAGTCCATTGGTGCCAGGTCTGAGAATGTGTGAGCAGACTTTGGCTGAGCATAGATTAGATTTCCTTTCAAATGTAATTGTGAGTTTGAGCGTGCCCGGCCCTGGTTTGTAGTTGAGTCAACCGAAGTATTCTGTAAATTTACTTAAATACAGTAAAACGTCCTGAAAGTGTGGACCGTCGTCAGCCCCAAGTAGTCTTTTATACACGTAAATCACGTCTTTCAAGATGTTGCCACGATGATGGGTAATAAATTAATAAGTAAGTAATTTCTGATGAAGGTCAGCCATCTGAAAATACATTGATACATAAATTGATTTAGTTGTTTTTATTGCAGGCTAAGATAGTGATTGGTGACTACCCTTTTTGCCTTTCTTTACAAGGTTGTTATCATATTCTTGCTCACACTGCCAGAACCCTTTATCCTTCAGCTTTACCAAGGCCAGCTCAAGCAATATCTCAATTTTTTTGAAAGGATTTTTTCCCCAATACACTTGTACACATGTTTGGTTGTGAATGGGTGTGCCTGGTGAAACCACCCTTACCTCCATGTAGATGTTTGCTGTGAGAGCGTGTGGCAGAAGCCCTTGAGGCATGAGCACTTCCCTCCATCCCGTGAGAGTGTAGCCATATGATTTTATACCGTGTGTGTGACAGTCTGCTGTACATAAATATGTAATATTTGTGTGTGCTGCAGACAACTTCACAGATGCAGCAGTGAGCAGTAGGATCAATGGCGAGCATAAAGAGAAAGATCTAGAGCCCTGGGATGGAGGAGAGACCCACAACTCTGACAGCCTCGAGTCTCTGGATACAGATGTGGTAAGAAAATAAACGCATTGATGCTGCACTTGTGAGTACATATAATGGAATCAATACAGGGTTTCATATGATGACTTGTAAATAGGCCTGTCACAGTGAAGTAATTAGTCAGGACTCAACTGTGCAATATGCAGTATCTTCACTTTTTTAATCAATCAAGTAATCTAGTAATTTGGTGCCATATAGCACAGTAAGAGTGTCTGTGGATCTCACCTCACTGCACAGCGAGCCGCTAACAGCAGCTTTATGATCGGAGCAAGCTAGCTGCTGGGTGCTAGTTAACAACATTGCCAAGCAAACTCATTTTTGTAGTTTGACTGTCTTTTTCACACGTAGCTATCGTTACCTTCAAGGCATGTCTATCAAGTCAATTTACATGCTGCAGCAACCATATATATACACACACACACTCCAACACACACCTGTGGGAAGCGGAATGGGCTGTCCACAAATAACCACTGTTTGTAACATTATAACTAAATTTCCACAGAAAGCAACATGAAAACCAGCTGCAGGCATCCGACACACTACGCTCCTTAGTTAGTGAGCTTCAAATGGGGCTTACCGTTCAGTTTCTCTGGACTGTCCCTCAGGATTACAACGTTAGTCCAACATGCCGAGCCTACTAGCCACATTAGCCGCGCAATATTGTAATGCCAAGTTAGCTAACCTTTAAAATAAACAGAAAAACAATACAAAACATGACAACACTTATGGCTTCTAAGGTTGAAGTTGGGTCACGTACAGCCCATGGCTGTCCATCCTTGAATCGTTAAAGAGCTCGTTACGAAGCTCTACTTTATTAATTCAACACACAGTTGTTTACAGGCCTTTTGTGAAATTCTCTCTCTCTCTTCATCTCAGTCAAACGGGTGGGACCCCAATGACATGTTCAAGTACAATGAGGAGAAGTATGGAGTCTTGTCTACATATGACAGCAGCCTGTCCACATATACGTAAGCTTCTCTACGTTCATGTGTGCATCTCCCTATGCCTTGTTTTGTTCAATATATTTATTCTGTTAGAATATGTTCAGTTTCCTGCATACAAGTAATCTACAATATATTTGAAATAATGGATGTGGTCATTAACCTGTGCTGTGTCACTCTTTTAATATTGTTTACGATACAAAAGTAAAAACTTGAAATCAGGCCATCCTTAGTCACTCTATCACCCGGCTGCCCTTGTCTGACCTGAGCTTGTTTCCCAGGGTACCCCTGGAGCGGGACAACTCAGAAGAGTTCCTCAAGAGGGAAGCGCGTGCTGCCCTGCTGGCAGAGGAGATTGAGGCCAGTGCCACATACAAGGCCCGTGTGGCCTTGGAGAATGATGAACGCTCTGAGGAGGAGAAATATACTGCTGTGGTGCGAGGGGAAAGGGAGACTCACACACTAAGCAGGTGAGACCAGGTCACGTACAGACTTAGGGTCAATACATACTACTTCTGCCTGTGAGTGTGTGTTAGTGCAGACCTTGCAATTGTGTAATCATTGATCTGCTCCTTTTCCCTTGGGTTTTCTTTTGCCCACACTCAGACACACACACTTTCTGCGCTCTTACTGCAAACACACCGGCTTGCCCCGCCTCTTTCTGACTCTGTCTCTCTCTCCTTGCATATGTCTGCTCGGCTGACTTTCTCCATCAGCAGTACGTTTTATAAAGTTGCAGAAAAGACACAACTTGTTTTTGGATTTTTCCACCGGTATCACACGTGGATTATGTTTTCACAGCAGCAGGTGCGCCACATGTGGAGGAGGCTTGTTAATGACGTAGCCTATCGAAACAAACCTGGTACCAAAGAACACTTGCACAGCTAGTTTCACTGTTGCTTTACCTGGTCCGTGCCTGTAAAATATCCCCCATGTCTTGTAGCGTAAGACCAGATACCATCCCTGAGTTTCTCTGCGAAATGCTGAAATGGGTCATCAAATATATGTGGGCAGCCATTAATATACCTGGGCGGGCAGCCCACCCAAGTAAAGTCTATATGTGGGAAACATTACGTTCACAACCAGCATGTGCCAAGCGAATTTAATTTGTTCTCATTGTTGTTAAGTGTCTCTTGATGTGCGCTACAGTACCAGCTCTTAACACAGCAGCAGCCCAGCACAACACTGCAACATTTACACTGCTGCTGTGGGATTGAGTTTATACTTGTAAGAATCAAAACTAAAGGTGCATACTGTAAAGTAATGAAGCTGGCCTAGTAATTAATTGAGTCCGCAGCTTTATTGTGAAAGTTTTAAAATTTCATCGCCTGTAGGTCTGCTGGAATGTACATCATTCATGTTTTATTGGTATAAAAGATAATAAATAAACCATTCCTTTCACCTTTTTTCCCGTAAAATATCTACACCATAAAACTGACTATAAATATCATGAGATACGATTTATCATCAAAGAGTGCTGATGTCTCCCACAGGTTACTATGTTTATTAAGGAAGAACTGGAAAGAGACACGTTGTACACACTTGTGTATGCACTCTACACACTTTATTTGCAGTGCCTGATATTTTACCGGGATATTTTGAGGAAACAAAGGGATCTATGTACTGTCTAGCATGTTATAGCTCATATTTCTTTAAATGTTCTTAATACCAGAATGTCATGCACCACATGTCAGAACTATTGTTAAAGGACTTTGAGCTCCCACCATTAAAGTGCAAGCATGAGAGCACAAGTACATAAACAGCCTCGAAGGGAAACAATACAGTCCCAGCGAATTCACTAAATAGACAGCAGCTGTTCCCAGAACAAATACTTCCTTGGTAATTAAAGAAAACATGCTCATTTTGGCAGAAAGGTACTTAGTTGAATGTAATAGTGTAGAGTGAATCTCTCATCTTTGTTATCTTGACTGTTGTCTCTGACTGTACTGTGTGTGTGTCTGTGTGTGTGTGTGCTTACGTGCAGAGAGAACAAGTACATTCCTCCAGGTCAGAGGAACAGGGAGGCGATGTCATGGGGACCGGGACGTCAGAATTCCCCTCGTCTTGCTCAGAGCTCAGCTGGACCCCCCACTCCTCGACCAGGACCTCACGACTACAGTCCCAGCTCCGGGGCCGATCAAAGGGTGGTTAATGGAGGTACGCTTAATACATCACCAACACACATTTGGCGTTAAATTGCAACATCCTATATAGAAAGTTCTTCTGGAATACAGTACTGTACAGTGGTGCATTCGATGGTGAGTGAGTTGGTCAGTGAACCAACTGTGAGTGCTCCACCTCGTTATCTATTTAACTGATGTAAAGCTGGTGGTGACTTTGGTTTAGAGTCTGGGATGTTCATAGTAGCTGCTGTTGTTCATTGAATGCATTTATTGTAAGCTACTTGTGTCAGTTAAATCGTTTTATTCCTCCCTTGCCATTCTTTCTCATGTTTATTAATCTCCCCCTTCTTTGTGTTCCTGCTATGACTTTGTTTTCCCCCCTTTAACTGGTTGTCATCTGCTGGTTGTCATCCTTGATCATTTGTCCTTCCCTCTTTTAGGTTCATCCCATTGGCCCTCACCCTGTCCATCTCCTTCCTCCCGGCCCCCCTCCCGTTACCAGTCTGGCCCCTCCTCCCTGCCTCCTCGGGCGACCACGCCCACCAGGCCACCCTCCAGACCCCCCTCTCGACCTTCCAGGCCTCCCTCTCATTCATCCCACCCCTCCTATCCCTCCTCCTCAACCTCCTTTTCCCACCATGGGCCCACATCGCCAGCCTCCACTCTGCCCAAACGCATGTCTTCAGAAGGTACCCACATCAGTGTGGAGTAGACCTGGGCAAAGGCATGAGTTGAAGGTGGAGGGAATGAGCTAAATATGGAAATTATATTCCCAATCATAGTAAATTGTTAAACATGTCTTTAGTTAAATAAGGAAGCTGCTTTCAAAAGTGAATTTGTCCAGGTCTAGTGTGAAACAACACTAATAGGTGAAGTTGCTTCTTCAGACTGATTCGGGTCATATTTGCAATTTCCATACAAATGGAAATTGTGAGGATTTGGTAAGCCCCAAAGCTGATCCTTCTGTCAGTGCGTCAGGCAGTTTCACCTTGGCATGTGGGTGCACCACACTGTGTGCTGTGCTTTCTGTTTAGCAAGAGTTTAGCCACCAAAAACACCAAGGCAGCAGTTTCTCAAAATGTTTTCTGTCTTTTTTTAAAGAGATTTTTTGGCCTTTATTTAGATAGGATAGAGAAACATGAAAAGAGGGAGAGAGAGAGGCGATGACATGCAGCAAAGGGCCAGGGGCTGGATTTGAACCCGGGCCACGGCGATAACGACTGAGTCTTATACATGGGCGCCCGGTCTACTAAGTGAGCTAACAGGCGCCCCTCAAAAAGTTTTCTGATTCAGCAGTCAAATCTATAATTGACCTTCTGCTTTAATGTGTTTAAGTCTGTTGCTAGACTCAGCACCATCTTCCACAGTGATGCTCTTTGTCACTGTCTCAAAATGGGGTTACTATGTGCACCCTCAGTCCTTGTTTCGTGTTAAATCTGAAAAAAGTGCTGCTGTCTAAATATACATACATACATATACATGCTTGTTTTGTACTTTTTCAGTGAAATGACAAAATATTTTACTAGTGTTTTTTCAAAGATCAGTTTTGCACTGGGCTATCACCTGTAAGATGGACACTCTTTGTGTAACTGCACAAGCTCTGCTAAACAGTGAATTCTTTAAATACGTGTTTCCTCCTCGCCTTCTTTCCTATGTTTTCCCCATTTCTCATCTCTCACTTCACTTGGTTGTGGTTTGAGTGTGGTGTGTTGTGTGATCGCTTCACACCTGCAGTTTCTCCATTAACACGCATGTCACTAAATAACATTACTATATGTTGTGATATTTAAACCTTAGATGTAGCAAAGGTTTGTTTGTTTGTTTTTAAAAAAGCTTCTGAGAGACACACGTGTGAGTTTCAAAGAGAAACCCGTTCAGTGTGTTACCTCACCTCCACCTTCTGTTTATGGAGTTCTGTCAGTCTTCATTTGTCTTTCTTCATCTACAGGTCCACCCAGGATGTCTCCAAAATCACAGCGGACGCCTCGTGCTCACAGAGTGCCACCCTGCCGGACCACTGGAGTCCCTCCAGGAGTGGACTTAATTTCCCATAATGCCCCTGGAGAGGTTCCAGTGACACCACCAACCAGGAGCAGCTCCTCTGGAGGGACATGGTCCTCAGTGGTTAGCGGAGGTAGCATAGTGATTTCCTTCCATTTAAATATTTAAACTTCATTAAAATGTCAAACAATGGAACGTCTGTGCAGAGGTGATTTTTATGAAATTATGTTTTAGCACCACCGTGGATGATTTGCTTTGAGTACTTTTCCTCTAATGTTGGCCAGTAAATCAAGATGACACTAAGATCTCTTCTTCCTCTCCTCAGCTCACAGACCTCGCTCCCCAAGACAGAATAGTATGGGTGGAGCCTCCCCTGGCCCCTCCTCCCTCCCATCACCACAGACAGGAACAGCTCCTGTGGAAACTGCTTCTACACCAACATCAGCTTCCTCTCCGACTGCTGCTAGCCCCGCCCCCAACATGGTCGCCTCTCCATCAGGTGAAGGTAAGCTTAAAGCTAACCCACACACTGTCACTGAGATGGATTGAGGGACCAAGGAATGCTAAGTGCGATATGAAATACCTGATTTCAGTGTGCTTTTAAAGTGGTTTCTGTCACTGTCTAAGCTGCTTTTATGCTGGAAGTAAAGAGACTTGTTTTTCTGTCCTATGTAGCAAAAGAGTGTCGTGTTCAGGAGACCAGACAAACATCCCCCACGGCAAACAAGGAGAACATCAAACCCATTGACAGCTCACCTAGTATCACCAGACCAGTCTGTAAAGGTACAGTACACTGTTTAGTGTTGTGAAGCTTTATCACAAAAATTTTAGACTATTTGCTGAGACACCTGTTTTAATGTACCTGTCAATGTAATATAATTTAGGTTGTGATGGCTTAAATAGTGGCTCAGTATTTCCAGATCCATTGGTAATGACTCATTACTCTACTCTCTACTCGCCTTACAGGACCCCCTTCTATGGCACCAGACCACAGAAAACAAATAGATAATTTAAAGAAATTTAGTGTAGATTTTAGGGTAAGTATCTCATTCATTTGTACGGTATAGTAATGCTGAAAATCTAACATCACTAACCTCCTGTTTATGAGGCTGTAACTTTTTTTTTTTCATCCTCCCACTTCCAGTTGCAGTCTAGTTCAAACTCAGAGCCTGCCTTTGACCAGATGATGACCAAGCCTCCTAGAGATCCAGCAGACAAGCCTAAAGACCTTCCCCTGGACAAAGCCTCCGCAGTGGGGCGGGAGGGCAACGAAGAGGGCGTTGTAGGAATTGCTGCTGGCACCCCTGGTGGTGCCCCTGCTCCATCCACCACCACTGCAAACACCAGTAAGCCTGGCAGCCCCGCTGCACTGTCTCCGTCTCCTTCTGCTCCGGACCAGAAGAGGGCGGGGCTAGATGTGACATCACAGGGAGTTCAGACGACGTCCACATTTAGTGGTCCCAAGCATGAAGAGAAGGAGGAGAAAAAGGAGGCAGTGCAAGAGTGAGTGGAAGGGATAGTATGGTTAGAGGGGAGACTGTTCATAATTTTAAATAACAAGTCTGGATATATTCTGTATTTTTTTTAATCATCAACAAATCCCACCAAATGACCGAAACCAACATAGACATGACAATAATTTCAGAGTGATTCTTAAATTTTAACTTCACTTTTTTTCTCCTCCTGTAGTCAAGTGAGAAAATCAACCCTGAACCCAAATGCTAATGAGTTCAAGCCCAGGTTCAATACCCAGGTCAGTAGGCCCTGCTGCTGCCGCCAGACTACACAGTTTAATTGCCACAAACTTAGAGTGAACTCATTTATTTGGTCTCTCGCTGTTTCGATCTCTCTTTATTTGCTCCATCAGCCCAAACCAGCTAACACCCCGACGCCTCCCCGGCCTCAGGGCCAACCCAGCCCCTCCATCGTAGTCCAGCAGCCCCCGACTGTGTATGGCCAGACAGTCTGCTTCCCCCAGATGTATCCCCTTACACCAGTCAGCCCTGGAGTGCAGGTGAGACACACTTTTGTATGCCGAAATGTTTGCTATGAAGACAGATTATTTGCTTCTATTAGAGCCCGACTGATAAATTGGCGTGCCGATATTATCGGCCCATATGAGCTAATTGCAGATAAATCGGTATCTGTGTTTATGACAGCCAATAAATGACACTTAAAAAACGAGACATTGAGTGTTGTCGTTACATTGTTTGTTCACCAGAGGGCACTCTTTTGTTCAAACTACTATTTATAACAACAAGAAGAGTTTATGTTCTCTTGGTGAGGTCTCATAACTACTCATAACAAATGTTAGGGGATAATATCTTTCTTTTGTGTTTCTGAAAAGAAGAAGAAAAAAGAATATTAGCTGATATATTGGAAATATTGAAAATTAAAAATTGTTTTAGTCTTAAAAATCCTGTATTGGTCGGGCTCTAGTTTCTGTTTAGTGCAGATCAACCCAAGCATCACGTTGAATCAGTGTGAAATGCTAAGTTCATTTAGGCAAATCGCTAACCCCTAAAATCCACTGACTCCGTCTATGGCGCATTACGGCTGCACCGCAGTTGCCGGAGCTAATCGCGGCCGTTATAGTCAATGCTTTTGAGTCCACCAGCTGCGGCTGCAGCCCGTCTAAGAAGCGTCCCAGAAGCGGCTCTCCGCTCCGCAGAGAATAGGTAGCGGGTCTATTTTTGCCGCTAGCCGCGTCAAGCAGCACAGAGCAGATCGAAGAAGGTAGTAGAGGCACAAAAAAGACAAGTCAATAACGTGGGGCAGGCTGCACGCTCTGCTGCTGAAACACTTCTGACATGCTTCCAGTGGACTTTGATGCTAGGCTATGGACGCATCAAAACCGTGGCGCAGCCGTAATGTGCCGTAGACGGAGTCAGTGGATTCCCAGCTTAACAAGCGTCACCATGAGGTCTCGCAACGTGTCTGCTTATGTTTGCCCTCATTTGTCATTTTTCTTTCCTTTTCTGTCTTGGATTCATCTCTAATCTTTCTTTTTATTTTTAATAGGCTTCATCTCACATTTATTTTGTCGTTTTCTTTGGACACCTTGATATACAGAACATGTGCATCCTTTTTTCATCACTTTTCTTTCCTCTCTCATGTTCCAGACACTTTTTTTGTTTTGTTTTTTTGTTTTTTTGCAGAATTATTTGAAAAATGTTTAGGTAAATATTTGAAATAAAAAGCTTAGAAATGTTTAAAGAAAGCAGGTATGAATTTTTTTTATACAATATGATATAATATTTAATCATTTAATTCAAAATATTTACTCTCAAAGCACTTTATAACTGTGCTTTGAGAGCATATTTTTGATGAAGGCTATTCCATTTGTAGTTGTAAATCTATATTTTGTTTGTCCTGTGTTGCTTTAAGAAAAACTTGGTGATCCAACATCAGACACGTGTAAACGATAACATACCTTGGTGAACAACTAAAGAGTGGTTCTCTTTTCCTTTTCTCCCCCTCCTCCTCCTCTCTCTCGCTCCATTAGAAAAGCATAATATGGAAGGTTTGTGAATTTTTTAAATCCTTTTGTTTTTTTAAGCCCAATCAGTACTGAAATGTCTTGCTTGCTTGTTGAATTAATGCCATCAGATGTTGGTTTGCCAACTTCTTATTGCAATTCGTTTTGAACTGTCATCACAGATGGACTTGTTAACGTCAAGCTTATTTCTATTGGCTTCATCTGTTTACCCATACAAATGGCTTTTTGCTGCATTACTGTTTGTAATAGAATTGCATGGTTTATAATGTTATGGCGTTAAGGAATGGAAGATGACAAGCAGTATATTTGGGTTATAGTCACAGTTGTAAAAACACCTTTTTTTGACCAATAATAGACAGTCATAGAAAATGCATGTGGTCCCAGGTAAGAAATAATTCCCACACTCTCACATGCTCATACTGTATGTGTTTTTTTTTTGTTTTTTTTGAAGTATGTTTTTTATATGTGTTGGGTAAGGGATTAGAAACTAAACCAACAGTTAAAAGCCGTGCACAAGTAAACAAAAGTTCACCTGTTTTTAGTTGCGGGCTGTTTTTTCCTTTCTTGTCGAAATGATGCTGCAGCTTTTCTTCATCTGCCATCCTCATTCCCCTCCTCACTACAGTCTCCAGCTATGTACCAGGTTCAGATGCCTCATATGACGGTCAGCCAGTCTAAACCCTACAGACCAGGTAAAGGTGAGAATAACAACTGCCTTGTCATTTCTCTCTCTGTCTCTCTCTCTCTTTGTCTCTCTCTGTTTCTCTGCCTCTCTGCTTCTCTTTCTGTCGACTCTGTCGCCCTCTGTGTCGCATTTTCGCTCTCTGAAGCTGACTAAATAAATCTGGTTGGGAAAGTAACTGCATTGGCTCTGAATGTAAGACTTTTGTTTCTGGATATTGTGTTTGGAGTCGTACTATTTTCATGGTACTTGTAAATGTATTCACGACCAGTGTTGGGGTAGTTACTCAAAAAAGGTAATGGATTACTTTTTTTAAACTAATGCCTTAACTAGATTACTCACTGCTGAAAGTAACTAGTTACACTACTAGTTACATTACTTTTGGATTACTGCGTATTATCACCTGTGATGCACAATACCAATATATAGTTACACCTCATATATGGTCAGATCAACACAAATCTTTATTACAGTGAGGACATACACAGGATCTCTCTTCTATGGTGTTTAATACTACAAATGTCAACAGAGTTCTAAACATCAGCCCAACATGTGTCAAGAGAAGAACAAGGCTAAAGTACAGCACTACAGACTGGGATTCTTACTGCTGAATCATTAATAGCTGTAAACATGTAGGCCTGGGGCTGACATTGAAAGAATCAGGCATGTATGTCTAATAATAATAATCATAACAACAATAATAATTGGGCTATTATATTATTCTTATTATCATATGTGGCCATTTTGCTACAATTACGCTTGACACTACGGCTTCGGCTGTGTTTGCAACCTGACCTTTCCTTTCTCCATGAGAGGGAAGAATTTAGAAAGTTGCGTGGTGCTGCGGGGAGCCTCCAGCTGCAGTAGTGCATGGATTATGTGTAATATTTATCCAGCCAGAGGGAATGATCACAAACCATTCATAGTGCTTAGCAACACAACCTGTACCGGAGAGGGCCGGTGGAGCGTACAGGGCCAGGAGATCGAGGAGCGACTGGCCCGCTGCAGACGGTTGATCATCGTTCCCTCTGGCTGGCTGCAGTTTGACTCTCCGCATGAGCCATGATGATAAAGAAATACAGAGATTGTCAGGAAAGAATGGTGTCAACCCAAACTATCACAAATCATGCTTTTGCTTTTAGGGGAGCTGATGTTTTATTAAGGGGGAGCTTAGCTCCCCCTGGCTCCCCGGTATTTCACACCCTGGGCAGGAGTCTCTCAAATCGTTTGTCAGACCACCTGTTCCTCCTCAGAGTCAGCACAAGACTGCTCAGGCTAAAGAGCCTCTCCACAGGCGCACTAGAGGGATTGCTGTCCTTTCGCGATACAATTTGAAGTAATACCTCCACCCCTTGTAAGACGTCTTTGGCAATTTCTGCATCCTCATGAACTGGCGCTCAAGTCAAAAGTGAGCTTGGAAGTGTTACGCAAACATTCATGAAAAGGGTTTGATTTATTTTTCTTCTCCCATTATGCGGATAGTTCAAGAACCAGTTCGCAAGTAACGTGATGATTTTGTTATTAGTAACTTTAATGTGATTACTGAAGTTATCAACAGTAATGCGTTACATACAAAAGTAATCTGATTACAGTGATGTTACTTTGTAACATGTTACCCCAACACTGTTCACGACCAAAGAACACTGAAAACTGCTAACTGGCAGAAAATATGACTGATTGATGGGCTGATTAATTGATAAACTTTATTATCCCAGAGGGAACTTGATCTGCAGCACGGACACAAAACTGAGCAGTCACAGTCACCTGCGGCAGTGTGTTTTTGTTTTTCTATATGTCATAACACACAGGCAGAAGATAAATATTTGATTATTAGTATTAAAGTGTTTTTCAGTTCGCTTTTCACAGGCTTCAGAAATGAGTTTGGATTTTTTGGACTACTAGTATCTTGTGGAAACTTTCTCATCTGGGGTCTGTTTCAGAAAGCGGGTTTAGTGAAAACTCTGAGTAAGTTGAGCCTGAGCTGAGGGAAACTCAGGGTTTTCGGTTTCAGAGAGCAAGATTAGATAAACTCTAGGTCTGTAACCCCGGCAACTTACGCTGTGAACCTAACCTGCTCGGGAGCTGGTTTACTTCAACAAACACTGAGTTTGTCTCTGATTCCTCCCCTCCTGCGGAGCCTGAATCGGCTGTCTGACATTTCCTCATTCATACTGTCGATATCAAAGCACATATTGGAACACACTTACGTCTTTAGAAACATCGAAATTATGATTAAATATGCTATTAGGTTTTTTTTTACCCCAACATGATCTTGAACGTGACGCCTTTATGATCAATCTGTCATCGATGTATGGACAGAGTTTGACATCGTAAATTTATCCTCTGCACAGAATAAAATCTATAAGCTGTACTGTCCTTTTATAACACAGTGACTCTGGACATTAATGCAGCTGTCAGGTTGGCATCAGCTGCACAAAAACACTTACCGTGTACTACAGTGCTGCAGTATACTGTTTAAACTGATCTGTATAAAACTGACCAATGAACAGTAACCTTTCATATTGTACTCGCACAGTGTCAACATTCCTATCGTAGCCTAAATGTGGTTTAAAAGTGAGTTTTTCATTATATATCAGTTCGATTAAGATTTTCATCTTCAGTTATTGCCACCGGCATTTAGTCCTGTCAGGTTACAGCTGAATAAACAGGCCTGTAGCTATTTAAAACGAAGAATTCGAGCACTTTATTATTCATTAAGGAAATTCCAGTAAATAATGAATGAGCAGCGCCATGCGTTTTGGAGCCAATCATGGTGAGTGTTGGCAGCATTCATATTTCTAGCTCCACCCGATTATAATAGAGGCTCTGCCTTTATTTACCCGTTTCCATGGTGAATCGTAGTATCGGAGCTCCATTAATGATGGAAACCTCAGCTACGCCATGCACGCGCTTCCATCTGGCTCAACATACTCAGAGTAGATTGAACTTATTCTGATCGGCCTTTCTGAAACCGAAAACTCGGAGTTTGACAGCTCAGAGTTCATAAACCCAGGGTTCAGGTTTACACTCTGAGTTTGTTGAACCTGCTTTCTGAAACAGGGCCCTGATCAAGTGTTTATCAATATTTTTTTCTAAAGACAGGTTGGAAAAAAACAAGGTCATCTTATCAGTTGTCTTATATTCGGGCCAATTCGGTGAATAATTTGCCTCTTTTAAAACCAGCTGTACCTTTTCTCTCTCATCCATATTTCTGTGTAGTTCAGCTTTAAGGGATATTAAACAAAACATACTCCCCATCTAATTTCCAGTACCCAACATGCCCCAGCAGAGGTCAGACCAGCATCACCCGCAGGGCACACCCACCATGATGCACCCAGCGACGGCAGCAGGACCGCCTATTGTAGCACAGAGCCCCGCCTACTCTGCCCAGTACTTCACCTGCAGCCCGCAGCAGTTCACCAGTCAGCCGCTGGTCCAGCAGATGACACATTACCAATCACAGGTAAGATTTACTCTGTCACCACCAGCAACTTCAGCAATGCTCGGCCCAGTAGGCTCCTCTGTTAAGAAATAAATGTAACCATTACTGTTGCTCTGCTACCATCAGCTAGTGCTGGCAGTATTCATCTCTCCCAGCTGTTCACTTGTCAGCCATTTGTCTGACCGATGCCTGCGGTCCAGCAGCTTGACAGAGTGCCAGCATGATGCCAGTGTTTACATCACTTCTGATATGTGGAGCTGTCTGCCAGCTCCTGGCTCTCACACCTGAAGTGTTGTTACCTGTTTGCAATCAGGCTGTGATAGAACAAGAGCAGGAACACAGAGGCAGTTAGGAGACTGATTTCAGGGTGTTTAAGGGTAACAAAATGACCACATATTGATTAAACTAAACTGAAAAGAACTTAATTAGTTACTAATTTCACTGCAGTTACTTAAAGTAAAAAAAATCATCAGAAAAATGTGAGGCCTAAGGCCCAAACACTCTTGAGGAAAGCTAATCAGGGAAGTAATTTAAATGATTCTTTTATGTCAAATAGCGGAGGTTATTGTTAACAATTATTGACAATACAGTACCTGAGGTTTGGTACCTTTTTTAGACATCGTAGTTTGAAAAGTAATGAAAGTTTGTAACAAAGTAAATATTGTGGTTAGATACCCACCCCTAGCCAAGAAGGAAACTGACACACACAAGGCTCGAGTCCTGATGTTCATCTTCTGTCTGTCCTTATGTGTCTTCCAGGCACAGCATGTGTTTAGTCCGGTAATGCAGGGCAGCGCCAGGATGATGGCGCCTCCCACACACGGCCAACCTAGCCTCGTCTCTTCCTCAACTACACAGTACCCAGAGCAGACACACACCATGTATGGTACGACAGCCTACCACATGTGTATGTTCATACGAGTATGCAACCAACAATACGTGCAGGCATAAGTAATGTGTACAGTTTTAATGCTTTTCATCCTTGCTAACACTGATTCCTGTCTCTAAGTGTCTCCAGGGCCAATGCCTCAGCAGTACCCCCATCCAAACGCCACTTTGCACCCTCACCCACAGCACCCCCAGCCCTCTGCCACGCCTACAGGCCAAGCCCAGCAGGGTGGTCCCCCACAACATGGAGGTCCTCCTAGTCACCCAGCTGCCAGCCCGGTCCAGCACCCACAGCACCAGCAGGCAGCAGCAGGTGAGTGTGTTAAGGTTGGAAGCTGCGATTTTCTTGGCCAAGTCTTGTTTTGATCCATGTACACATTAATAATGTGTTTAAATAGTGTTTATATTTATTTGTTTTTATGTGTTGTAGCAGCAGCAGCAGCAGCCCAGGCCCTCCACATGGCCAACCAGGCACCACAGCAGCAGCTATACTCAGCCTTGGCCCCCAAGCCCCCCTCCATGACCCCGGGGCCCAACCCTCAGTCTCCCCAGGCATCGTTCCCCTCTGCCCAGCAGACTGTTTATATCCACCCGCAGCAGGTGCAGCACGGCTACAACCACAACCACATGGCACACGTGCAGCAGGTAGGTCACAACCTGCTTCTCCCACTGTAGTTCCAGCCAAGTCATCAGATTGGCAGTGTCTCCTGAACGGGATTTTAATTGCAGATATAAGAGGTTATAGTTGGCATACTACAGGATACAGTGGAAAACAAACTATTTTCTATTGCATTTAATCCATGTTAATTCCATATAGCACAATAAAAATGCTTCAATGCTAACTTTTTGGGTAAAAATGGAGGTTTGAACCATTCCTGTCTATAAAGGAATTATGGAAAATGCACTTTCTAATGTTCAGAGAGTTCGATGAGAAAGGTGATTAATGTCTGTGTATAAAGTATGGAGCTTGAGTCAGGACGTGATTTGCTTAACTTAGCTTCTCAGTACTTATAACACGTGGTATTTCTTGATAAACATCTGCACAGAGAGACCATGCGCAGCTTCCTGTAGTCTTGTCATCACAGTGAGGTTTAGTACCTTTGTGCCTGTACAGAGACCTTTTGTGTTTGTGTGTGGATTATACAAATGAGGTGCATCATGTAAATTAGTGACCTTTAGAGACTGGTGGAACGGTAGGCATTATCTTGAACTTCACAGAGAGCGAGGTTAGCTGCCCCCTCCTCCATCCAGTGCTAGGCTGACTGCCTCCTGACGCCCGATCAAACAAATGTACACTTGTTGGCAGAGAACATTTCAGACCTTTTGTTTACATCATTACCTGAAAGCCAAAACTCCTTAAAGCCCCCCTCCAGTGTATTTTGACATTTCTATGATATTTCATATTTTTCTGAGTCACTTCCTTACAATGTTGATAACCCATATAGTTCGCAAAATATTGTTTGACAAATAGCTTAATTTTGTGCTCAAAGTTGCAAAAGTTGCTTAGTGGTTAAAACAGGGTGGTGACGTATGATTATAGTAAATTCCATAAGTCATGCATCATTATCCAAGCTTGCGCAGGCGCACTGTCACGCCTCCGTAAAAACTGTCACGCCGTCACACCTCGTTAAGTCAGAGCACCAAATCATAAACATCGTTGTGAGCTAGCTAACCAATTTATCATGTAATTTACTTAACTTACAGCAGGTATGTTCATTATGGCATTTGTGCGTGTGGTGTTGGAGGACAGTTGACAGAAAACGCGTCGCACTTTCTCCTGCCACCGTCTTACATACAGTCTGCAACATGCATTTTACTGACGGCCGCGCACATAATAGCTACTCCTGCCAGACAGTAAAGTGTGATGTTGACACAGCATGTCGTTAGTGAACACTCCAGCCGGTCAGTTTTTGGTTGTCATGGTAATGTTATGTCCGACTATTGACCACACCCCCATTCTCTGTTTGAGAAAGAACGTTCGCCAAAAATGGCAGTTAAAACTGGCTGGAGGGGCTTTAAAGGGCTTTTGTTACAGTGAATGTGTATCTTTCTCTCTCCTGTGGTCATCAATTAGCAGTACAAACTTGCTTTCACTTTATTTTAAGAGCTTGATGGGATGACTGAGTTTGAGCCAAGTTTTACAGTCAATTCATTTGAACAGAGAATATTAATCATTTGGGTTTGCCAGTAGGATGCCATACTTTACTTTGTGCTTTATTCCATCCTCCCCACCCATTAATTGTCCCATTTAATTGCTTGGAGATTGTTGTTGCATTGATGCCCCTCTGTTTCTTAAAAGAACTCTCTTGTCCTTCTGCTTGTGTCTCGCTGTCACACCGTGCTTTCTCTCACACTTAGGCCCATATGCAGTCCGGTATGGTGCCGTCTCACCACCCGGCGCCCACCCACCCCACGATGATGCTAATGGCTACCCAGGGTCCAGGTGGTCCACAGCCACAAATGCCCCAGACTGCCCTCAACCCCATACCCGTTTCCTCCACCACACATTTCTCCTACCTAGCACACCCACAAGGTATGTTCATTTTATTAACTAGTACACTCCTGCGGGGAGGAGTCAGTGTGCTAGCATATCGTACATTACTAGCTGAGGTTTATACTCCAATTATGTGCACATAGGTGTTTTTTGATCCACATTGTGAAAGTAAACCTATTACAATGTGCACACATTTACTAACTGCCTACATTGGTTGGCAGGACAGTCCCGTAACCTGTAACAAGAATAGCTGCAGTCTGCACTGATCTGCTGCAGTTTGTGGCTCTTTCTTGACTCCAGATAGCTAGCTGGATCTGGCTCTCATAGTGGATCTAACAATCACATCTAACAGAGGAACAGACTGGAAAAAAGACTGCACACTCATTTGTGCTTGACAAGATATTATCAAGAGGTGAAGCCATGGCAGAGGACCAAACAGTGGGTTGACTTTTTACGGTCTGTCCCTACCCACAGCCGGGTAGCCAACGGCAGCTGTTTTGTAATAGCAGCCTGATGTCTTGTCAAGAAGCAGCGGGAGAAGATAAATTAGTTCACCCTGCTTGTGCAGAAATTTATTATTAAATCTGGTACTTATGTGGCTGCTAAGGGTACCCCATCTTTTTTTCAAAATATGCATATGGCGGCTTTGCATGTCGTCTGTCATGTTTTAGGCTTTTTGCATTTTGCAAAAGAAAAAATAACAATTTAAAGGACCTGTTCAAACTTTTTAGAACTCTCTAAAAACGACAATCACATGCGTACGTGTTTCTCCAGACAGTATTTTATTTACTAAAAGAGATGGTAGATACCCATCAAAGAGCACTCAACTTTCTGATGCACCTCAGATCAAGTCCCCAAGACTCCCTAAGAGCCTCCAATTCAAGGCTTTTAAAAAACCCTGAAAAGAATCCCTTATGCCAGCGAGTCCGGACACTTACAAATCCTGCAACATGTCACACACACCTTTCTCAAACCAGCACTACTTTACAAACACCAATTAGAGTAAGCCAAATGATCACTCAAAGCATAAATACTTATTTGGAACATTGGGAGGAAGAGACAAAAAAAACAACACAAACTAGACTGTTATCTGGCCCTAAACATAGATTATGAAATGGCTGAATATCTCTCTACGGTCAGAGATATCAAGCAGAGCTGCTTCTTACAAAGTGCAGACTCAGTGACCCTTGCAATTCAAAAAGGGAGACATGTAAACATCATGGTTACCTAAAGAATATATGAGCGTAGTATGTGAGCACTGTACGACAGGTGAGGTCGAGACGCATTTTCTCCTGAAATGTGACAAATATAGAGGCATAGCAGAGCAACATTTTTAGAAATTCCATCTAGTAATACCCGATTTCAAATAACTTAAAGATAACTATAAATTAAGAATAATCCTAGGAGAAGGACATGAGCCCTGTGTCCCAACCTGAGGGATGAGTGACTCAGCGAACTGTTGCACAGGTTAAATCTGATTCATTTTTGTTTGTTGTTTATGTACTATCTATATTTGTTGTTTGTTGGAACTTGTATTTGCTAAACTGATTGGTCATGATTGCATTAATGCTTGTTATTTTTATTATGTAAACTTTTGATTTTGCTGCAGACTGCTTTGGCAACCTTGTTTAACATTCATGCCAATAAAGCATATTGAATTGAGAATTTTGAGAATCTCTAAATGCATGAACTTTACATTTCCCCCATTTTGTCTTGTCTCTGCAGTGCAAACTCATCATCAGCAGCAGCTGTAGATAGAGGGCGCCAGCAAGCTGAGGGACCCACTCGCATCATGCTTCTCAACCAGAGCCTTCATAACCAGGCGATGAAGAGAACGAGAGCCCTCCCTCTCCACTCTTTCCTCATCCTCACCAGACATGCTTCACGTCAGCTTTTCTCTTCCCTCTCCTCCCTCCCTTCCTCCCTCCCTCCAAGACTAGGCAATAAGAGAATGTTAACAGGTTGATGCAGTGACACGTTTTAACGAGCTAGAGAGTTTTTAACAGACAAGACTGCTCCTGTTCAGCCCCTGTTCACATGCAGACATAAAACACACACACAAACAAAACACACACTTTCAGGGGTCCCAAATTGCAATTTGAGTCAGCTTGCCAAGTAAAGACGTGAAAGAGAGAATGAGAGTAACTAATCAGTGAGAGTGAAGAAGAAAATTCAACTGGAACTTGCGTTTTGTCTGCACCTTGTTCTGAGGAAAAAAAATCTTCCAACCTTTAGACAGTATTAATCTTACTGTTTATTGCTGCTGCTATGTGCTGCGTTTATTTCCAGACTACATGAAAGGTTTCTAACCAAACTAAAAACGAAATATGACAAGAAGCTTCCTGTGAAATAAACACATTTTGGCAGCCAAGAGGACAGGAGAAATGTTATTTATGAAATTATAACGGCTGAGGTGATCAGATCCCACTTCTCACCTGACCCTTATGTAACTTTTAAGTTAAAACTTTTACTTTGTAGATAATATAAATAATTTAAAAAATGAGCAAAAAAATTTAAAAACAATAAAAAAGTTTTAAAAACTGAATAGCTTACTGTGGTTGTCTTGCGTTGTGGGTTTCTCATCACGGGTACTGTAGTTTCTCAAGTTGCCATAGTCATTAGTGCACCAGTTTTGTATTTGTTCAGGTCAGAAAATATGTTTTTAAACTTTATTCAGAAAGTCTGAAGATCTCTTACAAGAGAATAAATTACACATGTAGATCACAACACAATTCACAAGTGACACGCCCATTAAAACTCTGACAAATATTAAAAATTAATATGTACTCCCTCAGAGGAATGAGTTTTGGTTTTGAAGTTCATAGCAGTAGGAAGATGCATAATACCCCAACAAATGCACGGTAAACACCTGTATGAGTCGTGTTTGTTGTAGTGGCCAGCTGCTTTAGGAAATTACTCAGCCCTTTTTTAAGATGTTTTGTTAGTAAGTGCCTCACACACAATGATTATCGTTTAGTAATTTATCAATCGATGTGGTGACATTTATTTATGCCTTTCTTATATACAGTCTATGGTTTATTGTAGCATCTTCACTGTAAGTATTTGGGGGGGTGGTAAATAACTGGGAAAATAATCAGCAGATTGACAATTGAAAAATAAAGCTTTAGTTGCATTCCTATATTTTTGTGGGATTCAATCCCAATATAATGTAGGTCGTAAGAATTCATTTTATGTGGGGGTAACTTATGGCACAACACTAGCCTTTGATACCTATAAAACAAATGAAAGCTCAAACGTCCCCTTACTAGTTTTTCCTGGAGCTTTTAACTGTGACACATGAGCCAACTGTATTTGCTGAGGACTTGCGCTAGTTTAAAAAGCTAGCTAGTAAGTTGGACCTCTTGAATCAAGATTGTTGCCACATAACTATTCATTTTGACCAAGTCAAACATTTAAAATATCAAGCTACATTAATTTTCAAACGGATGAGTGGTAGTAAGTGTTAGCTAACACTAGCTTTGTGTAGGTTAGAAGATGAATAAAAGGGTGTCTCCCAAAATGTCGAGCTATTCCTTCAATTCATGTGACAATGTCACTCAAATCAGGACTATTCTGTTAATGTTATTTTGACTTGTAATGATGGAGGCTGCATTTGGATTCTGCCTGTGAGGAAACCTGCTAGCACCGACCTGAAACACCATATAAGATAACAGTAAGTACCTTTTATCTAGAACTTCTCTTGACATCATGTATCACCTGAACAGTGAATTTCTTGTGGTCTTTGTTCATCACATGCTTATTTTGTACAGCATGTACAGGTGCTGGTCATAATTAGAATATCATCAAAAAGTTGATTTTTCAGTAATTCCATTTAAATTTATCTTCATAAAGTTGGTCAGCAGCAGGAAGCATGAAGTGCTCTAAAACTTCCTGGTAGGTGGCTGCATTGAACTTGGACCTTAAAAAACACAGTGGACCAACACAAGCAGATGACATGTCACCCCAAACCATCACTGCCTGTGGAAACTTTACACTGGACTTTAAGCAACATCGATTCTGAGCCTCTTCCTCCAGACTCTGGGACCTTGATTTCCAAAGAAAGGATTTTTAGAAATGTTGGCCAACTGAAAAGTATGAACATGTAAAGTATGAGCATGTACAGCACTCAATACTTAGTTGGGGCTCCTTTTGCCTGAATTACTGCAGCAATGCGGCGTGGCATGGAGTCGATCAGTCTGTGGCACTGCTCAGGTGTTATGAGAGCCCATAACACCTGAGCTCTGATAGTGGCCTTCAGCTCTTGTGCATTGTTGGGTCTGGTGTATCGCATCTTCCTCTTCACAATACCCCATAGATTTTCTATAAAGTTAAGGTCAGGCGAGTTTGCTGGCCAATTAAGAACAGGGATACCATGGTCCTTAAACCAGGTACTGGTAGCTTTGGCACTGTGTGCAGGTGCCAAGTTCTGTTGGAAAATGAAATCTGCATCTCCATAAAGTTGGTCAGCAGCAGGAAGCATGAAGTGCTCTAAAACTTCATGGTAGACGGCTGTGTTGACCTTGGACCTCAGAAAACACAGTGGACCAACACCAGCAGTTGACATGTCACCCCAAACCATCACTGACTGTGGAAACGTTACACTGGACTTCAAGCAACGTGGATTCTGCACCTCTCCTCTCTTCCTCCAGACTCTGGGGCCTTGATTTCCAAAGAAAAAACAAAATTTATTTTCATCAGAGAACATAACTTTGGACCACTCAACAGCAGTCCAGTCCTTTTTTGTCTTTAGCCCAGGCGAGACGCTTCGGACGCTGTGTCTTGTTCAAGAGTGGCTTGACACAAGGAATGCGACAGCTGAAACTGTCTTGCATATGACTGTGTGTGGTGGTTCTTGAAGCACTGACTCCAGCTGGTGTCCACTCTTTGTGAATCTCCCCCACATTTTTGAATGGGTTTTGTTTCACAATCCTCTCCAGGGTGCGGTTATCCCTATTGCTTGTACACTTTTTTCTACCACTTCTTTTCATTCCCTTCGCCTCTCTATTAATGTGCCTGGACACAGAGCTCTGAACAGCCAGCCTCTTTAGCAATGACCCTTTGTGTCTTGCCCTTGCACAAGGGTGCAAGGTGTCCATCGTCTTTTGGACAGCTGTCAAGTCAGCAGTCTTCCCCATGATTGTGCAGCCTACAGAACTAGACTGAGAGACCTTTTAAAGGCCTTTGCAGGTGCTTTAAGTTGATTAGCTGATTAGCGGGGTGGCACCAGGTGTCTTCAATATTGAACCTTTTCACAATATTTAATTTTCTCAGATACTGATTTTGGGGTTTTCATTAGTTGTCAGTTATAATCAAAATTAAAAGGAATGAACACTTGAAATATATCTGTCAGTGTGGAATCAATGTATACATTATACAAGTTTAACTTTTTGAATGGAATTATTGGCATAAATCAACTTTTTGATGATAATCTACTTATATGACCAGCACCTGTACTAGAAAAACAAGACGAGGAAGAGACTTCAAACAGTGCGCACACAGAAACTGTGTCATGTGAGTATTTTTTTGGTTAGGTTTATTTTACAAAAAGTCAAATATACAGTTGCTATATATAATTTAGATTGCTTTTTAATGATATTTATGCAAAGACGTGACGACTTTAAATGCTGTTGGTGGTTTTCATTGGCTGTTTAGGGGACATTGGGTTGAACTGGAATGATTACAGTGCTAAATTAACAAACAGAATGAACAGTATTGAGAACACATACATTCATCAACTGGACATTTTTAAAATAAACATAGGGGGTAGACTAAATGTCTTGCTGGAGCAGGTGTTGAGGATTAAAGACACCTGAGGTACACAGGGATTCTTCTTAAGCATTAACTCGATTGATGCAGACAAATAGGAGTCAGCCATGAAACAAAATTATAAGCCATAAAGCAAATGGAAAATGTGGTGGCCCTCGTTTTAAATATAGCATTTTTTTCTAGGAACTTTGGCATTTGTCAAATATTTGTTTTCTTCAGTGTATGAGCAGGTGCAAAACATTGAATTCTCACTTGTTTCATTCATGTAGAAATCTCTGATCGCTCCTTACATACATGAAACGTTGTGAAGCACTGGGCATCTCTCAGATATTGCACTACTCTGCACCACATTACACCCGGGCAAAAGCAAAGTAGCTTTCTGGCAAAGGCACAGTCATTCTCCCTAAAACAAAAACAATCAGCAAAGAGAGGGGACTGATAGTCAAAATAATTATTGTTACCGTTGCTTTCTTTAGCAGAAATGAAACACAGAGGTGACGAGTGATTTGTTTAGACTCGGGCACATAAAGACAGGAAGACCAACCGTACTTTTGCCAAAAACGTCCTTGTTTTTGTTCCCCTTATAAACACATTTTTGAAGATGTCAGTCTTTATCAAGATGATACATTAAAGAGAACTACACAACCATTGTCAAAACATTCCTTTGATAGACAAATCAGACTTATTGCGTAACAAGAGGAGTAATCACAGCAGACTTACTCTGGTCATGTTCATGAGGAAATTAAGTTGCACTTATGCACGTCTCTTAATAAAAACAGGAAACTACAACGATAAAGAGGGCAGAGAGACAGACAGCTTCAGGTTTAAAACATGCATTAAGCATAAGTTTACTGAAAGTAAATCTTAATCAAACGCTAAAGTTAGTGTTAAGCAAGGTTAGAAGACAGACAAACACGTCCTAGCACACTGTTTCCCCACAGGCATCCTGCTGCTAATGAAACAAAATTACAGAAAAGTGGACATTTCATCTTTGGTGTTTGTCAAAACTGCTGCTTTTAGGTGTGACGACAAACTCAGAAGGCACCTCAAATTATTGATTGGTCATGGACTTGGATACTGAGAAACTTAACATTATGAGCTGGAGAGGCACCACTACTCCCAGAATCAATATCTGCCTGAAGAAGTTGAGAAAATTAAATGTTAATATCTACAGAGGCACTTTCAGGAGTTGCATCATATCACGGTCTACTTTTAAGAGACCTTTAAAGATTTAATGACAGATGATCAAAGCATGACAAAACTGATTTGAAAAAGGTTTCAAATGTTTTGAACCTGGATAGAAGTTTTTTCAGCACTTTGACTCTCACTTTTGTTGAGAATCCACACAACTGCAAGGATGAGACGAGGCTTTGTGAAATACCTTGTGTGTATATATATATATATATATATTATAATATAATATTATTACATCATTACATTTTCTTTGATTTTGTGTCAAACGTCATTTCTGTGAGACCATGTAACACTTTGTGCTCACTCAAAAGTGAATTTTGTGCACATAATGTCTTTGGTGCTTGAAATTTAACATGTGACACTACAAAGACCCTTTTGGAAAAATCCTAGCAGTGAGATTTGGGACACAAAGTCGCACAAAGTCTCTGGGGGTGAATACTGTACCAGACTGAGATCAGCACAGTCATGCTGAAGGACTTTCAATCATCTCACACACAGACACACACCACAAACATGTTCAGGTACAGACAGTGCTGATGAAGAAAGCTGATCTACAATCATTTCTGTGGTTTTCTGTACTTGCTTCAGCGAAGGTTTGGAGGAGGAAGAGGATCAGTTTCTAGTAACACTGACTTTAACCACATTTTCCCCTTTTTAGTTAATCTTTTTATTTTTCTACAAAATAATCTGTGTATAGAAAAAATACACATTGTTTCCAAAGTGCACTGAAAGCATTGTGCACTTAAATATATAACAATACGCAAGAAGAGGACTTTCTAATAGAGTGTACAGACACGCTCAAATAGAGTGCTTCTTTGTTGGTGTGTTTGTATAAAAAGGTGGGAGGAAACTCCACACAAAATCTTGTGTGTGAAAAAGAAAATGTCTTAAATATTTTACAGAAGCACTTGATTTAATCAATTTCACAGGCAGTGCCTTCCCCATCAGTTCAGGTTAAGTGCCAACGAAGTTAAATCAAGAGCACCTCTATATATTCACAAGTATAGAAGCATTTAAAAAAAAATTTTTTGCCTGGGCTCGAGGACAGCTACACACGTGGCTCTCCCTCTCTCGCACAGAACCTCAACATCAATAAAACGAAAATAATCATCATGGTCAACACTGTTATAAAACTCCCAAAAATACATTCACTGTGGACACTCGGGGTGGAGGTTGTGAGGTGTATGACGCTGGTAAACACACCCCCAGCACAGACAGTGTGTGAGAGTGTGTGTATGTTTTGACTGCACATTGGTCAGGCAAAGACTTGTTGGCTCAAGTTCTTCAGTCTGATCAAGTTAGCATCATACGCTCTCTGAGAGTCTCACACACCCACCACATGTTTGTAGGTGTGGGGGGTGGGCTAATAAAATGCCTGATGTGTGCGTGATCATGTGACTGCCGTCTGTCAGAGGTGATGGAGGTGTTTGACTCAGCAGGTCAGAGCAACATGTACTGGTTGTCTATCGCCCGCTTGCGGCCTCGCTCGGGCTCCAGCTCATAGTCTGAGTCACGCTGAGGGATGTGGGGGTTGGGGTGGCGAAGCAGGGGTCTCCTCCCCACCGATTCACTCCGACGCAGAGGAGTGGGGGCTGGCAGAGGAGGGTCAGGGATGCGGTTGGTGCGTGCGAACGGGCGATTTCCTGGTTGGGAAACAGAGCTGGGACTGGAAGTGGTGCTGGCGCTGGTGGAGCAGGAGGAAGGGGGTTGAGTGGAGCTGCGAGCCAGGCTGCAGTGAGCCAGGCTGGGCTCAGAGCTCCACCGATGGAGGGAGAAAGGGACGAGAAGAGCGCCTGAGAGCTGACCTGAGGGAAGAGGGGGGAGAAAAAAAGAGGAAATGAGAGTTTTGGTGACTACATCAAGAAAAAAACTTCCACTTCCTTGGCATTTCAGCTGCACACCTGCTTGGCATTACAACAACAACAAAAACAACACAGGATTGTCGTTGATGTCATTAAAGAATAATTCTGAATCATACTTTTGTAGTTTTGGTCGTTAAATATTAAGACTGAGAACTTGCAACATTGCTAAAACTTGCACGAGGACGAAAAAACAAAGGTTTTTAAACACCCATCACACTTAAGAGAACAACGTCCTGGTTCAAATTTGTTCAACGGCGATTGCCAAAGTTGTGCACCACAGTTGTTCTGTGCAATGATGAATTATAACCAACATTTCATGTGTTTTCACTTTGGGTTTTAGGGCCTTGTGATCCCTTAAAAGAAAGCTGTGACCCCTCGTGGCAAGTTGCGTGTCGATGAGCTGTGAACTTTTTAAAATTACATAATTTAAAATAATACTAAATAAAAAAAGGTTTTAGAAAATGTGCCAAGGAAAAAGGAGATGTATACAAAAGTCAAAAATACTAATATATTTTTATGTGCCAAAACCTTTTTTGTCTTTAGTTCTCTCCTATACAAGTAATCATTATGCAACCTGTCTGACTAAACTACCATCTCATTTGTCTGACTGCTTGTGTGTGTTGCCCCATCAGACTTTGTTGCCACAAACTTGGCATGTTTCCATATCTCAGCAATTACTTCAGTAAGGGCAATGTTACCATAACAAGTAAAAATGATGGCGAAAATGACAAAAATAAGATCAAAGCAGCAGGAAACATGATGTAAAAGTCAAATTCATTAAATGATTGCTACAAACACTCATGAATAAAGAGCCATGGTTAAGGTAAGCAATGGAGTCTCACCCTGTGATGGAGGGCTGGAGCCTGCCACTACGAAGCTGGACAGCGTAACAGCACCGGCGGCACCACACTCTAACGGGATGGGGAAGAGGCGGAAGTGACTGAGCATGTCCATAACAGAGGGGAAGCGCAGGTGCTGTACCCTGCACTGACCCCATTCTGTAAGAGAGAGACGCAGGTGCTGCGGAGACAGAGGTGTGAGGAAAGAAAAACATGAGAAGTGAGGTCTTCACACAGTTTGAGTCAGAGCCAGAGCTAAAGTGTGCCCCATCTATTTATTTATTATCTATTTTTTCTGAATCTTGGTAGAAAATGGGAAGAGAGATAGGGGGCGACACGCAGCAAAGGGCTGCAGGGTGGACTAGAACCTGAGCTGCTGTTGATTGGGCGGGCACTCCACCAAGTGAGCTAACCATGCTGCGCCCCCTCTATTTCTGTATCTGGGTGGTCTGCGTTCACACTAGGGCTGAACAATGAAAATGTTATCGAAACTGAAATATGGCCTACTACAATTTTCAAATTGAGGGAGGCGTAATATTTGTTAAAGGTGAAAAGTGTTAAAATGCCATTTTAAATGAAATCTTGTTGTGCTGCAGAGAGGTCCTGGCCTACACATCATATTCTACAGTCTATGTTACCAACGGTACCAAACCCCTCAAAAAAACTTTTATTTTCATCAACATAAAAATAAATGTTAATTTTATTTTTATGTTTTCCAGTGAAAACTATGTAAAAATGATCATTCCCTCCAATATCGCAAGTCATATCTCAATTACATGTCAGTCAAAATAAATATTGCAATAAGCTATCTTTTCAAAATCGTTCAGCCCTGGTTCTCACTTTCATATGAGTGATGTGTGTGCATAATGCTTCCTCATTTAAGTGTTTACCACCATTGTCAGGAAATGAGGTCTGCACCCATTTTGACGTAGACATGGCAAAAGAAGAACAATGGGGATTAATTCAAATTAAATGTGTAAATTTAAAATGCCAGTGTGAACGAGCCCTGCTTTAGACAAGTCTTGCTTTATCAGACATTGTGAGACGTACTTTTGCTTTTCCCTGGTAGTTAAACGTGAGGACGTAGTCTCCTCTGCGCGTCTCGCTCTGCCGGACCAGAAACACACCATGTCCCTCCGGTCCAGAGCTCTGAACCAGGTAGGCTGCCTTGACGCGGGAGATGGGCCCGTGGAACCAGGGGTAGGAGAACAGGAAGTGATCAGTCTTCTGGACACCCTGCTCCGGCGGGGCAAAGGTGACCTGGCCTGGAGGGATGAGCAGATTTTTTTCACTGTTTCTGTTGGTTACGATAACAATGTATTCACTTACTTAACTGCTGAAATGTGGGAGCACAGTGACATCACTAAAACAAAGTTCAATGGGGTTCTTGAGAAGAGAGTTCAGATGTTCAGACAGGTTGTAATCAAATCATTTATCTCTGGACACCAGGATGTCAACATCTAGCCTCACAACTGTAAACCTGAGAGTTTCAGGAGGACATGTTTGATTATCTGAACACACTACCTATACCCCGATTGTTAGAGGATGTGTCCTGACTAGTCTTCTACACTGAAGCAATGCCCCCCTCATCTCACCACTTACTTTGACTTCCTAACTCTGAGCTCCCTCTGTGACTGGCTGGAGCAGAGCTGTCAGCTGGGGAGGGGAGGGGCTCCAGATCCACACTCTCTGACCTGAAGGACAAGAACAGAGATGCATGCTTTTTAATCTTATTGTGGTCCACCTGAGGATTAAACAAGTCAATTTAATGATTATTTCATTTATTAAAGTCATTTTTTCCCCATTTGGGTTTCACAATTGTTCTTATAAGAAACCTCGAACCCTGCTTGTGGTGGAAGATCAGCATCTTCTTTCAGTTTTGTGGTGAAAAATATTCAAAGTTACTGTTAAATGCAATGTAGGTGCTGTAAAATATTCACTTACTAACAAATTACATAGTGAAAAATAAGTGTTGATTTATTTATGCTAACATGCTACGTATAGCATTTTCATGCAGGAGGGGTAGCAACAGATATGGGTAGAGAACGAAAGAGGTGTGTGTGAGTGTTGGTGGGGTGAGTCTAGTGAACATGGAGGAAACAGCAGGCTGAAAGAACACAAAGCCACCGAGCACAGACAGGAAGTGAGTCCAGTTCACCAGTTCAGATCTGAACTAAGACTTACTGTTCTTCTATTTTCACTGCTCACACGCGCACACACACACGCGCACACACACACACACACACACACACACACACACACAAAGAGATACAGACTGTATGTGTGCACATACACAGATGAGAACGGGAAGGTTAAAGAGGGAAGCTGGAGCAAATCCTGCTGAAATGCTGACTTGAGTTTGCAGCACTCTGAATAACAGGAAGACAAGTCTCCTTTCTCCTCACTCAGGGCGTGTGTGTGTGTATGTGTGTGTGTTCTTGTTCTTCCATCTTTGTGAGAATCAGTTTACGTTTCACTCTTGTAATAGGGTGGACATTTCAGCCCGTCAGCAATGCCTCAAGGATTAGAATTAAGGGCTCGGTATGCTTCAAACAAACTACGTCAACCACATCTAAAGGGGAAAGTGTTTATACCTGTTCCAAGTGGCTGCACTTGAGGGCAAAGCAAAACACCTGCCTAGTGTAGCATAGTGTCCACCACCTGGCGGCGTCAACCTGCCACCACTGACTCTTTTGCAGGTTGTTGTAGTCTCAACATTAAACGGGGATAATGGCGCTCACTTTTGGACAATTAGCCTTTTCCAAGCAGACATTTGACTTGTCATAGTAGGAAAAGTGTACCGAATGTCTTTTTTTCCCTAATACATTCAAAGCTTCTGTTGAGGTTTTCGCACGAAGCTTTGAAAGTGATCAGATTATATTTTATGACGTCATCACCCTAAAACATTTTTTAAAATTCTTGAACAGAATCCTCAGTTTGAATACAGTGATATCTTTTTTTTACGACTTGAATGAGTAGGTTTTGTAGATTGCAGTTTGTGGACACGCCAGTCAAAGTTGGACTGAGGGCACCGATTGTCAAGCGAGCTTCAGGTGAAATGGGGAGAGTGAGGGTCTTTGGTGAGAGCAAAGCAGTTATTCAAAAATCAAAGCGTTTTTTTTTTTATTGTTTGTTGTTGCATTCTGGGGAGCAAATGAACACAGCCTGCGGGATATGAGGGGTGGATTGTATCAATATTCATGCACACTAGTACAGTTAACGCCTCGCTAGCGCCTGACCAACCTCTGATATTACACCCACAATTTCCATAGACTTGAAATACTTACACAGGCGTCATGCACATGTGGCCTAAGAGACGTGTTTCGTTTAGTATGATGTTAACATGGTCGCCTGTGCCTTAACCACGTTGCACTTTAAATAAACTGAAGCTGAAATTAAGTTGAATTATAAACAATGAATTCAAAAGTGAACTCTGACTTCACTTCCACACTGGATGAATATTCACTGTACTGCTGACTACCCACTGTGTGTGTGCGTGCGCGTGTTTGTTAGCGTGTCTAAGAGCATTCCAGACATCTGCTGAAATGAGAAAGGTCCTGAGATTCTCCCAAGTCTCAGACCTCCCCCACACTTCCTTTCACACACACACACACACACACACACACACACACACACACACACACACACACACACACACACACACACACACACACACACACACACACACACACACACACACACACACACACACACACACACACACACACACACACACACACACACACACACACACACACACACACACACAGATCGCTCTGAAACATGAGGTCAAACTTATAAAAGTTTTTTTTGGGTGTTATCATGTATCGTGTATATTAATTTATGTAGAGAATTTGCCCCAATACAAATGTTTCTTTTAAGAAACATTAAATTCTAACTTCTTTATAACTTCTAATGTTTTCTTTTTCTTTTTCATCCTTCCATCTATCATATTCGGCTTATCTGAGGGCAAGTTGCGGTATTTTTTCTTGAACTATTATTTATTTTCCTTAGCAATGTGTGTCTTTTTGGAGTCAGTTTCATAGTGGCTCTCAAAGGGGGCTCCATGGTCCTTGAGAGGGTTCCAAATCAAGTAGGGACCCAAGGTCTAATTTGGGTCAGTTTAGGGGCCCTTGATGTGAAAAAGCTAGAGAACCACTGGCTTAGAGGACAACCAAGTCTATAAAAGTTATGTTGTACTATTTTTGTTGACATATTTTCATTCATTTCAATCATTATTGTTCTATTTGGTAGACTAATCTGCCAGCACAGTCATCTCCTTATAAATTATGATTCTGTGACAAGTTTTTCTGTGATTTTCTTGCCTGGAGTATGCTTCCTGCTTTCCTACAGTAAAGACGCTTTGCTGCTTGCTCTTGCCTCTGCTTGCATTCTTATGCTTAAACTCTCTTTTTTTTCCTGCTAGAAATCAGCAGTTCTTGGATACTTTTAAATCACTGGGACTGTCAGATAAAGTAGGCTCTTGCCATACTTTAAAAACCTTTATGATCTTAGTGATACGCAAGTGCAGCCTTTCAATAGCACTAGCCTGTACTGCAGCGACTGGAGCTATAGCTAATGCTAATTAGCAACAAGATGCCCCCCTTCTCCACGGACGACTTCTACAAACTTCTACAGAAGGTTACTGTGCTGGAAACCAAAATCTACAGGTTAGAAGTGAATGTGGAAATATGTAGGAATGACACCACTTTAACCATGGACCCAAAACAGTGGACAAGAGCATGGTAACACACGGCTAATTAGCACCAACAAGACAACCAAGAAGCAGGAGGTCTGTGTACTGGGTAATAAATCTAAAAGTGGGAGTCCTCCCTGGAACGCTCTTGGTGCAAAGCCTAAGAGTAAATCATTTCCTCGGGAAATGGGAGGACGAGTAACAGGCAGAGCCCAGTGCCCTGAGATTTGTGATGCGACTGGCTGGCCTGCATTATAATCCAGGCAGAGAGCCTCTTCAACCCCTGTTCTTAGTAGGAGTTGAGTAACTGTATCGTTGAGCAGGTCAACGATTGGATGTGCCAGAATTTTCTTCAATTAAACAAGGACAAAACTGAAGTTATTGTTTTTGAAGCCATGGAGGAATGATTGAAAGTCAATCATTCAATCTGTAAAAGAACCACAAATCAAGCCCGAAATCTTGGTGTAGTCATGGACCTGAATTTAAGGAGCCATATTAAGACAATTACAAAGTCAGCCTACTATCAGCTGAAGAATATATCAAGGATTCAAGGACTTATGTCTCAGCAGGACCTGGAAAAACTTATCCATGCATTTATCTTCAGTCAACTCGACTACTGTAACGGTGTCTTTACAGGGCTCCCTAAGAAATACATCAGACAACTGCGGCTGATTCAGGACGCTGCTGCTCGAGTCCTCACTAAGACCAAAAAGGTGGATCACATCACTCCAGTTCTGAGGTGTTTACATTGGCTTCCTGTATGTCAAAGAACTGATTTCAAAATCCTGCTGTAGTTTATAAAGCACTAAATGGTTTAGGGCCAAAATACATTTCTGATCTTCTGCTTCATTATGAACCATCCAGACCTCTCAGGTCGTCTGGGGCAGGTCTGCTTTCTGTCCCCAGAGTCAAAACTAAACAAGAAGAAGGAGCAGTGTTGAGTTGTTATCACCCACACAACTCTCCAATTTCAATAAGTTTAACTTTTGGTTCAACTTTAAAACTACATTTACTGCAGAACTTAAGTCCTAACAAAATACTCCCCACACCACATGTGCTACCTCTCAAAGTTTTAGTGTAAATATTAAGTTGGCTGATAAGTTTGATAAATGATTATTTCCAGGAATGTTCCAAATATAAGGCCCAAATCTGCTTCAGTCTGTAGAGCCATAAACCAGGTATGCAGTATGTGTTTGCATTTTTACCTACGCACAAGTAAACATTCACCACGCCCACAAACATCCAGAATCTCAAGGAAAAAAAGCTGCATGAGGGGAGACATATGAGGACGATGAAGGCTCCTATTACATGCTCTGTGTGAGCCTGGGACCCAGCTGGCTTTGTCAGGAAAAGCCAAACTATTGATTTCAGTTTTGAGTTGGACTCAATGCTGAAAAATAGCCCCCTCTAAATTTAAGGTTTGAAAATAAGTTACATCTTCAGTCTTCAGTTTGGTTTGTGCTCACAAAAACCAAAAATTCTCCAGAGTTTGGATAAAATTTGAAAAAGCAAATATGTTTGAAACAGACTGGGTTGAAATATTGAGGTATCAGGTAATATAAAAGTATCTGTCTTTGTGTTTCTCACCTGTTGTTGATACATTCCTTTAGCTCTGTGGTCCAGGAGCTGACCTGCTGATCGTTGTCCGTCTCAAATATCAGACTACCTCGATTAACCTGCAGAGACAAAGGTGGTTTCAAATAAACAATTTACGTTATATATACGCCAGACAGCACTACACCGTGAAACTGCAAGAAATGGACTAGACTGTACATACACTGACGGCACATTTAGGTGGAGGCTCACCTTTTTTATAAGTTTTGTAGCTTATTGTAATGATTAAAAACAGGCCCAGGTAAAACTTCTGAGTTAAATATTACCACGAAATAGACAAGTTATACATACACAATATAGAATTAATAATTAGAGGGAAGACGGACAAAACTAAAAACAACATGAACCTCAAAGAATCAAAGGTTTAACATTCAAGAGTCAAATAGCCTCAGGGAATTTACTTTTATTGAGCCACCAGATATGAAATGAGGTTGTCTAGATCAGGGAGATGCTAACAATATTCAGAGGCTTTTTCTGAAGCAGAACTTTATAAATTGAAAAGAAAGACGGGAAGACGTGACCTATTTTCTCTAATGCATTCTTTTCAGCACTAGTCAGGCTACCAAACTGTGAGAGAAAGTGTGCCTGCCATTAAATACTCACTTACTCACTGTTGTGTCTCTTAAAATGTTGTAGTTTGGTTCATTACACCAGATTGCAATGGTTTCCATTGGGAAAATAAAAAAATCAACAAGTTTTCAAACCACTTCTGCAACATAATCCATTTTTCTGCTGTCCATCCATGTAATGATGATGCATTTTATTTAATGGCGCCTTTCACAACACCCAAGGTCACCTCACAAACAATATACAGATCACTACATAAAACAATACACACAACAAACAAGCCGCATACAGATATAATGCATTAAAAACTCAGTATAACATATTATAAAAAAGCTTGTATAAAAAGATGTGTCTTAAGATGCGTTTTAAAAGTCAACAAGCAGTCGCTATTGTGAACATCAAGGGGAAGAGAGTTCCATAGGCGGGGGGCAGCATAACTAAAAGATCTGGCACCCATGGTATTTAGTCGAATCTGAGGTACCACAAGAGAAATTAAAGATGAAGATCTGAGAGCACGTGGAGGGGTGTAAACATGGAGAAGTTGTGTAAGGTATTGGGGTGCAAGATTATGAAGTGACTTATAAGTAAGTGGCAGGATCTTAAATTCAACTCTATACTTTACTGGAAGCCAGTGCAATTGCTGAAGAACTGGAGAAATGTGCTCAGTATTTGGAGTTCTAGAAAGAACACGAGCTGTAGAATTCTGAACTAACTGAAGCTTATGTAGCAATTTGGAGGGAACACCTATGAAAAGAGCATTACAGTAGTCTATACGTGAAGTGACCAGTGCATGAATAAGAACTGCAGTATTACTATTTGAAAGAAAGGGGCGGAGACGGTTAATATTATGCAAGTGGAAGTATGCGATCCGCCTGATATTATTAATTTAAGCTTCAAAGGATAGTGTGCTATCCATGACGACACCCAAACTTTTAGCCTGTGAAGAAGGACAGATTACAGTATTGTCAATGTACAGAGAAAGACAATTAGATCTAGACAAAGCAGATTGAGTGCCAATAAGCAAAGCCTCAGTTTTGTTGCCATTTACCTTCAAGAAGTTAGCGGAAAGCCAATCTTTAATTTCAGCTAAACAGCTGGACAAAGATGGTGGTGGAAAAGAACCAGTGGGTTTGGCAGACAAGTAGAGTTGGGTGTCATCCGCATAACAGTTGAAATGAATCCCATATTTCCTCAAAATATAACCAAGAGGGAGCGCATGTAAATAATGAAAAGAAGCGTGCCCAAGACAGAACCCTGGGGAACACCAGTGGTGACTATAGATGTTCTTGATCGAAAACCTTTTAATTGAATACGCTGACTGCATCCAGATAGATATGACCTAAACCAAGACAGAGCAGTGTCAGTAATACCCATAGGAGCTAATCTGTCAAGGAGTATCTTATGTGAGACAGTATCAAAAGCAGCGCTCAAGTCTAGAAGGACAAGTATGGATAAAAGCCCGGAGTCAGCTGCCAACAGTAGATCATTGGTTATTCTGACAAGAGCAGTCTCAGTGCTATGGTGGGGACGAAAGCCAGATTGAAATTGTTCATACAAGTTATTATTAGAAGGATGTTCATGAATTTGAACTGCAATACACTTTTCCACTACCTTAGAGATAAATGGTAAATTTGAAATTGGACGAAAATTATCAAAATTAAGTGGATCACCCCCTGGTTTCTTAAGAATGGGAGTAATAATAGCAGATTTAAGAGATGAAGATACAGAACCAGAAACAAATGAAGCATGAACAATTTTAGTAATCAATGGCGACAGGGCTGGTAAACAAGCTTTCACTAAAGGAGTAGGGAGAGGGTCTAACTGACAAATCGAAGATTTAGATTTACCTATCAGACCCACTATCTGTGAAGTAGTTGGTAGTGTAAAGTTAGAGAAAACAGAGTGGGGAGGGGTGTGAGTGATAGATGTGGTCAGTAAAGAAACAAGTTCACTATTACACAGATGAAGATACATTTTCTATAGTTGGTAGAGAATGTGGATGGACAGCAGAGATGTACTTGGTGATGTGAGAAGTTTCTGTGGATATTTTGATACGTTTTTACCACACATGAAACTTTTGAGTCCATTATAATCGGCATAATCCAAGCTGCTGTTTGGGAAGAGAAAAGTACAACGTGGCGAGTACTGGAAAATAGTTTGTACTTCTATAGAGTCTTTCTAGTCTTCCGACCACTTAAAGCCCTTTTCACTGTGAGGCCTAAATGAGGGTTATTTGGAGTTTTGTTATGACATGATATGACACAATGATTGTCCTGTTTCCTCTTCATGTTTCAATCACAGATTGAGGGTTGAACATCTAAGCAATGTGGATGTAAACAACACAGTGGGCAGAGTCTGCACACTACAGTTGAAGCCTTTTTGAACAGACAGAGCTGAGTTGAAAACCAGTACGTACCTTTAAAACAAATGTGTTTAAGTTGTCAGGCATCTCCAGCCGGTTGCAACGACGTACTTCTTGGATATCTGAGCAGTGAGTCGTCAGCTTGGGACTGGAGGCCTGAAAAGCACAATAAAGACGTGATGAAAGGTGCAGAAACAGAAAGAAGAAAGTAGAAACTGAAACAAATAAAAGCAGTGTGTCACAACTATCTTTTATCGTGTTCAACAGCAGTGTTAACCAAAACTGGTTTGTGTAAATAATAAAATGATGAAATGAATCTTTAACTAGCCGCTGATGTCTAAGGTGGCAGACCATGTGATACTACCAAATTCCCTTAATGGTTCACAACATCACACTGAACAACCCTCAGCAGGCTGGTAGTCTGTGAGAAAATACAGGCAGCTTAAAAACATTTTTAATCACATTTTTATTTTATTTTAATGATTTGACCAAAATAAAAAACATTTCACCTCTACGGCATGGACAGGACGTCTCAGAGACAGATATCTCATAACCATACCAAATAAAGCTCAAACTATCATGGTTAGTTACCACTTAGAGCTAAGTGCTGTAGGAGAATATGATTTTTGTGATTCAGGTGAATCAACCATTTAAGCCTGCAGGTAATTTGTGTCTCAGGCTTAAAGTCAGGGGCTTCTGGCATACAACCTTCTGCTTTCACAAACAAGCTTGGCTCAAAGTGGTGCAGCAGTCAAACTCACACAGTCTTTGACGTTTTACTACTCAGTGGAGAGGTTTGTTCCTTTTCCAGGCTGATGTCCTCAAATAATTGAAAAATCTCTCTGCACAACCTGTTTTTTTCCTCAAATGTCTGGCACTACTGTGGTTGAGTTGGCTAGAATGGAAATGACTTCTGAGTAGGGTGACACTGCAATACGTCTCATTTTAAGGTTGACCAGCAAAGCTACAAATATCACACTACACCACAGATATACATGTGTGCAACATGGATGCTGCCTTTTCTACTATTCACTGAGTCGTTAAACCTTGCAAATGGGCCACAGAAAGCTTGGAAAGCAGTGATAGTTTCTGTCAGTGTGTGACACATTTTATTGTGCGGTTATACTGTTGTGTTTGTGTGTATGTGTGAATGGCTGACTGCTAATGTGTGAATGGTCATGTGTACAGTACATGAAGTTTCTATATGTGCGAGTGTGAATTCTCAGCGCTGCTGAAACTGGAGCCTCCCTCTGTGAAAGAAATGGCAGTGAATCATAAGAACGAGACTGTGGCAGAGCTCCAGGGAGGTCGACTCCAGCAGGACAAACTGTGTAATTGATGAAGTTAAATGAGATATGAGGGGCTTCCTGGCAGCTCTTTGACTTGAGGCACACGCCATGAACTCCTGTGACTGTATGCCGACCACCAACAAAACCATAAGTGACCCTGACTTTTATGCTCTAACAAAGCAGACATTTGGAGATACTTTACACAGGTATAAGACCTCTCTTTAAAGCCCTGTCCTGTGCAGGTAAACCTAAAAACCCAGCTGGAACACAAGGAGGATGGCGTGTGCACAACTACAAACACATGCACTCAAACTAATCATATGTCACTAATAAAGCGATGCAGAGCCTTTGAGCCCCAGACAAAACTGAGCGCTGACATGGCCACCGGCATAAACACACACACACACACACACGGATGGATGACTGGGTCAACCATGTGTGTACAGGCTGGTGGCATGTCAGGTCAGAAGTCACCTCTCAAATGAAATTAAATGAAAATGCAATGAAGCTTGGGTGAGAGCTGATAGAAACACGTAGAGATACAAAAGTCTGCAACTTTTATTGAGGAAAAACAGTTTGTGCGTCACATGTTAGCTACTGTGTATGTAGACCAACACTAAAACATGCACTTATCTACAAACAACAAATTATATATTAGTTTAAAATACACAGTACTAACCATACATCTGTAAATCCTGCATGCTGCTTATTATGTGTATAGATATGTATATATACCCTCCATAACCACTCACCTCGTAAAAAATCTAGTACTTTGCAGATTAAATATTCATTCCTTTTTACACAATTTATATTTGTTTACAGTTACAATATCTATATACAAGTTTCTGTATGTTGTTGGTCGTTTTTCAGCTCTTTTCACATACTGGCATACATTTTTATCCAGGGAGTCTGGTGGCTTTGTTGAGAGCAATATAGCGATGTTTCTAGTTAAACAAAAAAGGATATTACTCTTTAAATAAAGGTCTCTGTAGGGTTCCTTTCCACAATGTGGAGCATGGTTAGCTCAATAACTATTAACTAGACCATCCGCCCCATGTAAAAGGCTGAGTCTTACAAAAAAGGATCATACACTGCAACACATTTTAACTATGAACTGCAATATCTTCGCTTTATTCTGATATAATTATATGAAGTGATCATAAATATCATCACCCAGCCCAGGATGGAGCCCACTAAAATGTATTTAATGAAACCAGCAACAGCAATACACTTTCTCCCCTTAACAAACACAGCAAAGCTAACATGCTACAGTTTCACCAACACCAAACACTATGGGACAAACGTATGCAAGCAAGCAGATCAAAAAATAACTAATAAAAAAGGTGGAGGGGGGTGAGTAGCGTGAGAGAGCAGAAGCAGCAAAAGGAAACAGACGAGACAGTAAAAGACAAGGCACTGGGTAGGAGAGAGGGAGGGATAAAGAGCACAAGAAAGAGCAAGAAGGATGGATTCCAGGGCTTTATGCACCGGATGAGTCTGAGTCTATGTGACAGTGTGTGAGCCTGAGGAATGCCTATGTTAATCCTACACACACCAAAAGAATAGATTAACCCCCTATTCGCCCAATTTCCTCAGTTTTCCAGTGACGTGAACGAACCCTGTGAA